>OLKM01000143.1:116178-158678 GCA_900291075.1 Melanogrammus aeglefinus
CTGGTCAGTTGAAAAGGCTTCAGAGGTTTCACCGGGTTATTTCACCAGTTCAGCTCTCGCAAACACAAATCAGAGACCGAATGTCCTCCAATGTTCAAAAGCAAATGATACCTTTTAATCATGCAGCATATTCTGAAACTCATGGCTACCTTAATCCCTTGGCTGTACATGTGTTCTGTAGAAATTGCCCTCATGTCTTTCTAAAAAGACTGACATCCCTCCAATCATTCGTGCCCCAGTGCTGCACACTTAACCCAGACGAGGGCATGCTATTAACGCTCTGACACATGGAGAGAACATCAGGCGTTCGCTCAGACTGCACCCCCTCGGCGTTCGCCAGGAGCAAAACAGATGGACGACAACATCCAAGACATCTGCTTCCTGAGATTCAAACTTTACTTACTTAATCCTTGATTGATTTATTTTCAATATAATCCAAGCCGGACAACACATGACTCCCGTCTCTTACATTCTCACCGATGACCAAGCCATGCCGGAGGATCTCTTTTGATTCATAGTAATATGTAATGCATGGAGGAAGGTGTTTAACTTTCTCCTGTAGACACCGACGCAAAAAGTGTTTCTTATGCAATTGCCACACCCCAGATGACCAGTTGTCAGTTGCTGCCAACATCGCCGTGGCAACCCACTCCTGCAGAGGCACGATCCACAAGATCAGGACCATACGTCAGCAGGCCACGCAGGTGCTGCTGGTAGAGGCTCTTGTTCACTCGTGTCTAGACTCCTGCAACTTAATTTCCTGTGTGTGCCATTTTGACCTCTGCAGCTCATCCAAAGCTCAGCAGCCCAGCTGGCCTTCACTCTACCCAAGTTTCCCACACTACTCCTCCCCTCCCTCATCCTGCACTGGCTATCGGGGGCTGCTCCAATCAGACTGAAGTCACTGATCCCTGCCCATCGTGCTGCAAATGGCTCAGGCCCTTTCAACTTCCAGAACATTTTCAAACCATGTATTCCAACCCGTCCACAACGGTCTAGCACGTCCAAACGGCTTGCTAACCGCTTACTTCTAGGGGGCCCCAGACAGCTGTCGCTTAACAGAAGCAAGACTGCTTGCTGTCTTGTACCACAATGCTGGATTGAGCTCCTCTCTTGAGCACTGATACCAGGACAGCAGAAATCTTCTGTCGCTGACCGAAAACCATTCTGTTAGGACTGCATCTTGAACAGATGAAAAAAAATACAAAGAAAAGTTATATATCAGTTTTTAGCACTTGAATCAGTTTGCTCATTTATTTAATCTAATGCATTTCTGGGTGGTATTCCCTTGGTTTATCTCACTCATTGTAAGTCGCTTTGGGTAACAACCAGCTAAATAAAAGGTAGGTAAATGTCATGCTAAGCTTACAGGAAATTAGTCATTGAAGACAACTAATTTTCATTTTAGTCATTCAAATCCAATTGCAGCAAACCAAAAGGCATGCTATTAAGGAACTGGTAAGGTTGATAGTGATCCTGCTGAAGTATACTTCCAGGCTTTTGACCTTTGGAGGGGATCACACCCAATACCTTCTGTCTGGGAGCTGAACACCCCATCAACTAACAAGACTATACGCCTAACAAACAAAGATTACTGGAGTACCTAGGGGCAAGGCACAGGTGTGATTTCTCTGTTCATGCCCCCGAAATGGGTTAAGTTGCAGAAGGGGCTGTTAAGTTATTATCTGGGGGTCTGGGTGTTGTTTCAGTAGGCAGGAGTGAGGAGACGACGTGCTGAGGGAAAGACAAAGGAGGCGGTGGAGCACAGCTTTCTGGCAACAGCATCTGCTGGCTATCCTAATTGTTTGGTGACACTATACGCTCCGATTAGACACTTCCTCTACTGAGACTGAACTTTGACTGAACTGGGAAGCAAACAACACCGATACAAGAGCAGGGTGAAGAAGACTAGGTATACTCAACGTGATCTCTGACCTAGACGACTAGGTTCAAGAATAGGTTGTCAATTCTGTCCCTTGAAATTATTTGAAATGAACATATTCAGTATATGAGAATGATTTTTTGATATGATAATAATTTATAATGTTAATATTGTTTTATTTAGGCCCAATCAGCAGTGTTAGGCCCAGCTTCATAAACTATAGCCATTGCTGCTGAAAAAAACAATAACAACACAATTGTCAGCGCTGACTGACAGAAGTAATCAACTGTTGAACAATCTGAAAAATATGTGACTGGTCACTCCATTGTGTGTTGAGAAAACAGAATTCATATATATATACAGTGTATATATATATATGCCATTTTTTATTGAACATGGTTTATACGTTATCTAATGGCACATAAAAATAGTACTTAACATTGTGTAGCATCTTATCCTAGATATCTTTGTTGTCTACGGGGGAATGGTTAACCTAGCAATTGTAAGCGCTTGGTAGCGATAGATTGTTGTTTCTCTTTCACTATTCGTGTTTGATAAAAGTGTCTAAATGCCCTAAATGTAAATGTAATAGCAGTAACCTCAAAATATGACATTTCTTATTATCTCAACGGTATACCTAAAATTGGAAAAAGCCTTGATCTTTAATTTATGAAACACTAAATGTGAGCTGTGTTTACGTTACAATTTATATATTACATAACAACATCTAAGAAAAACAAGATTAGGCGTGTTCTACCATTTGCAGAAGGCTACCAATTCCCACAAATCATTGTTCTTGTGTGTCTATATTCTGGGTGAGTTGACTTACCCAGAATAATACATGAATTAGGGGCACCACTTTCTATGTCAATTTGCCGCACACAATCAATTGTGCCACATTTATCCTGGCACTATCCAAGAAGCCAATTTGGTGCGGTTTAATATTTTCAGGGCAAAAAATAACCTGAATAGCATATTTACCTCAAAGACCGGGCTGTTTTCCCTGATAAGAAGCAATTTAAGAGAGAAAACCTCCAATATAAGCCATGGCTTTTAAATTGAAGTATATTTTTTACTAATGGTGTTGTGCTTTTATAGCCTGTTGACGCTAGCCTTGGCCATGAAAACCAACTATCCAGAAACCATAATTTATTTTGTAATCATCTTTATGTTACATGCAACGCCCGGCACCGGTAGACATGTATGAGTCCTGAGCTTTCATTAGCCTTGAAGGCCCTCTCGGGTTTAAGACATACAAAAATCTCAAACAAACATCATGTTTTCCTCCTGTGCATAGAGGAATTGTATCTTCATCATAGAGTTCCTCTTTTCATACTCAACACCTTCTGAGACTGCATGCATTAGAGAATAAAATTACCTTTCACAGTTATAGTTTTCTCTACAGTGTTTGCCCTGGAAAATGATTTGGCATAAGAAAAAACACTATGTTTGATCACATAGGTAATGTAGAATGCTAATGTAGAAGAGTTCAGTTATGTGTATTTGTGATGATGAAAAGAGATGCTGACTGCGGGCACTCAGCTTAACACATTTCTCCACAGTACGACTGCACTTCCGACTTCTCTATTCAATTCAGTGCACATTGTGCATCTGTAAAACTCAAATAATAAGATGGTGGTGCTGACAGTGGGGTCAGTGTAAGGCGGGGATGTTTGCAAGTAAAAGGCAAAGTGGTTTTCAGATCAGCCCAGTCTCGTCTGATCGACCAGTAGCACTGTACCACTGCATTCATAAGCATCCTTGAGGTAAGAAGAAATGAAAGCTCGATGACGAACACCATCATTTCTACAATATCTTGACAATTATCTCCTTCTGGCAATGTTTCCCTCTTGTTTACATTTCATGCGCTTTGATTCAGCTGGAAAATTATTCCATGCTGAAAAGTTCACGGTCAACCTCCGAGGCAGGTATTTGTTCTCATTTCAATCCCGAAGAAAACAAATCTTGCTTGGCTCATAGGCCCATCGGCTGGTCAAGCCACCAGGGGTAGTGCACCTGGGACCCTTTAATCAAGGGTTACGTTGTCCCCGTACCGTCATTCAATGTGTTGAAAACGACAACCACAATCAGTGGGGCACCCTGAAACCTTTTGTTGATGAATCAGGCCTTCACACGCACTTGTTAGGCAGGCTGCTTTAAAATAGAAGACAGCAGTCATCTCACTCCATGAGGTTGAGTGCCTGGCAGCTGCCGTCACAAGCTATGGCACAGGAAATATGTTGACTTCCTTGAAGAACTTACTCACCATCAGGCAATCAACTCGGTTTTTTTTGTTGCACCATGTCTTTCCCTCTCTCTCTCTCTCTCTCTCTCTCTCTCTTTCTGTATCTCTCTGTATCACTCTGTATCACTCTGTTTCACTCTGTGTCTGTGTCTCTCTCTCTCTCTCTCTCTCTCTCTCTCTCTCTCTCTCTCTCTCTCTCTCTCTCTCTCTCTCTCTCTCTCTCTCTCTCTCTCTCTCTCTCTCTCTCTCTCTCTCTCTCTCTCTCCCTCATGTTTGGGCAGCCCTTCCCTCTACCAGGGTCTGTCCAGCTGTCAGAAGTAGGGACCCCACGGCTCTCTCAGAGACCTTGAGAATACGACGTCACTCTCCCCAGTGTGCTCCCTCATTGGCGCTGTGGAAACCGCATCATCTGGGAGGGATATGAGCAATAGAGAATAATGCATGAGAGAGAAAAACCAAGGAAACAAAAGCTCCCTCAGACTATATGCTTGACTCTTTGCATCCCATACATGTAAGTACATACAAACGGCCCATCATGTAAACATAAACACAGCAGACATCATAGCTACTACATTAATCCATCCACCTACATACACGCATGCATGCAAACATACATTCATAAGTACTTACATGCATGAATGCCCATATGCATTTATGCATATGGGTATTATACAAATACATACCTGCATGCATGTATTTACACATGCATGCATGTATTTACACATGCATGCATGTATTTACACATGCATACATGCACACATACTTGCAAGCCTGGAAACAATGCAATCTCCTTCCTTTACAGTTCATCATTCCCCTAACCATCTGTAGAATACAGGAAACCTTTATGAATTTGTCCAACCCAAAACGTTTTATGAAAAAGGTTGGGCCATGACTTTTCAGGAGAAGATCGACCGACTTCTTCTTCGATACAAGGTTGTTTCAGAACAATTCCTTTATGTACGTCAGCGCTTCTTTGTCAGGGTTCCCCATTGCATTCTGCGATGCATACAAGTAGTGTGTGTTGCATTGGATATGGACCTGGACAGCAGCAAGTGGATATGGCAAAATGTGCATTGTGAGTCCACCTCTGGTGCTCGATCAGAGACAGCCCCGGCATAAAACCCCCGTCGCTTGAAAGGCTGATCGCTCGTCCTTGATACTCTCTTTGTTCCGCTGCCCCACGTGGTACTTCTGCATCTCTCCCTCTCTCTCTCAAACAACCCATATTATCTCCCCGGGTCTCTCCGCTCTCTACAGATCTCCTCCCGCCCACCACGTCCGCTCGTGCCCGTGAGCTCCTCCTTACCTGACTCTCTCTCTCCTTCTCCCTCTACATTTCTCTCTCTCTCTCTCTCTCCTTTCTGCCTCTCGCGCCCTCTCGCCTAACCCGCTCTCTGGCTGGTCTCCCTCAGCTGCCTTCACTTAAGCAATACTCGAGGTGATTATTAGAGTTTACGGACAGAATCTCATCATGGACTTATCTCTCACAGCACACTCTCTCGTCTCCCATTTATCAATTCCTTTCTCTCATCCCCACCCCCCCCCCCCCCCCCCCAACCTTCTCTTCTTTAGTTAGTTAGTCAGTCCTCTGGATCGGCAGGCAGACCAAATGTGTTTGTGTGTGAGTGGTTTTCAACCGTGGATGTAATCATTCCCCCATAACACATCAACGTTGCATTATATGGGCCCTTACAGACAGCAGGTTATGTCACTCACATGTAATCACTCACAATAATCACCCTCACTGAAAAGGGGAGCTGATTATAGATCCATTCAATGGAATGCAGTGCACACGCAGCATATCTTTACCATCGCCTGAAGCAACGAGAAGTTGCCAGGATCAAGATAGACATTGCGTGTGAAGCATGAGGTGTGTTGCTCTTAGCCTATCAGTGTTGCATATGGCTTAACATATTGGTGTCGCAGAAATGATAGGTGTGACAATGTTCGTGTTACATAGGTGGCCTAGGTGGCTCAGCCTGCTGCCCCGCTCCACCTAGGTGGCTTTCCTGGGCTCTGTTGGGTGGTGGGTTTGGTAACCGGTTTATTGTAGAAGTTGAGTATAATGATATTGACGGATGGTGTGACCTGCTGCCATGCAGGAGGTCTCCCCGAGTGTGTGTGGTGATGGCTGGTTTAACCTGTGCACTTTGATTGCTCACTGGTGTGCAGCCTCACCCAGTCCATTCAGTCTGTTTTGAGGCCAGGTGAGGCTGCTTAAACCACAAGCTATCATCCACACACACTCCACGGTAGGTCATACAGAGACGTACATGCCCTTTCTGTATTAATTATGCCGCATGCATTAAATCAACCATTCTAGGTCATATGTTCAGAACATTAGGTCCTCCCGAAGTCATCAAAGCTAAATCAACAGGTTTAAAAAGGTGTTTGAGGTGAACCACTGTTTGGGAAGAAACAAAAACATTACCTCACACTGTGTGCTTCTATTCTCTATCCAATTCACCTTATGATGAGAGGTTTTTCCACGAATGTATGAAGAATGTGTGGAAGTCCATATTTCAGTTCATGCATCCCAGAGCTTTCTCATTTGTCTTGACGTTGCCAAACATAAAGATAGAATTAGTGCAAAAAAAACTTTTTGACCATTTAATTATGAACAATACTTTGAAACATGGTCAAAATACATGCCAACATATTCATAAATGTATTCATAAAATGTCGGAAATAAGTTAAATGGATAGAGGAGCGTCTGTATTTTCGGGCGGCCTTTGAAATCATACCTTGGGTTAATTAAAATACCGCAATACCGTGACACTGCCCAAAACTAATTATCACACTTTATTACATTCGCTCCTGGTCTTAAACTTGACTATACTGTATAAATCAACAGTACTCAGATCTCTCGCACATATCAACTACGTGCTCACCATGATATGATCAGTACAGTAAGAAAATCTCGGGAACAAAAATAAAAGTGACTCAGTTCGCAATATCCCCGTTACCGCCATCCCACCTTCCAGTCATTCTATTTTTTCTCTTTTCATTCTTTTTGCATCCGGTGGTGTCCATCTGATATAAATACCCCGTCCTAACCACTCCCCATGGAGCTATTTTCAGAAGCACACTGTTTTGGTAGCCTAATGGATCTCAACGAGGACAGTTTGTTACACATCTCAACTCCCTTCCACCCCAGCCAGCCCTTGAATGGGGAAAAAGGCATTAAAGATGACACACGCTAGGGACATGGCTGCAATGGACTCTTGGATGGCTTATTCTAATGGATTTACAGAGTCCCTCCAATACATAAAGAACAACAGGGAATGTATGACGGCAGCTGTGGGAGCCTAGGCAGTGACCAAGGTGTGTGAGCGTTGATGCGGTCATTGCAATCTTTGCATACTCTCCGGTATGTTGCGAGATATTTTGAGAAGGCTATAGTGGATGACACCAGAGTGAATACCACCTATGCCTTTTTATTAAATGTGGATATTGTCTGCAATGCTAAATCCAACCCCACATCCAACCCCCGTCCCCGTACCTACAGCCCTACGCTAACACCTCTTTTCAATGGACGCTGATTAAAATAAGAGTGCCATTAAATGTTATTTTTAGACAAAGGCATATTAACAACACTACTGTATTATTATTCTATTTTAAGAATTGGCAAGACAAGAAAGTAACAACACGACCAACAACCAGAACAATGGCACTGTGATGAATTAGACTCTGACTCAGGCCAAGAGGGGCAAAACCGCCATGCCTCACCATATGATTGTTGCAGATTTTGCATCAATCATAATTTGAATGGGAAAACCTCAGGCAGAGGATTTTTTGTTTTCTGAAGGACACAAAAGGCCGCCTCGCTGAACTGTCACTGGGATGTGTCTCTTCATCAAACTCTGTAGAAAGTCCTTGCTGCTATTAACAAACCCAACTGAGCTGTTGTTTGTTTAACTTTTACTCATGGACTGCATTCTTGGAATAGAATTTTGAAAATGTAGTGATTCATTTGTATTAATCATGCATATTTCTCTTGGATTAGCAGTGAACCCATTAAATGTATTCAATTATTGGAGCGCAATTCGTGTACAGGGCTATGGTATCTATATTTTGAAAATATATTAAGAAAAAGGTAAAAGAGAGGTTAAAGGGATGAAAGGGATTTGGAACCTTCTCAAAAATCCCTTTCACAGCAATCCTTAAGTTTCATTTTCTGTGTAGCAATGGTAAAGTGCCGCTGCAATGGATTCTGGGTGGTACACCTTTAGCATTTGACTTCAAAAATCTCGCTATTAAGCCTATTCAGAAAAATATTCCTAGAGCTGCTCTGTTCCACTTTCGGTAAAGTTCAGTTAGCTGTGCTTGTGGACATTCACTTTCTCCAAATAATACAACAATACAATAATAATTTTTCTTTTGAATGTGCTTTCCAGGAATCCAAACACTGATGCTTTTGAGATTGCTTCTAAATCTCAATCCAGATGGAAAGCATCAACACGTGGCTTTTTATTTCAAGTTGAAAAGCCATCTGGCTTTTGAACAGCCTCTTTAAATCCAAACTATTTCCCAAAAAGTAAATGGAGTTCTTAGATGTAATAATAAACGGTCAAAATTAGTACTTCTGAATAACGGCCCTGAAATTTGATTTTTTTTAAGAGCCCTCAGGCGGTCAGTGGAGCAGAGAGAGGCTTGGAGGAAACCGTGAAGCCTGGGGGATTTGGGATGCCTTGAGGTTGAAACAGCAACAATGTAATATAAACTACTTTGATTACAGTACAGGCCCAAAATGCAAAACATAAAAAAGCCCCAAATCACAAAACAAGAAATTAGGTTATTATTATTATTTATTTATTTGATTAGGAAATTATTATTATTTATTTATTTGATTAGGACATTGCACATTAATCAACATGTCAGCCAGAGCATCAATATAAATATGCCGGAGCTATCTTAGTTGCTAATTTACATCCGTTGTCCTAAGGCATGTCAAAAACATAAAAACAACATACCAATATACAAAATAGATCAAAAACACTTTTACACACAAAATAGGTCCCAATTCACATCAAGAGTCCATGTAGAAAAAGTAGAATGACCAAAGGTTACATATGAGAGCAGGTCTGGCTTGCTACTTATTACGCTATTAATCAACCTATCTCACATTGTTTGTTGCAATGAATGTTATAGGCATCCCTTTTCTCTAGTCGAGGTTATTACTGCATGTGCCGCTCTCACCACAGACACCTTCATAAATGTGGCCGCAGATGATGGCTTCACAAACCCAGATGGCTGAGGAATAGCTAATCCACTCCCCGGAGGCGGAGCCGGAGAATCCACCAAAGGGCACGATGACCTAGCATGACTGAGCACACATTTCAATGCGTTCTCTGTTTACATGGTTTTCTGTCGTCGCCCCCCCCCCCCCCCGCCGTCTGCATGGATGGGCTCCATCGCTGCCAGGCGGGGAGTCGGATTCCCTCAAAAGGAAGCAAATATGGCCCCACACAAATATTTAGAATGTATTCACATTGCTCTTGGTGATGAGGTGAAGAAACAGTATGCAAGAGGCCAGAGTTGAATCAGCCCACAACACTGGCATTCATCCATTTCATCTATTGCACGAGGGAACAGATAAAAATAAGTTGTATGCAATGAACATGTATCACTCATGTTCGTGTATTCGTTTTCCTCAACACTGGTGAATATATAGAGTTTGGGCTAGAAGGGTTTTCTCAGAAAGCAGGAATATCAGCACCCTGGTCAGCTCCACTAACTCCCCAGTAGCACCCTGGCTAGTTCAACTAAGTCCCCAGTAGCACCCTGGCTAGCTACACTAGCTCTACTATCTACACACAGTAGCACCTTGGCTAGCTCTACTCTCTAGCCAGTAGCACCCTGGCTAGCTATGCTGTTGCCCCAGTAGTACCCTTGCTAGCTTCACTATCTTGTGGGAAACCGATCAAGTACCACCCTAAGCTAGACGTCTCTTGTGGCAGAATATTACTGTTTAACCTAATATTAAACAGTATTATATACTTTATATTTTTCTCTCATAGTTTTTAGCAGGTGACAAATACAGTATGTACAAATGTGTAAAAATGTTCAAACTGTTTTGAAACACATGCAGATTTCACACAAACTCTGCTCTGACCTCAGTAACAAAGGAGTACACAACTCTCGTTTGATAAACCAAGGCAAAACTTTCCTCATCTTTTTTTCATATTGCCTAATTCCCATTCCTGCTGCTGTTGTTTATGAAACCAAACTAATGCCTTATTTAACTATCTGAAAATATGTTCTGCTCATTTATGGACCCATACATATTCATACGGAATGAGGAGTGCTTACAAATGCAATGCATCCAACATTTCTCCGATAACACTTTAGTACACATCGCCAAATGATCTGGCTCTGATGTGAGGGTGTTGTTGCCAAATGTGACCAGCCATTATAATGGCACTTGACTTGTTTTGGGTGTTATATAAGTACTGGATTTACATACAATGGGCCTAAGGGAACATTTATAGTGCTCTGGTAATCCTACGTGATCACATTGCCACACACCAGTCCATACGAGGATGACACAAATGGCTTTGAGGGTCTGTATGAGAAATGCCAAGATTCATAATGCAACACTGACTAAGCTGCCTACTTTGCTAGATATGAAGATGAACAATTCACATCGTGCAGCCATTTTCCCACTTCATAAAAGCCTTTTAGTTATATACATGTAGGAAGTAGACTCATGGTATAATTCTGCATTTAGCAGCCGTGAATCTAACTCAGAACATGTGTTTGGTATCGAGTGTCCTCCAGGGTAGTAATAATAATAATAAACAAATGAATTTATATAGCGCTTTTCTGGACACTCAAAGATGCTTTACAGTGAAGGGGGGACTCACTAGATAGACAGGTGGACGTCGGTCCCTGAAGCCTGTAGACCACTGTGTCCACCAACACTCATTTGGCCCAGTGGTGGACTCTGTTTGAGTGTTTCCCAATCCAAGGGGTTGCTGGTTCACCTTCGGACCCCTGGGAGTGGGGTTTCGGAGGCCTTTGTTACATAATCGCCCTTGTTATACTAGTGAGAGCAATGCATGATTCTGTGTCATATTACATGAAGGTTATTTTATTCACTTCCAACTCTCCGTTTTCTTTCATTCGGCCTGGCCTTTCTCAAAATAATGGCCTCACAATGCTGTGGTGTCTGGTTCACTCTGTGGGGGGTCACAGCCCTGTGTGTGCTTTCATTTGGTTTGTCGTGGTAAATACTTCTGAATGCAATAGGCTATTTAACAAAGACTATTACCAAAAGCGCATGGTGGCACCTTTGTTCTCGCTGGCGAGGTCATGACTGTTTAATTATCAGAGTTATCACAGTACCCACTGTTTCAGGGCAAGGTCCTCTATTAAGTAAGAGAGAAAGAAATAATCAAGCATTATTCAAGCAAAACTATTGTTCAGTGGAAGGGTGGTCTATTTCCGGGCGTTGGAAAGGGTGCTGGGTTCCAACACCTATGTGTACGCAGGTGACCCCTAGGCTTCCCTTCGGAAGATGCCTCACCATTTACCTATTGAAGAATCATTATCATAATAATTCATGCCATTTGTACATTACCTTTCATGGTATTTACATAGAGCTTTTCAAGGCACTTTACAATGTATCTAAAATATAAAAAAAGTTGTCTTTGTCTTTGTTAGTCTTTTTGGGCAAAAAAGTGTACTGAATGAACAAACACAAGTAGTGATGTATTGCATTAGGCCCCAAGTGCCGTCACTAGAAGCCAACGTAGGCGACACATACACAAGTGTCTTTTATTGCATGTGTGGGGCCTGCGGTGGGGGGTAAATGTGAAGATATTTCGTTTATAAGTAGTGGCGTGACGACATACCCTCCCACGTACCATACTGTGGCTCCATGCCTGTTCCTTTCCAGCCTCACACGCTTTGTTCGATATGTATGTGTGAATAATTTCAGAGCGGTGCAATGATAAAAATGCCTTAAAATACCCTGAGCTTTTTTAAAGAAATAATTCTTGTATATTTTGATCTGTGTGACGATCAGGCGGCAGGCATGCATCCAGAAGGCCGGGACGCGTTGAAGAGACGCCATTATTATTATGGAATGGCCCCCTATAGGGTGGTCCTGAACCACAATGAGCAGTTGTCCCCCTGAATGATTTCTATTCAATAATATACTGATGCTGAAATACAAAATTATACCGTGCACTTGCCACTGAATGGCTAGAATGACAAACATAGACATAGCAATTGAAAAGGGAACTTGATATAGAAATTTAACATAAATAACATAAATTATTATTGAATGATCGGTATTTGGAAATACTGATGAAACATGTAGCCAATATGTATGTTATGTCCAGAGAGGTAGAGAGCTTGTTTTGCCTCAGCGAGTTGTTGAACAGCCCGTCGCTGAGGGATGGGAACAACAAAGATATTAATATTTTTTTTAAAGGTGCACTGTGTATGATGGCAACTTATTACCCCCTTTACCTCCCCTCAACCCTCCATTTCGAGAAATGTAGTAGAAGCTATGGTGGCCTGTACTGGCCTGTGATGAGCCAGTAGGTACTTCCAAAATTGGTTCATTCTAACTGTGCGTTCACAACAAAAAGCGAATTAAAAAATCGCTGTGAATATTTCTGTTCGCTTTTGTCGCTCAAGACGCTCATGGCTTACATTTAAATTTTGCATACGCATTTAAAGGAGCCGTATGCTTTTAGTACAGACGGCCATATCAAAGAGGGAACTTACACTTTGGAGACTGTTTTGCTTGTTGGATAAAGTGCTTCGACAGCAAGTAGGACAGGGATTCCCCTCCTATATATATATATATATATATATTAAAAAAAAACACACCTAAAATGTAATTACAACCGAGACCAAAAAAACGTTGAGTGCTTTAGTAGGCTAGTTAAAATGTGTTTTACTGATTTGCATCTGCAAATCATGATCTGAACTCATTCGTCGCTCACTCAAACAAATTGACATTGGCGCACATGGCTAATATGCATACGGGCACAGGACTGGCTGGCTCCACAAGGCAAATAATGGAACATATTGGATGTATGCTGTTTGGATAAAAGCGCTCTGCTAAATGGGTCATTTGTCAGCTGTCTATATCCTCAATTAAACTGCATTGAAGTGACACGTTTTTTCCGTGCATTATTCATTTGCATTATTATTGCATTATTATGCGTGCATTATTCCTTTGCACAACGTATTATTCCTTTGCACAACGAATGTATTTTCGATATTTGAAAACGATATCGTCCCATTCAGAGCAAGGAAGATTAGTATGCTAGGATCTCGGTTAGCAGGCATGTATCGCGCCTATTTTACAATAATCTCAAACGTTTCATTAACTAACTCACCAGACCAACCAACCACGCGTGACACCTCCGCCCAGGCCAGAGCCTTTTTGTTGCGATCTCGAAGTGAAAAAGGCTCGGATCGTACAACACCGGGTGCCCAGTTACAGACGCGATTAATCTTTCATTCGACATTTAGTGAAGACAGTAGGAAGGAACCAAAAAATTAGGTAGGAACCAAAGTGCCGGTGTTCGGTGTTCCCCGGGATCCACGAAAGCAAAGAGCGTCTACTTTCCGATTGGCTGTCAGTATCTGGCCGCTGATACGCGTCATAGTAATTTGCATAAAGTTCAGCCGCTGACAACTTTTTTTGGTCGCTCTGGTCGCTCACCTTTTGCCGCTGGTAGCGTTGGACGCTTGGGTCGCTGTGGTCGCTCTTGCCCATAGAAAGTGAATGACTTCCGGTTATTTGGTCGCTCAATTCGCTTCTGGTTTGAACGCACAGTAAGTTAACGAAAAATGACAACAATTGTTATTTGAATGGGAATATATTTAAACATATTTGTTTACTTATTGAATTTCTGCCCGGTTGCCGCTCAATTCTATACACCTTCAAAAATAAACAGTGCCCTTCTCTTTCACCCAAGCCATTGTGGGTGTGTGGGTGGATGTGGATGTGTGGGTGGTTGGTGGGCGCTTTTGTGTGTGTGTGTGTGTGTGTGTGTGTGTGTGTGTGTGCTGTGTGCGTGTGCGTGTGTGTGGTGTGTGTGTGTGTGTGTGCGTGTGCGTGTGCGTGTGCGTGTGCGTGTGTGTGTGTGTGTGTGTGTGCGTGTGCGTGTGCGTGTGCGAGTGAATATATCCGCTGGTCATCTACGCGTCACGTGCATTTTTTACAAAGCAATCAATACATGCAGCCTCCTGTCTGTGGTTAGGGTTAGGTCTTAAGGTAATCAGGGTGATTGACCCAAAGATGTGTCAATGGTTCTGTTTTGCAGTTTTTTGTGACAAAAGGAAGAGGAGGTTTGGGTGGGAGGTGGTGGAGTGCAGGGGATGTGTGGGGATCGGGTCGTGTTTCTGGTACGGGGGTGTGTGTGTGTGTCACTTGGTGTTGGCGTTTGTGTGTGTCTCTGTTAGCGTGTGTGTAGGAGGCAGGCAGGGGGAGGCAGATCACAAGACAACTGGGGGGAAACAGGAAGGGGGGCGATTTCAAGAGATGGTGCGTTTATAATGACAATAAGAAAAACAACACGTTCCACTCTACCTCCCCCCTGACTCATCACTTATTAGCACTAAGAGAGAAGGAGGCGCTAATGGACAAAGGCTGGGGTGGATTACATTGGGTCAACCATTTAATAAACACAGTCTAGACACCCACACTGGAGCTAATGCCCAGCACACAAAGCTAGCGGTCTCGTAAGGATGGAGGGCTATGGGGGTCGGACAAAGGTATTTTAAACAGGCCTGATCTTTTTATTCCACTCAGTATTGAAATTGCAAATTAGCACAAATTAATTAGCCCCAGCTCATCTTTTGTCCCTGCTTCATTGTTATGTGAATTTATTCTGCTGAGCTGCACTTTTTAATTTTGTAACTTTTTTTCCATGCTGGAAAAGCCTTTTCTCTTTTGTCTTTTTTCTCTTTACTGGAAACGTTTCATGGTTTGATTATTTGACAAGCACACATCTAGTACGTAGCTCTATGGATCTACTGACATCCACACAACCAGGGACCATGCCTTTGCCGTGTCGGGGCATGCCCCAAGGACTTCCATCGCCTGCAGTCTCAGATGACAGACTGGATGTTTGGACATCACCAACGTGCCACCAAAGACCCTGATCTTTGGACCGAGTCTTGAGGACATTGTGTGGTTGACCCCTGACCTTTTCGGTGGTGGGCTTCATGGGATTGTGTCTGTCTCGCCTTCACATCGAGAGGGGGCTGACGCAGCTACAGCTGTGCTGGAAGGGGGGGGAGGGAGAAAGCACGGAGTGGAAACCTTTTCTCGGGACACTTCCATGGTGCCAAGAGGAGGTGAAAAGATATGTTCGGAAGAATTTGTACCGAGCGTTTTAAGTGTTTGTACTTTCCATAATTCATGTGTTTCCATTGGTTTCCCAGATGCAGTCGGTTGTCTCTAAGATGTAGAATCAAGACGCAAATCAAGCTGTCAGCTGAGCTCTCACCATCCACTGAAAGCTATCAAACACTCACCTGATGCACTTTAAGAAAAGGCTCGGCCTAGGACCTTTCTTCCTAAGGGGTTATCATTATTTTAATTCAGACCAGCAATTGATTGTCATTGACTACTTTCTATTCTACTGATTGTTGGTGCAGTGTCATTGAACCGTGCAGCCCTGCTTTGATCAAATGGTGCTGTGACACAATAACACACACATCGGAACAAAAAGGCACACACCAGCGCCACCTTATAGACGTCTCTTGGTTTGCATGGATTCCTGTGTTCTCTGTATAATCTTTTAACAGTGGAAGTGTTAGGAGTTAGCGGGTGCAGGCAGGCAGGTAGGACC
Organism: Melanogrammus aeglefinus; assembly: GCA_900291075.1. NCBI lineage: Eukaryota > Metazoa > Chordata > Actinopteri > Gadiformes > Gadidae > Melanogrammus > Melanogrammus aeglefinus. The sequence continues at coordinate 132,131 of OLKM01000143.1, forward strand.
CAAATGCAGACAGTGCAGAATGCAGACTCCAAAAAGGCAAAAAGGCAAGGAACACCGAGAACACAGGTAACACAGATAACACAGGTAACAGGTAACACACAGGATACAACTCACCACAAACCACAATGATACGATGAGGAATAAAGGAAAGACAAGGGCTTAAAAACAAAACACAGGGCACACAACGAGAAACAGCTGAATTACATTAAGGGAGGGAGCAGTAATCACACAGGAGGGAAACTTGACAGGACATGGGGAGAAACGAGAGTTACATATGTAACTATGGTTCTATGAATTCTGGATGACGGTCATCCAGAATTCTTAGAACAGTAGTTACATACGTAACTCTGGTTCTATTTCATTCTAATTGACCGCCAGAGGCAGTGCTTAACACTGAATGTTATCCATCGCACATGCGCAGGTCGAGTATTTAATATCAACAAAGTCACACGTGACCGGGGATGATGTCGGGCCGCCCGTCTATATAAGCCCACGTCACTCAAGGTCACACAAGATGACCCTTCAGAATCTTCTCGTAAGATTCCGAGTGACGGAGAACTCTGGCGGCCATCTAGAATTCATAGAACAGTAGTTACATATGCAACTCTCATTCTATTTCATTCTTACTGACCACCAGAGGCAGTGCTTAACCCTGGATGACTATTACCAACGTAGTCAAAAGGAATCCTGTACCCACCTGTTAGAAAGGGCGTGAGGGTTCCTGAAAGCTGCAGCCACTGCGCGGTGAGCAGCTACATTGACCCTGTAAAATCGGGCAAAGGTGCACGCTGAAGCCCAGGAGGCCGCTGCACAAATCTCATTGGAGGCACTCCTCGTAGTGCTGCCCAGGAGATGGAGACACTCCTGGTGGAATAGCCTCTGATGTTAAGAGGCAAAGGCAGTCCTCTTGACTGTGTGTGCCTCCTCAATTACCTCCACCACCCATTTGGAAAGCCTCTGTCTGGACAGCGCTTGCCCCTTGCTTGGGCCCTCGTAGCAGACAAACAGGCCATCAGACAGGCGAAAACCAGCAGTTTCCTGTATGTAACATATCAAGGCTCTCATCAGGCAGAGTAGTTCTGCTGAACTAGCTTCCTCATCCGGTGGGTGTGAGGGGCCATAAGCTGCCAGCTCTATGACCTGATTATAGTGGGCCGAAGGCAGTCTCTTTGGATAAAAAGATGGGTTAGGCCACAGTGCCACCCCTGTGCCTGTCTGAGTTCCAGCGTATACACTGTTCACTCACTGACATGAAGCTCACTCACCCGCTTGGCAAGGAAGGCAACCTTTGCCGACAGCCACGGGGGGAGACGGAGGGCTCCAAGTACCAGAGGTAGGTCCCATGAGGGAACCTTGACAGCCCATGGGGGGTTCCTCCGCTGGGCTCCTTTAAGAAATCAGGTTACCAAAGAATAAGACCCCACCATCTGGCTATCAACCTTAATGTGCCTGGATGAAATGGCAGCCACATAGGCCCTTAAAGTGGAAGCAGATAGCTCCCTTTCCATTAAGGACTGCAAAAAACGCAGTATAATTGACACTGAGGAACACTCCGGTACCACTCTATGAGCCTCACACCACTTTGCAAATATATTCCACCTGTTAGCATAAAGTCCCCTGGTGGAGGGAGCTCTTGAGTCTATGATGGTTTGAACTACCTCCTGATCAGTGTTAATTTTGTCAGCTATTTTAGATTTAGTCTTAGTCTTAGTCTTTTGACGAAAATGCTTATTAGATTTAGTCATATTTTAGTCATTGTTTTCCTTTGTAGTTTTAGTCTAGTTTTAGTCAACGAAAAGTCCTTAGATTTTAGTCAACTTTTAGTCATTACTTTTAGTCAAAATTTGAAAATCACTACTAATTGAAACATGTCGAGGCGGTATTCCCCTGGGGTATTAAAAGGAATAGTTTGTAAACGTTAGTTTAGTTTAGTTTTTTTTTATATGAAGACCATCTATTCTCAATATTACTTACATCATTGGTAAAGCAAACTCACAAATCAATTCGCAAAAAAAACTTTCCTTTTCTATAAAAGGTTTGTGTGACATAGGATTTCCCCTTGTTAATTTGGTTTGCGTAGAACCGAAAATCGGTTGCTATGGAAACTTGACGTCACACTTTAGTACTCTTGTTTGTTCAGCCTTCAAAGCGATAGCTGGTAAATTGTGAAAAATGCATTAAACTGTAGTCAGAAAACGCGGTTATATGCCATAGACCCTATAGTATCTTGGGTATAAAGGCTGGGACGAAGTTCAAAGTACACCTTATGTTGAAAGTGTAGACCGTGGCGATTCCCATTGAAACGAATGGCGCAGTGATTTTCTTCAAAACGAGAGCTGGTAAATTGTGAAAAATTAATTAAACTGTAATCAGACAACGTGGTTATATGCTATAGACCCTCGAGTATCTGTGGTATAAAGGCTTGGACGACTTTCGAATTATAAATATGTACAATGCATAACGTTAGCTCATAGCTGAGTGGACTATACCTCCCGTTGCCAATTTGAAGCTAAGGTCCGTCCTATTTACTGGAGGAGTGAACAGTTGCATAAGAACCTTACGGGAGGGTAATGATTGGAAAATATTGTGCATTTTGAATGTCCAAATAGCACACCACTAACATTTTAGTCCTGTCCCGTTTCGTCAACAGAAACAAAACCTACATTTCATCATAGTTTTTATTATCAAAGATCTATTTTTAGCTCTGTCAACGTCTCGTCTTAGTCATGGAAAAAAGGTCGTTGACGAACATTTTTCGTCATATTTTTCGTTAACGAAATTAACACTGCTCCTGATCACATTCCAGTATAAGTTGATCAGGCCCCTCAAGGGCCAAACCCATAGCTGCAGGCACTCTGGTCTTGGGTGCCAGATGTGGCCCCCCAGCTGTGAGAGGTCCCGCCTCTTCAGCAGGCACCATGGATCTCCATCCAGCAGCCTGTACATCACTGGAAACCAAGGTCTCCCTGGCCAGTTTGGGGCAAACCAGCAGGAGTCTGTGGTTCCCCTTCTGAGCTCTGTGTAGATTTAACCCTCTCAGTGGAAATGGCGGGAAGGCATAAAGGAGCTGACGTGGCCATGGATGTGCCAAGGCATCCTGCCCATCGGACTCGTCTCTGACAGAGAGAACCAGAGAGGGCAATGTGTTGTGGACTCTGAAGCAAACAGGTCCACCTCTGCTGTGCCATATTTGCTTCATATTTCCTCTACTACCTCTGGGTGGAGTCGCCACTCCTCCGACGGAGGTCTCTGGCATGAAAGAAAGTCTGCTACCATGTTCTGTGGCCCTGGAAGGTACATAGCCCTGAGGCTGGAAAAGTAAGGGAGAGCCCATACAAGAAGTTGCTGTGCAACCTGTAATGACTCAACCGACCTTGTGCCCCCTTGGTGGTTCACATTGTAGACAGCTGACTTGTTGTCGCATCGTACCAGAACATGTCTGCCCCTCAAATATGGCAGCAATTCACGGAGTGCTAAATAAATTGGTACGGAGCTGAAGCACATTTATGTGCTGTATCCTGTGTTGCGCACCCCAGAGCCCTCTCACCGCCCTGTGCTGCCATACTGCCCACCAGCCAGAGAGCGAAGCATCGGTCACCACCACCTCGCGGCGTGAGGGGATCGAACCCAGTGTGAAACCTTTGGCAAGATAGGCCCTGCGTCTCTAGGGTCGTAATGCCAGGAGGCATTGACTGGACACCCTGACCTTCCTGGATCCGTGCAACCTTGGATCTAAGTGGAGGCCATTGGTCGAAACTTGGAACGCCCACAAGTGCAGGAGGCCTCAGTGGCCCTTTTCCCGTTACCGACGTCAACATTCCCAACAGCCTGAGGAAAAGTACCTTACCATCCTGTCCTCCCGAAAATGCAGGAGGGTCTGGAGTATGGCCTCTACCCGCCACGGAGACGGGAAGGCAAGCATTTGGACGGTGTCCAGGGTTATGCCAAGGAACAGTACCTGTTGGCTGGGTGTTAGACAACTTTTGCCATAGTTGCCTGTAAGACCCAACCTTTCGACATGGTCTAGGAGGGCTGTGGTGTCCTGCTCTGCCCGTTCCTGGGTTGGAGCACAAATAAGTCAATCGTCCAGATAAGGCAGGATTTGCATTCCGGTGTCTTGCATTGGTGCGAGCGCTGCCCGCATGCATCTTGTGAAGATCCGTGAGTCTAGTGATAACCCAAATGGGAGGACCCTGTACTGGTAGGCCCGCCCTGCGAATGCGAAGCGCAGGTATGGTTTGTGATGCGGTGCTATCGAGACGTGAAAATATGCATCTATTGATGTGAACCAGCTTTTAGCAAACTGCTCCAGTGTCTGGTTAGCCTGGATTAGCTCCGGAACTATGGGGAGAGTGCTGAGGGTTCTCCGGCATGGCTCTGATAATGGGGCCATACCTGGCGGTGAGCCAGCGTAAGTGACGACATCAGCCTACCAAGCTCTCTGGTCATGAAGGAAAACGCCTGCAAAGACGTGTCACTCAGACTCTGCACTGAAGTATCTGCACTGGATGATTGCAAGGACTGAGACAGGGCAAGTATGAAATGGGACAAGGAGTTCCCAATACGGCCCATACGTGCCACTGTGTCATAGCACTTCGTTAATAGGTCACCAGTGATGCGACACTGTGGCCTGGGACAGCAAGCATTCGGCCTCAACACCTCCTCTGGTGCCACAATGAGGGAGGCAATGGTCGGCTCAATGGCTGGCAATCGGTCAAGTCCATGCTTGCTGGCATTCTGCATTGAAGCCAAGGCCCTGTTGTCACTGGTGTGATGAGATAGAGATCTGGGGTCTGGCCAGCATCTGTGAAGCTACTCAATATATGGCTGGGAGGGAGGGACAGGAAAAGTATCTCGTGGCGGGACAACCGTGGCCGGGGAAGAATGCGGGCCATTCATTATGTCCATCTAGGGCTAGCAGTGAAGCCATGTAATGAGGCAACCATGTGAGCCTAACATGTTGGGGGAATTAAGCTATCCAAGATCGTCTTTTTCCAGAGTGCAGTAGTTATTAATGAGCAAAAGCACCCAACAGTAATAATTCAACAAAAGGGCAGCAAACTGCTCAACGTAAGAAACTCAAACTAAAACAGTGTTTTTTTATTTTTATTTTTCTTATTTACCCACTAGCCTTAACCGTAATCGGGAGCTTCTGCTCTGAAATTCCAAACAAGGGAGTACACGCTTTAACGAGCGAAAACACTCGTCAGGGAGCCTTTAATTAACTGCAATGAAAGTTGCAACAAAAAGGCAGCAAACGCCGGTAATAGAAACCTCCGATGCAGCGTGGCAAACAAAACAAGACGTAAGCTTAAGCGGGTGCCGAAAACAGGATCCCCTTATCTTACTTAACTAAAGCTAACATAGAGAGAATACTTACCTTAGCAGCCGCTACAGCTCGTGAAGACACTGTGTTAGCCTAGCGTTATGTGAGCTGAGCTCACCGGCGAAAACACTGGTATGCAGCATTCATAACATAGCCGTGCGAGACTAATCGCAGCCCTTGGAGGACGAATCTATGCCTCCAACCATGCGGTTGCAGGGCTACCTGCAAAGAGTCACTGGCTAATATTGCTTCTATTCAAGTTATTTCGTACTCTAAACCTGTATTCGCTACTGCGAGAAGACACAAGGGACATCTTGGAGAGTGACGTGGGCGGCCCGACGTCATCCCCGGTCACCTGTGACTTTGTTGATATTAAATACTTGACCTGCGCATGCACGATGGATAACATTTATTGTTAAGCTCTGCCACTGGCGGTCAGTAAGAATGAAATAGAACAACACAGAGATACCAAAGTAAAACAGGAAACACAGGGAAACACACCAAAACAAGACAAGGAAACAGACAGTCCATGACAGAAATTCTGTCACACAGTCTGTTTGCTCTACGTCAGACAGGAACCCTTCTGAGCAGTATAGCAGTTGACATTAATAAACTTAAAAAATCAACAACACATACTTCACGTTTTGAACGATGCCTCCCAAAGGGGATAGAAAAGAACTTTTACTGGTTGTACTGTTGAAGCCAAACCATGGCCTGGGTGTTAGTTAGGTTGTTAATACAAACCGACACTGCACATACTATTAGAAAGCCAAGAGGGCCGGCTCTGTAATGAATGACCTGCTTTCCATTACTCCTTAACGTGTTGAGTGCGGGGGCTGGCAGGTAGGGGGGTGAAAGTGAAAACAGTGCATTCCCAATGGACAAACGCCATTTACACTGTGCAACAATTCAATCACTGCTTACAGTTAGGCATCTGTCTGAGGCTTTATTCACGCATCAAGCAATACTTCACCAAACAATGTCATCAACTTACAAAACCATTATTGAGTACACTCTGCAATCTTTGCTCCACAGGTCTTTTGTTCTGTTCATTTGATGGAAGGAAGCCTAGCCCCAGCCGGCTTAGTTTCACGTGATATTATCTTGTTTAGCTCTCCCCCTGTTGAGGAGAACCGCCTTCTGCTGTCATAATTACCATCTCTCTACACTGTCTGGTTACAGTCTGATTAAACACATCTAATTCTCTCTGTGTAAATCAGGCCTAAATACTCATCTTCTGAAGTGTGTGGTTTGTGCCTGTAATACATGGGCAACATTTACACAGGCAGTGTTGACTACACTGGCTATCTAAGGTTTTATAAACAGTCACTAGGCTCAGCTGCTTTCAGAAATGAGCACAGCTTTGAGTGCAACAAGCTGGTGCCACCCATTCCTGTCTCATGGGGACCTGTCCTATAGTCTGTGGTCCACACACTATAGGTCCCTTTTATAAGATCAGAAAATCCCACCACATGTCGACCCTCTAAGAATCTGCCTGTCGTAGCAAAGTCCCAGTTAGTGCTTTGTTGTGGGTATCAACAGGCTTGTACAGTGTGTTTGCATGTGTCAGACTTTTACAGTTTATAAGTCAGCTTTCCATCAGAGGTGAGAGATCAAGCGGTGCCCGATGACACAAACACCAAATACACACCTACGCTATTAACCTCAGCACGATGACATATGAATCATTGTGTCATCAAGTGTCAGCAGATACAGTGTGGCATGGCAGACGGTGCTATGGCTGCAGTACAGTACAAGCTCTGGTCCACGTATAGGCCGTTCTTATGCTCTCTTTATCATTTGAAAAAACATTGTGAGTTTGAGTTTTCTTTGCTTTATTAATTACTATTTTGTACTAGTTAGTAACTCGGGATGATCAATTATAATGTATATTTTCCCTGATGTATTTTGATTCTAGGTCGTTTTTTGGTTCATATTTTTGATAAGAATCTAAATAGAAATGTATCCATGATTATACTTTGTATGTGCATTTTATGTTATATAGTCTACATTCAGTGGTAGTCAGTAGAACGCTGGTTGGGCTGCTTTTTCAACTTTCTTTAGCAGACTTACTTGCTTAACGTTGAATATGTTTGTATACGGAAGGGAGGAAGAAAATTCAAAGTTCAAAGCTCTAAATGCATCTGAATGTTGGACCTTGACACACTGCCCTGATCAAAAGAGAACCATTTCCTCTCCGCAATTGGAGCAACTGTGTTTCGGCTCGGTCTGATCTCTCTGTCACTTCTACTTTTGCCATTTTTTTTTTGCACAAGAGGAAGTTGTGTTTTTGCAGGTAACCCTGTACATTGATTCTGGCCTGAGGTATCAGGTGGACAGCAGCTGTAGCTCATGTTGTTGTGGATCAGTGTGCATGATGGTTTAAAGGTTTACAATTATTATTTTGTTTCGGATGCTGCATCATTGTAATACAAGTCATGTCCATCAGATGAAGGATCTCTAATAGATCCTTAATCCAATAAATATTTCATATCCATATCCTCCTCCAAAAATGTTTTATGTATTTTTCTCTCTATCTCTATTTACATTCCCTTGGCAAGAAATGTAATCAATCTGTCTTCTGAAGCAAAGCTCTTCAGACGACGTACAGGGCTCCTCCAACGCGCTGCAGAACAGTAACGAAGGTCTTGAGAGTTGACGCAATGCATGTGTTAGTGACTTTCATCAATGCACTCGAGCAACTCGTCCTCCCACTGCCCACCTCAGACTCCATAGTCTGGTTGCGCACTGAGTGCTAACAGCCTGGGGCTAACACGCGCCTCCCCCACCCCCACCCCCAAGCCCCCGTGCCCCCAGAGGCTACAGGGTTTCTCCGTATGCTGGAGGAGCGCCCTTGTGGGACTGAAGTTTATCGACCGGCATGGACGGGCGAGTGAGATGGAGGGGATTGGGGAGGGGAGAGAGAGAAGGAGAGGGAGAGGAACAGAAAACACAGATATGCCCATGGAGTGCATGAAAACATGCGGTGTGATCTTGGCCATGTGGGGATGTTTTGCGGTCAGATGTATGGCCTGGGCAGTGGGGGGAGCCGCTGTTTTAAAATGTTACCCCCCCCCCCCTATAAAATGTTTCTAGACTAACAGTTCAGACTCTCCACTCAATGTATTTTCTCTCGGATTTATTTCAGCTGTGGGGGACACCACGAAATTTTTTTGACAATGCTGCAGTGACGAAGGAGACATCTTCCAGTCGCCAAGGAAACCGCTTCTAGGCTGGGTTTTCTCGCCCGCGTACTAATGGAAGTAACCCAGGTGAAAGGGAGGAAGGTCTGCAAAGCAATGCCGCTGCTCTGCATCAACAGGGTGATCAGTGACGCCGTGTTTGGTCGGCATGGCAACGGGGGGTGGATATCCTGTTTGCCTGTCAGAACATGCATAACCGCAACCTCACCTGTTGAGCGTCAAGCTATAAAGCAGGTGTTCCCCGCAAAGCCCACGCCCACGCAGTCATCCGCAGGCCTCACAAGAAAACAGAAGAAACACAAGGCGGGGCCGCTTCCCACTCGGTGGTTCCCGTAGAGACAGTGTTGCCGATGACAACCTTGCATACATTGACCTATACCTCCTACTCAGCACCAGCTGTCGTGTGGATGACGCCTGGTTAGATTAGCATGTGTGTGACTTTTGTTTTTTAGTCATTGCCTCACCAAGGGCCCATGGCTGAGTCACCTGACAGCACGCTGGGTATCTCTGGGCTCTGGTCCCCAGACGTTGGGGTCCTCCCTCACCCATGCACTCACTAACCCACTCACAATCTCACTCTCACTCACTCTCACCCACTCACAATCTCCCTCTTACTCACTAATCGTTCACTCATTTACTCCCTCACTGTGTGCAGATTTGTACCGGTTACCACCACAAGGTGTATGTTCATAGAGTTGTATTCAACGCCATGAAGAGCGGCTATGGTTGTGAAAATGATACACCAAAGCCTTTTCTGAACCATGTATCAGAAAAGTGATGTATCAACTCTGAACCCATCATACACTAAACATACCCATCATAAACACTACAAATCATCTGAATTGAAGTATATTTGAATCACACAAGCTCACCGCTTTGCTGAGGATAAAAAGTGGGAAGTCTTTTTACCTTTCAATGTCTTCAAAGAAGACACACTGTAGGAAACGTGGTCGCAGTGACGCACGGGAAGGTTTGTGACTCAAGCTCTTAAACTCTAAAGTCTTCTCCCTTGACCTCCACTGTAACGGAAGCACTTGTAAAGAGATTATTCACGTTCCAACCCAAGGAGAACTATCTGCCCTTAACGATAAAGCCTTACACAACGCAGTCGATAAGGCTGCGCGTCTCAGAGGGCCCTGGCAAATCCATCTGGCCACTGCTGACATTTCCCTGCAGAGAGAGGGGAGAGCCTCCTGTGACATTAAGCATGGGCAGGTGGTTGTTCTGGGAGCGTGTGCGCGTGTGCGTGTGCATGCGTGGGCTTTCCTTTGTAATTGGTTGGGTGGTGAGTGGCAGCAGATAGCCAGGTGTCTGTTCTGGTATCACAGTCATGTGGTTCAGGGTCCCAGACACAAGGCCTCCCAGCAGGCCTCACAGTAATCCTAATGACCAGGCTGATCGACTGGGACGGCAGAGGTCTTATTTATATTGTGCTAGGGGGACTATCGCTTACCTCTCTCCCAGCGCTTTCACACTTGGATTAATACTCTCAGTCAATGACTGAGAGTATTAATATTAGCATTAATCGACTTAATTATCATTTATCTATCATTCATCCTCCCACCCATCAGTCAATTCATTTGTTCATTCACCCATCAGTCCGTTCATTTGTTAATGCAGTCATTCATACACCGTACATCCACACATTCATTCCCCGTCCACCCAGCAGTTAATTTAATAATGAATTCATCCCCCCCAGCATGTAATTTGTTCATCCAACCTTCCACCCATTAGCTCATTATGGGAACCCTCAGCTCTTAGTCCTTCCCTCCAGCTAGCACACTGAGGGGAATAAGTGTGCTTGTCCTTATTCTGTAAAACATGTATTTATTAAGGAAGGGGGTAATTTTTCTTTGGGAGGGGGGGGACATTCGCAAGATAGTTTTGAAACAGGCAACACAAGTTATGACAATGTGTCAATGGGAGTTCAACTGGAAGAGAATGTTCTGTTCTACCTAGGTACGAGCATGACGACAAAGGAAGTGACGCGGTCCATGAATAACATCTATCCTTACCTCTCCGCTGCAACAAAGACGAAACCAAAGTGGCTGCTAGATATTCATATTGAGTCATATTCTTGTTTGACTTCCAAGGAGCTACTTATACTTGCAGAAACCTCTGTCCTATAGGTCCTGTATACTGTACCTCTGTCCTATAGGTCCTGTGTACCTCTGTCCTATAGGTCCTGTATACCTCTGTCCTATAGGTCCTCTATACCTCTGTCCTATAGGTCCTGTATACCTCTGTCCTATAGGTCCTGTATACCTCTGTCCTATAGGTCCTCTATACCTCTGTCCTATAGGTCCTGTATACTGTACCTCTGTCCTATAGGTCCTGTATACCTCTGTCCTATAGGTCCTGTATACCTCTGTCCTATAGGTCCTGTATACCTCTGTCCTATAGGTCCTGTATACCTCTGTCCTATAGGTCCTGTATACCTCTGTCCTATAGGTCCTGTATACCTCTGTCCTATAGGTCCTGTATACCTCTGTCCTATAGGTCCTCTATACCTCTGTCCTATAGGTTATATAGGTACAGTTAACTTTCTTTCCAACCACATGCTCCTGAGCTGCAAATAGAGAAGGGCATACTTTATTAGTATTTACTTACCACCACTGATCAAGAGAGCTCTCCTGCCGACTAATCTCGTCATCAGGTTGTATTTATACCTCAAAGGGTTGGCTTAGCAACGCAGACATGAATAACGTCCAAGCAGTCATATTTAATGGATTTACCGCCTTCGTCATTCTGAGGTTGCCCATTAAGAGGTTAATAAAATAGGTTTTTAACCATTGTGAGAAGAGCTTTTAATGACAAATGTCATTGTCATATGATTCCAAAGTACTGCAAATTAAATAAAAATAACGAGAAGCGTGTGATATTTATATATGGAACACCTTGGTCTTTTCAAATTCTATAACCTGAAATATCCTCTCGGATATGACGAAGGCTTGGCAATATCTAAGAGTAGGTTTCCTTTGGAAAGAGCCCAAACAAATATAACAAAAAAGTGAAGACGGCATGAGAATCTTTGAGGGGGAGGGATTGCCTGGGCGGGGGCGTTGCCAAAGTGACCCTATTTGGTCACACAGGAAACGAGTAGAACCATGGACATAAGGGCTACATTGGGCGGCCAGCGTGATGTCATCGATTAAGATGAATCCGTTGCGCGATTCCAGCACACACTGCGTGAGCTCTCTGTTCTCTCCCACGCGTGGAAGCCTCTCCTCTCCCACTCTTGCGTTCTCCCTCTCCTCACACCTTCTCTCGCCCTCTCTCCATGTCTCCCTCTCAGCAGCTTCATCTAAGTGGAGCGCTGCTCTTCACTACTTTAAATCATCCACACAGATTGCTGCAGGATCGGGAAGTCCCTCCATCTTCTCCATCTATTTCCCTTAACCCTTACCCTGGGCTTAACACAACCTACACACACACACACACACACACACACACACACACACACACACACACACACACACACACACACACACACACACACACACACACACACACACACACACACACACACACACATATGAGTGTGCACACCCACACGCTGTGTCACTGCACTTTCTTCCACTTAAAATCACATTAGATGACATGTTAACATCTAAAAACCCTGTTATTTTCGCATTTGCTGCAACCTTCCCTTCGTAACCTCACAGTGTGACGTGTGTCCTATCAAGCACAATTGGAGATAAAATAGGATCAGGCTTAGGCCTACATGTATTTTCCATCCTGTCCCAGTTGCCTACCTCCACTCTTGCCACCTCCCCACACACACACACCCACACACCAATAAACAGCCCCCCACACACACACTCACCCACACCCACACCCACACGCACACCCACACACACACACACACACACACACACACCCACACGCACACACACACACCACACACACACACACACACACTCACGGTTGCCTTGAGCCCATACTGTACCTATGACCAATCATTCAAGCTAACCTCAAAGGCATAGAACAAATGTTTGAGGAGCAACGGGACGAGATCCACACACGCTTTTGGAGTCGGATGTGGCCTTCTATGGTTACTGCTCCTCCACACATTTATCTTTTGGAAACCGGTTGTGTTTGTGTTTGTCTGTGTATTTATTTAATCATTTAGTAACATACATAACATATTAAAAATGATGGCATCAATTCATATCTAGTAAAAAGAATGCCAATGAAACAGGTGGAGAAATACTAATTAGAGCAAACATATGGTCTTGGGTGATAAGACGAGTGAACCGCAGCAAATATGTCTTTAAAGACACATTTTTTTAATTGCTGAAATATTTATTTGGCAATGCGATGATTTGAGATTCAAAAGAGATTTCAATTATGATGTATGTATGTTGTAGTGTGTGCCTTCATGCACACAAACAGTTATTGTTATATGACAGTATACAAAAGTTGTATGTTTTTGGTGGAGTTCAAGCCATCCAGGTTTCCCCAATACATTGTAAGCCTACTGCTACTTCAGTTCATTCCTTATCATTAAATCGGAATTTGTTGTTTCAATCATGGCTTTCTATGAAAAAAAACCCTATATAGAACAGAGTAGGGGAACATTCAGTCAACCTTCAACAGCAACTATAATACAAACACACCAAGGGGACTCCTCTGGGTGTTACCATGGCAACTATCTCAAATAAGACGAGCGGAAGTAAAGGGCACTTGATTTAAAAAACAGAAAAAAAGGAATAAAAGTGCAAAGTGAAAGTTTGACATGTTGGTCCAACTGCCACAAATGATGTCTGTTTGGTAAGGTCTGAACTTTGTCCTGGCATTTCCCTTTAACTGCAAATCATTTCCTCCTAACATTGTGACCCACTTATGGGAATCAAATCCTGGCCAGCGTTATGCCGGGGACCCCTTGTCTTGTTGCATTCACAACAAGTAATTCTTATATATTGGAAGTCAAACCCAGTACCTTTCAGTGAATGGTTGTACACCCTGGCCCAGACACAATGCTGCCCCCTTTCCCTCTCTTTTCTCTCATTAGAGAAAAGTGTTCTTTACCTTACATTCTCCCACAAATGGGATGTAGGTGAGAAAGGAAAGCAGGTAATTGTGCTTACTGCTGATTTCCAATCAGGGAATTGGTTGAACACAGCGCCACTTACAGTTTTTCTGTTCGGTATAGGCCTATACTATTGAAATGCAGCAGGATTTAATTGCCTTGTGAATTTATTCAGATTCCGACATCTGTAAGTAGTGCAGATGTAAGTACACTGATGGAGATGGCCTCCCCTTCAAATGGGACATTTAATTTTATGACTGGCTTGATTATGTTAACTGGTATAGTGGATCAGGGAGTGGATCTATTTTAGAGGCGGTTTTGCATTAACTTTCAGACGACTCCAGTGTTTCTGGGCTCGGCTGACGTACACATTAACATCTTTTCTGCCCTTGCATCAGGATGATTCATTAGCTGTGGTTAGGCACTAGGGCTGCTGCCACATTTCGGACACTTCTCGTCCACGGGTCTGTGAACACCGCAGTACGTCTTGGATTAGTACAATTTGCACAATTCCGGCGAATTAATACCCGCTATCTATAAATGGAAACCGCTGCAACTTGCGTGACATATTGCACAACCATAGATATACCTTTAATCCTATTGACTTTATTTAGCTACATGCGCTTCCGTACATCAATGCTTAATTTGCAGTAATCTATTGAATATGATTTGGTTTGCTGTGGCTAAATCCAAGCTAAATCCGGCCTCAATACGTTATATTCTAGCTAAAGGCTGGTTTATACTTCTCCGTAAAGTGCTGTACGTAGAAACGGAAAACCCTCTCCGTCGTCTAAGACCCTATCGGAGACCCTCTTCGTAGCTCTACGTGCGCATCCAGTATTTTCTAACTATCCGTCGAGGCAACGGAGACGAATGGAGACAGAACGGAGACAGACTGTGATTATTCCTCTAACAGCATCTTTTCCGGAATCACTTTTCCCAGTTTGACTTTGCACCTTATTTACTTTGCACCTAGTTTGCTTTGTACATTAAGGACCAATAAAATACCAAATGAGATTTGAAAAGCTTTGGTAGTTTATTCAGAACACTTTTTTATGGTTAGTAGACAGCATATACGATATATCGGGTGGTGAATTGCATTGTGTAACCGACATCCCGACAGAGAACTTCGAAGGCTCGAGGGGTCTCCATGGTTACGGAGTCGAATAGAGTCGAATAGAATACATTAGCTTTAAAAGTCGTAGCTGTCGCCGGAAACGCACTCCGTTCAAACAAATGTTTTTCATGGAGGAAAGAGGTGTCGACAAACATAAAGGTGGGGCTGCCTGTCAGAGGTAAGAGCATGAATACATTTCATGAAGTAATCAAGCCCATTATTTGTGGGGTGTGTGGGTATCACAAAAGGACATAAGTCATTGAAGCAAGCGGCTGTATGTCTTTCTTGGTTTTGATACCCACACAACGACCTGTAATTTTGATGCACAAAGGATGGTCCAATTATGTGTTATCTCAACACAAAGACGAGGCTGCCAAACCTGCAACACCATGATTCTTCACCATAAAGGTGTCAGCAACCAGGACATTAAAGAGAAGGACAGATGGGGCGCCCCCGTGGCTCACCGGGTAGAGCTCGTACCATTGAGGCTCAGTCCGGATCGCAGCGACCCGGGTTTGATTCCTGCCGGTGGTCCTTTGGTGCACATCCTCACCTCTATCTCCCAAACCTTCATAACTACCTCACTCTATACTAAAACATAAAAAGAAATACTAAAAGACTAAATGAAAAGGACAGATTACATGGCTGCAGACTTTGTACCGGGGGAGTGTGAGGACACCTCACTGATCTCACAAATTACTGACCCTTTTCTGTGGTGCTGTGGTAAGTCTTTCCTTATTCGCTTAACTTAACTTACCTTTAAAAGGGTGAATCCTTGCAGATCGCACATGTATGTCTCACACCAGGCAGCGGACACGCTTAACATTTTGCCAACGTTGCAAACCATTTCTCGTGAATTTTTGCAAGAAAGACAAGAGCGAGAGAAATCCACGGCAGACAGAAATTGGGGAGAGACTTGATGGCAGGGGAAAAGTGGATGGCAGCAGTGGTAGTTGCCAATGGATTACAGAGATTACGTTACTAAGACTGTGCCCAACTGCTCCTGCTCGCCGTCAAAACAAGCAAGCAAAGACTTAAGCATCTACAGCAACATGTGCCCTCGTTGGGGAGAATGCACTTGTCTACTTGTTTTGTTGTTGGGTTTATGCCGACTGTGAGTAGGTGCAAACTACTCCTTTGTTCAAAATGTTTGGTACATTTTTTAGAACATTGAGGGTCTGTAGCCTAAACTCATTAATATTTCAACCGTAAGCACTTTTTAATTAAACAAAACTGTCTATCAAAGAATTAACTAGCGTCTCCATATTCTGATTTTTGCTAATTTTGACAATAAAACACGTTTACTTCGCTCTTGCTTTTCCTTCCAATAATCAACAAACCGAGCAACTGTTACGGCGTTGTTAACGCGTGGGACATTCTCGTCCTGACCTTGGGGGTTTGACTCAGTCTGACGCGTGCCAGAGAGCCAGGGCGGCAAGGTGTGTGGGGTCCTTGGTGTGTGAAGGCTCCACGAAGAAAGCAAGTCTGAACCTCAACCGCCGTCATGACTCAGGATCCCATGCCAGGCGCCATCGACGACGCAGCGCTGGTGTCTCATTGTGTGACGTCTTCTTCGCCTCCCTAATGGGTCTGTGTACCGCTGTGCATCAGTATCCCTGTGCCCGCCCCCCCCACCCCCCACCCCCGACCACACTCTACAAGGAACACCGTCGAAAAACAAGGCGAAGCGTGTTCCCGCCCTCTGTTCCTACGGAGCACTGCCAAGGGTCTAAGGGCCTTCTTGCTTTCCCTGGGAGTTTCGCCAGTCCTGCTGCAACAGTCTGTTGAGAGTGGGTTGGTTGGGGGGGGGGGGGGGTAGCGTGGGTAGAGGTGTTTCATGAATTCATCATCCCCTTCACCGACTCCCCACCGCAGCGCACGGAGGCATGTTCGTCATCACGGTCGGTCTGGCATGTAGACGCGTTGATATTTATGGGGCCCAGCAAGAAGGGATATTTTTACCTACTTCTCCGTGCAAAAAAACAATAACAGCCAATAAATTGGAGGGGGTAGGTGATTAGTAATGCTTGAGTAAACAGGAAGAAAAATTAGTGGAAGGGCAGTCGCTGTTCAACCGAGGTTGGGTGTGTGCGCATGTGTGCATGTTATAAAGTGATACTGAACTATTAAACGGACGGTGGGTCATGCCCGCTGTTTTATTAATTTGTAAGGTGACCTGGGACTGACTCGCAAGCACGGGACAGGCAAGTGCTCTGTCTCCACTTTCAATTTACCACCGACAAACAGAAACACCAAACAAACGCTTATTTCCCCCTAACCCTTTGAATCATGACCCTACTTCATACACACACACACACACACACACACACACACACACACACACACACACACACACACACACACACACGCACACACAAACACACAAACCATCACACACGCCCTGACATAGTCATGACTATTCTTTTCATTTCAGTCAGAGGAGGACAGTATAGAGAGGGAGAGAGAAAATAGTTCAATTTAAGCGTGTCTGGTTTCTACGTCAACAAACGGAGGAGGCTGAATGTGTTTTCCCTCCATGTGCCAAACCATGCTGTGATCACAGTCATTCATAGAAACAAGATACTGACACTTTGGTGTGTGTGTGTGTGTGTGTGTGTGTGTGTGTGTGTGTGTGTGTGTGTGTGTGTGTGTTTGTGTTTGTGTGAAGTTGCCGCTAAGTATAATTCTATTGATGCAACCAAAAAAAACACAATTTAATATATAATCTGCCCACAGTGTTTTGTATTTTGCATCCAAAAACTATTGGGGAAAGTGTTCATGATTATACTTATTCCTCCTGATTATTATCAAGCTGCCTGGTCATTTATTTTCAAATGATTGGTGTCTGCTGTATGTGTCCTTGCCTGTTTCCTACCACGATGGAACCACGATGGGACCACGTCAGGAGACTGTGTTGTTGCTTATTGGGACCCCAACGAAACGCCCGGCCCTCTAACCTGGACCGCCTGTTTCGCTGTTAGCCGTCGGTGAGGGAGCCCTGCTGAGGGTTAGGGGATTCAGCAGCCACCTCCGCAGAGAACACTGTTCCCTGAGATGAAGAGGGAGAGATGAATGGGGGTGATTTCATGCTAAGCTTTGGTTCTTTCCATCTCTCTCTCTCTGCAGGAGACCGGATGATTTAGGATGGTTTTCATTGAATCTAGCTGCATTGAAGAGAAAGAACAGCAATCTGTCTATCTGTCCCTCTGTATAGATTTCTATCTTTCTGTCAAGCTGTCTCTTTGTATAGCTATCAGCCAGCCTGCCTGCAAGTCAATACACTGCATCAGTGTCACAACGTGAAGGCATGACCCCAACTCCACACACATATCTAGTTTTAAGGTTCACAGTGTTTTTTGCTCACATTTCTGTCTATTTTGATCCAGTGTTTTTAACCCTCCCTATTCAACCACATTTTGGGTTTATGTGAAACCAGTTTTATGTGAATCCCTCTATCAATCAGGGGTTTGAGGCAATCATTTTTATACGCACGCTTGTCCGTTACGTCTATTGGCGGTCATAGTTGAAGTCCCAATCTCTCGACCCTTTTCAGAGCTCCACGCCATCATGCAATCAGCTGATGTGGAGAAAAGCTCTGTGTCAACATTTAACACAAGCCAGGGATAGCGTCAATGTTTCCACCAGTTAATTTGAAATAATGAGCAACCTGCAGCTTTTTATTTTTCCTCAGCTATTTTTGTTATTTCAGTGTTTTGTGTTACCTCTGCCTTGCTCATTTCACTGGTACAACCTGTTGCTGCAGAGTGTTCTGCCTCTCTCGGTGTACGCGTCGTTTGATGTCCGCCAAAGTGTTTGTTTACGGAGAAGTGTTATGAAGCGGCGAGGCCCGAAAGGCACACGCTTGATTCAATTGCTTCCACTTTATGTCATTTGAGGCCAACTTGACTTTGCTCCTCATAATAGCAAGCACAAATGACCGAAACATTAAGCAGTGTCCGTACGAGGAAGCCTATTTCACATTGTTGTGATTGCATTCACTTTAGCTTGTAAACAAGGGGAAGAGGTAAACAAAATGAACATTGTCATGCCATGCCACTCCATCTGTGTCATTATGTTTGGAAGCAAAGAAAATGGAATGAAAGGGGGACAAATTACCATATGTGTTCTTTGTTTTCTACGAACAACTGACGTAATGTGCTCAGATGCGTATAATTTATTCTTTGCGTGTGTGTGTGTGCATGCAAACACCTGTGCCCATGTGTCTGTTGGTCAGTGTCTGTGTCATCGTATGAAGGATAAACCTGTAATATCCCTGAGTGTCCTGTATCCCCCCCTCTCAGAGAGATGCCCTTTGGAAAATTGTGAACGCTAAAAAAATATAAAACTATTTTCTCTATTCAAAGCACGTACAGAGTTGAAACCTTGAATCAGCGGCATAGTAAAAAAAAATAACAAAATGGAACAGAAGAGATGAATAGTAGGAGCGAGGGAGAGCTCGCCTGCACTTTCCCATCGCTGTACGCTCCTGCCGCAGAGGTTCCGAAGAATGGACTTCCGGGAAGCCCAAATATGGGCAGTCGATGACGAGGTGTGCAACAGATGACTCATGAAACCAACTCCCACTTCCTCCAGCCTCACATGTTTGCAAGCGACAGGAGAAGGGGAGAAAGAAGGACGGGCAAGGAGTATCGACGGAAGAAAAAAAACAAAAAAAAAATGTTATGAGCACTGTCCTTCAAACCAATCGACAGTGGACACATTATGGTAGTTGCAGAGACCCAAACCAGAGAAGGCTGCAATGCAGTATCTGCTCTCACGTGTTCCATGTGTCGCTCCCAGCAATGTGGCTGTTGTTCCACTGTTTCGGTCCGATGTGCTCCCTTTGCTGCAGCAGTAGCACCTGTCGTTGCATCATGTATGAAGGTGCACCATGTTTGTGACGGTGAACTACATCCTTCACCATTTGTCTGCATTACACACCTCTTTGTCATGTTGTGTGCTTAATGTCTGCTCAAGTGGAGCTCTTTATTTTGCGTTGTGAATTGCAGCGGAGATACATCACGGATTGTGAGTTATCCTTTGTGTAATCTGGCTCATGGTACTGCAATGCATATTTTGAAAGAAGACAGACTCAAAACGCCCGACACAATTGAGCAAGTTCACACAACAATACAAAAAACACACTCGCATACACACACAAAATAAGTAACAATAACAATGCTTGATTAGAATCAGCAGGAAACACAGAGCAACCACAACAATAACGGCAATCATTGCTATATTCTGCTTTCACGTAAAATTTCAGGTTTTTTGAGGTCCTTCCTGTGTGTGTCATAAGATCTGAGCAAACACGTCAACATGTTATGTCTACTGTGTCCGCTCTTCATTTCCACCATTACCACCAAGTATATTTGAGTAACTCCATTACAACTGAATTGACAACAAACAAAGAACCCAACCTCTCAATCAAGCCTCAGCCAGCCAGACAGTAGTTGCAGAGCATCTGGCTCTCCCTGGAGATTCACCTCTGACACGTAATAACTACACACCCCCCCCCCCCCCCCCAAGAAAGCAACGTGTAAATGTTTCCTGAAAGCATACAAAACTCAAAACCTTACAAAACCTACAGCTCTCCTATGTGAGTGAAACCCTTCTTGTTGTTGTACTCGTTGCTGTTGATGTCGTGACTCTTCAATAAACAGTGATTTATTCCTGCAGTTGGTAAACCTTCTGCAGAGGTTCAGAGGTCCCTCACACCTCCCTCACGTGTTCCTAATGAATAGTGAACCCCAGATATCAGGATGACTAAGGGCTGTTTGGTATGCGCCGTTACCAGGCTGGGGCTGCTGTCAGTGGCTGACAGCAGCGAAACCTTTCCTGGTGTGTGTGTGTGTGTGTGTGTGTGTGTGTGTGTGTGTGTGTGTGTGTGTGTGTGTGTGTGTGTGTGTGTGTGTGTGTGTGTGTGTGTGTGTGTGTGTGTGTGTGTGTGTGATGGGCAGGGGGGTGTGGGGCGTTTGGGGAGGTGTCAAGCAACACTCGTTATCAGTTACCCCCAAACTGACAGGACAAAAAGAGAAACAGTACTGAGGGATTCAACGTTGATGGGTTTGAGTGCAGTACTGTTAATGCATTGCAACCCATTACTTTGTCTCTTTTTTTAATCTTTGCTAAAAAAAACGGGAATCAAGCACCGAAATCAGACGTCGATTCAACCTGACCGCAGGCGTGACAATTGATTTAATACCTTTTCTCCTGCTCCATTATAGACAGAGTTCCCCACTGGTGAGCACAGTTGGAGGGTTCTCTAGAGAGAGTCAATTCCTTTGCCTTTAACTGCACCAGAGGCCTCTGAGGCCGGTCCTTTCAGAGGTAGGTTCTTCCAGGTCAGATTGATCAATGGAACCGCTGAGATGCTAGGTAATATTACCCCTATTCTGCGGCCACTGTTTACGCATTGATTAACACTGAGAGCCTGCCTACTCTTCACTAAACCAGCTGGAGAAGCAAACTTGGAACTTTGAAACAAGTGTTTTGTCCTGCTGTTAGATTTGAAATGAGTCCCTGTCTTGTATTTGGGAGTCTAAATACTGATTGCTAATGTTGAGAATATCTCTTCTGACACCTGCCCTTGTATGAGCCAATTTCAATTTTAGCTCCCGGCTTATTCCGGAGCAATCATGGAATCCTTTCCCTGATCCGTTTGCGAATTCATCTTGCCTTTCAGTCACGTGTTTGTGAAGGCCATACTTCTTAATGGCGGAGAAAAAGGGAGGGAGGGCAAACACAGAGAGCTGGCGTTTTATGGCCACTCACATGGAGGTCTTAGTTCTCAAACATTAAAATGACTCCAACGACTTCTATGCTCAACTTTGTCCTCCCCACCATGTACAGATGTTAGTAAAATGGTTTTAAAGAGCATTTCCCCAGGTCACCCAGTGCAAGTTAAGTCAGAATCAAGGCGAGGCAAGGCAACTTTATTTGTATATATTCTCAAAACAAAAGTATTTTCTTCAAGTATAATTATTTACAATTTCAAACACAAATGATATTAACTTAAAAAATCATGGACAATACGGACATCTTCTCACTTTCCTGCCTTCTCATCAAAATAACTTCTTGCCTGCCGCTTCCTGTTGACTTTTGTACACATGATGTAGCAAAAGAACAGGAAGGACTGGATGACCACCAAGATGACGAAGTGGAGTGTGGACAGACAGGCATACACCAGGCAGACTCAAAGTGTTCATGTGTCTACGCTGAGCTCTTTTTTGCCCCAGTAACATCAGGACTACTATCGGTACAAGCCCTCCGCTGGGTTGTTATCAGCCTGTGGCCGTGACGTGTCGATGGTACTGGTGTATGGCATGGGCTAGGCATCATAGACACAGATGCAAGTTGGATGCCACAATTTTCCAGTTTCTTAAATTCACTCGGAAAATCCTAATGGGAGGACAGCGAGCGTGTGTTGTTAAGGCTATGGGAGATATGAGGGTGGAGGTCAGGGGGATGGCCGTTCAAGAGTTATTATCCTCTTATTTTGTTCTCGACTTTCTTTTTCGGGGGATGTAAGTACCACAGAGGTGCCCATTAAACCAAGACATGAGACTAAAATCTTTTAAAATATTGATTTCCTGCGGGCCTGAAGATACGTTTATGGTCAAATTGAATGCATGAGTTGCGACCAAGGGACCAAAGAGCTCATAAAGGCCCACCCTTGTTTCAGTAATGCCGGCCTCTTAATGTCTGACCTCGGGGTAGCCACTAGCTCAACGGGGCGCTGACTCACTCACCTGTTTATGCTTGGCCACTTTTTATTTTTTTATTTTAAAAAGAGGCTATTATAGGCACCATTAAATAACAAATTACAGGGTAGGCAGGACAATGCTCTTCTGATGCCTCTTATATAAACAAATTATAAAGCAAATAGAATCGCTTTTTTTGGTCTCCAACGTTGCACTGCCCTGATCTGAATAATTGAAATGGTCACCGTATCTCTCTCTCTCTCTCTCTCTCTCTCTCTCTCTCTCTCTCTCTCTCTCTCTCTCTCTCTCTCTCTCTCTCTCTCTCTCTCTCTCTCTCTCTCTCTCTCTCTCTCTCTCTCTCTCTCTCTCTCTCTCTCTCTCTCTCTCTACGCTTGGCCTAAGAGTACTCATTTTGGAATGAAAATGAAGGGTATTCTGTGCTCTAAACACTTATCAAGGCTCCCTGATACACACACACACACACACACACGCACACTCACAGAATACAGGGCCATGCAGAAGACGACTGTCACAGGACGGTATGGGATGAGGATGGTAAGAACAAGTCCAACGAGCTTTTCGGCCGCAGTGAGGGTGCAAAAAGAGCTCCACCACAATGAGCTTCAGTGTGGTGGCGCTCTATCTCCTCTGAGATGGATCAGATATGATGTCCAGCTGATGTCAGCTAAAATAATTCATTCACTCATTTCTAAGGAAAGTCCCATGAGATATGAGAGAGAGACACAAAGAGAGAGGCAGAGATAGGTTATTTCCAACAATATTGTACTTTATCAACTAACATCTTACTGACACGTTGAAATAATGCTTGCATGGAAACGCTGGCTCAGCATTCAGTATGTGTTTTTTAGTCGTATGCCTGTGATTATGGTAATATATCGTTAAATACAGTGCTTTTCTCTTGGGGGTATTACCACCCTCTAGAGGTACTTTGGTTAATTGATGTGTACAAACATTAAATATATATATATATTTAATTTTTTTATATATATATATTTATACATATACATATAATATATATATATATATATTATATACATATATATATATATATATATATATAATATATATATATATTATATATATAATATATATATATATAATATATAGGGTGTTAAAATGTGCACAATTATAAAGGGCTTTTTCTCATAAGGGGTTCTAAATTGTAGTTTATAGGGTGAGATATATAGTTTATCATGTGTAGTACGATGTTTATAAGTCTATTACGTGTACAGATTATATGGTATATTATGTTGTTTAAACAGTATAGATGATGTGGCACAATATATACTTCACATGGTCATGTTTCAAGATGACATGGTGGAAGATGTCATTAATGTGGTCTAGTATTTAGATTATGGTGTAATATATCATTGATGTAGTCCAGTATCAATACTCGTTGTCGTTATATAATGTTTTAATCATCTAGGATCTGGACTCCATGGTGTTATATAGAGTTAATGGACTGATGTCTTCAGTGGGTCTGCTGGGAACAGAGTACAGTGCAGGTTGTTTGGAGGTGGGGGGGATGGCGGGTGGGGGGGGGGGGGGGGGCATGTAAACACTCAGTAGAACTGAAGTAATGATGGAGGAGAGGGCAGAAGAGCTTCTTCTGCTGAGGGAATAGCAGCTCAATTACAGATCAACAGCAGCCAGCCTGCTGGCTGTTTGCGTTGGTTTCTTACTTCCCATCCGAAGGCTTACTTGGGTGGTCTGGTTATTACGAGGGGTCACACACCCTCGCAGGCGACTCCGAGATACAAGCCTCGGAGGACATCGCTGTGACCTTGCCCGTCTGCCCACCCGTCTTACCCTACAAAAACCTGTCTTACTCTCGTTGAACTCGAGATATCACTCTTTCTTCAGCTCTGCCTGTCGCATGTGTTTATTTGTATGTCTCTGCTCTGACGCTTTCTCTCTTTCACCACGCTTACCTGTCTTCTCCGCGCTTGCTCAACCCTCTCAATCTTCACTCCCTCTGCCCTCTCTCTCTCTCTCTCTCTGGTCTCTCTCTCTTTCTCTCTCTCTGCCCTCTCTCTCTCTCTCTCTCTCTCTCTCTCTCTCTCTCTCTCTCTCTCTCTCTCTCTCTCTCTCTCTCTCTCTCTCTCTCTCTCTCTCTCTCTCTCTCTCTCTCTCTCTCTCTCTCTCTATCTCTCTATTTCTCCCTCTCTGCTCTCTCTCTCTTTCTCTCTTTCTCTCTCTCTGCCCTCCCCTCTCTCTCTCTTTCTCTCTGCTTTCTCTATCTCTTTCTATCTCTCTCTCAAATCTCTCTCTCAAGTCTCTCAATCTCCACTCTCTCTCCCCTCTCTCTCTGCTCTCTCTCTCCAGTCTCTCTCTCTCTCCCTGCTCTCTCTCTCTCCAGTCTCTCTCTCTCTCTCCCTGCTCTCTCCACACTCTCTCTGCTCTCTCTCCACTCTCTCTCCACTCTCTCTGCTCTCTCTCCAGTCTCTCTCTCTCTCGCTCTCTCTCCTCTCTCTCTCTCTCTCTCTCTTCCCTCTCTCTCTCTCTCTCTTCCATCTCTCTCTCTCTCCACTCTCTCTCTCTGCTCTCTCATCTCTATCACTCCAATATTTGTATCCTCTTTCTGCTTTCTTTGTCCTCTCTCTCTCTCTGCAGCTGCCAAACTTCCTGTAACAAACCCATCATGTCTAAGCCACAGCAGGTGTCCAACATCAAACAGGCCTCCCAAGTTTCATCCAGTTGGATTTGAACCATCTGCATGTTGCCCATGTTTTGTAATACCGTCAGGAGGCGATGATAGATCGACACAGCAGAAGAGGGAAGGGTTTTGGCTGCACATGTGAGGCATATGTTAGGCAGGAAAGGGGTTGCTCGAATCGTATAATCACTACGGAAGTAAACAATTCAGTGTTGTTTGGACTTTAAAGGGATTTGGCTCGTGCCAGATTAATAATGCACAATGAATCTATCATGCAAAGTGCTCAGTCTAAAACATCTAGTACAGTGGTTTCCAACTTCTGTTTAGTTAGTTTTGACTCAAGATCTGGGAGTTCTTCACTTGTGGTTTGAGGAATGGAAGGGTTGGATTCCTCTTAAAATGACATTCAAATTAAATGACTGCGATTATCCCCAAAGAGATGTGACACTAGCTTCGAGGGCACTTGAGTTTAATTATGAGCAGATACAGCAGCAGCCGGGCTCTCCATGAGATGGAGCGTTAATGAACAATCGCACTTATCTAGAGGCAGGTGGGTGTGTCCACACAGGAATGCAAACAGTAAGTGCACCTGGGTGCACACCTGTGTGTGTGTGTGTGTGTGTGTGTGTGTGTGTGTGTGTGTGTGTGTGTGTGTGTGTGTGTGTGTGTGTGTGTGTGTGTGTGTGCGTGCGTGCGTGTGTTAGTGTGCTATAGCCCCATACACTGGGTGACTAGATATCCATCATCTTGAGAATTGCATCCATTTTGAAAGACACCCCCAGACTCTGAAAACTTTCAGAATCATGCTCTACTCAGGGTACGCAGGTGAAGAATGAAAGTTTGCAATATCACACCACTTTCTTCGTTTCAGCATCTGCAACTCAATAAGTCAGTGGAAATAAATCGTGGTCCCATGGAACAGGCAAAATGTGGAACACATGTTTCTTCTGAAACAGTGAGATGTGAATCACACGTTTTCCTTTGAAACAGCACAGCACGTTGCAACGCATCTCAGTCTGCAGCAGTCACAGCCGAGCCAAGCCTCCCCTGTCGACCCCCCCCCCCCCCCCCCCCCCCCCCCGGTTACCTTCGACGCCACTCCTCCGGTGGGCTGCTTTGACTTCTGCAACCAAGGAGGAGACGGGCTGGCTCTCTGCACATTGTTGTCTGTCTGTGGGGATGCAATATCAGAGAGGGCTCCCCTGGCATGCGTGGGTTGAAACGCAGAGGCCACGGATTGCAGAGGTAGAAGGTGCAGCGGTAACAACAGTAAATCCTCAGATGAAACTTCATGTTCTCTCCGTGCCATTATGGGCATTTGTTTACATAACGGCACCAGGAGGCAGCGGCAGCGGCCTACGCCTCCCCCTTCTGAATAAAGGTGAACCGCGAGCGGAGAGCCTTTTGAGGGCTCAGACGGGAAGCCGAGCGGAGAAAAGTCATCGCTTCAACGCTTTTCTGTTTTTCAGGCACGCCACGTGTGGTTTTTC
>OLKM01000143.1:163678-201024 GCA_900291075.1 Melanogrammus aeglefinus
CGATGCACTTGTTCGTGCAAAGAGTCCGCAAGTGCACGAAACATGCTCAATCAGTTGATTGCTTTCTCATCCAGCGATGGGGGAAATAGTCCGTCTGATTATGGAGCAGCAACAGTTTCGTGGAGGCAACAAGTTGCATGGGGGAACTTTGCGCTACAGACTCGAACGACACGAATGCATGCTTAGCAAATGACGCATTCATGTTGTTTATTCAGTGTTACATAGGTTCTAAGTACAGAAATTAGTTCACTGTTTTCTCCTTAGTTCATTAGGACCGTGCCTCACTCAATTCGTGAAGAAAAGGTTGATCCAGCGCCAATCTCCGCACACACTTACACCCTACCCTCGGGTATATCCACAGACTGCTTCGGTGTCACATGTTATGTAATTTTTGCATAATGTCAGGAAAGCTTGCCAAAGCAACACAAACATTTGCTTTTTAAACTCTAGTAAACAGTGTATGACAAAGTACAAAGCCTCTATCTATCACAAAAATGTATTTATCTCAGTCAGCTGTAGAAATGGCTTCCTTGAAACATGTATATTTTTGTACGTCAGGTAGAACCCTTTCTGTATACTAATCAGTCAGTTCAGCAGCATGCGTGTTAGAAAATGGAGGATCACATTTAAAGTGCAAAGCACATAATCATCAACGCAAGAACAAGACGCGAATCACTGCACATGGTGTGTGTGTGTGTGTGTGTGTGTGTGTGTGTGTGTGTGTGTGTGTGTGTGTGTGTGTGTGTGTGTGTGTGTGTGTGTGTGTGTGTGTGTGTGTGTGTGTGTGTGTGTGTGATGTGGTGACATAAACAGAGAGCATGCGGTAGAATGATCATTTGGCGCTGTTTCAGATTTTTTTTTCGCGCCGTTCTTCCAGGATAACAAGTCATCTCCATGGCAACCTCACTGCCCACATCACAGATCCGTTGACGACAGCAAACGCACGAAAGAAAGAGGAGGAGCGAAGTTAAATAATTATTGAATTACAGATAGAAATACGTAGGAGAATAAAGTGTTAAAGAAAAAGAAGGGAGGGGAGAAATAGAGAGCCGGCTTTTCTCTTCACTCTGCCAGACAGAACATCCCCCTTTTCTTTGCACACTTTGCAGCATCAGAAGCCCATTCATGGCGTTTCCGGTTGAGGGCAGAGAGACCACCCACACAAAGGCATGGTCTGTTGCTCTGAGTGTGAGGGTGGCAGGGGGGAGGGAGAGCGAGAGAGGGAGGGAGTGAGAGGGAGGAGGGAGGGAGAGATAGAGCAATTAGGTGAAGGCTGCCTTTGAGAAGTTCAGGTGCGCTTCGAGTGGCTGTCACCGCAGGGGATAAGCAATTCTGCAGAACCCGCCTCGACACTCTTCACCATAACCCACATGAAGACTAACCAGTCACCTGCACAGACCTAGCTGTGTGCTCTTATCATGCAAAACACTTCGTCACCTCACTGAATCATGTAAGCCGTCGGCCATCTCTGCGTTTGGGCGCAGTCGTCCCGAAAAGGAAGAGGTCCTTAATCTGCACCAATGCATCAGTGCTTCGGTATGCGCACGCATGGAATTTTGTGTCCGTGCACGCGTGTATTGTTTTGTGTGCACGCGCACAGACGTCCGTGTGCACGCGCTAAACATGTTGCTGAGCAACAGTCTTTCCCCGGCTCTGATACATATTTTATTCCATAGCATGGATCTTGACAATGAGTGAGGGTCCGTCTCTCCCTGTCTGGGTTAGACCTAAGTACAATGGCACTTCACACCTTCTCCTGATTGCTTTTGCATCATGCATGCTCCAAAAGCAATTGTGTATAATGAATACATTAATCAAAGATGTTGATGCATTGTATTAACCCATTAGTCGTCACAGTGGCGGGGGGTTGGGGAGGTCAAAAGTGATATGCATCTGAAATACCTGCACATGTTTCACATGTAATTTTAATAGTATGAGTTTTAAACTATGCATGTCAATGCACCAGTTAGCGGCAATCTACATAAGCTGCCCGTTGAATGCAGGGTCCTTTGATAACGACGTATGTGTCACCACTACAGCCTAACAACCCCTTTTATCCAACACTCAGCCGTGTGGCGGAGCATCGTGAAAGTAAGTGAACTGAGAAGCGTCCGTGGTAACCATGGCGACGGTGCCGTGGACGTCAGAATGACGCAGGAAGGCCAGCATGTGGGAGGCTGCAGCATGGAGAGGGCTGACAAGCCGGCCTGTAATTGCGCTTTCCAGCGCTATTATGCCCGGCTCTGTAGACTTTTTGGAATGAATGATCATTATGCACTCGCACAAAAGAAAGTTCTACGTGCTAACGGTGATTTCTTTCTTTCTCCCCATCTCTCCACATGTCCGCAGCATAGAGCTGAGAGCTTCTGTGCATTCCCACTGAAGCCCATCAGAAGCCCAGCTAGTATCGCACAACCACAACACAAGTGCCAAAGCAGCAGCGCATCAGCAGTCGCAGTAACCCACGACACCAGGCGACCCTTGAACACAACCCCTCCGATGGCGTGTTCCGCCCTCGCCGCGCCCGCCGTGGCCCTCACCCTGCTCCTCCTCGGCATGGCCTCCTGCACCCCGTCGGGACCGGCCTCCGCCACCTGCGCCACCCTGGAGCAGAGCCGCTTCTTCGGGGTGTTCACCTCGGCCGCCGCGCTGCCCTCCACCCCCTGCTCCTGGACCCTTCAGAACCCCGACCCGCGCCGCTACACCGTCTACATGAAGATCACCAAGCCCACCGATGCCTGCACGCCGCGCCAGATCCGCACCTTCCAGTTCGACTCCTTCATCGAGACCTCCCGCACCTACCTGGGCATGGAGAGCTTCGACGAGGTGGTGCGCATGTGCGACGCCTCCACCACCGTCACCTACCTGGAGTCCACCAAGCAGTTCCTGCAGGTCCGCAAGGTGGCGCCACGCAACGCCCTCCAGGAGATGGTGGAGGAGGTCAGCGGCGACGACGAGTTCAAGGCCGAGTTCCTGGTGGTCGGGAAGAGGAACCCCAGCATGCCCGCCTGCCAGATGCTGTGCCTGTGGCTGGAGAAGTGCCTGGCGGCGAGTAGCCATGACAACCCCTGCGGCATCATGAACACCCCTTGCCAGTGCTGGGAGACCCCACAGAGGAAGCCAGGCAGCTGTTTCAGGGGCGGTGTGTACGTGGAGAAGTGTACCCCGGTGCCCAAGGACGCCACCCGCGACGCCGAGATCATCAGTAAGTTTGGCACACGCTCTCTCCTCACGTGGTGTTATCATCCAGTTTAAAAGTAAACGCATATGTCTAATCCTGAACCAAACAAGAACAAGCCTACACTTTATCAAAACACACCACATCAAAACTTCGACCAACATTTGAAAAAAACAAGACAAGTTTCTGATCATAAACCGACCAGGCAAAAGACAGAGAGGCAGAGGTTATCACACCAGGTGTGATAACCTCTGCCCCCCCCCCCCGACTATAGATTGCCCTGTCTGCGTTACATGGAAGAACGTGTGCTCGCAGACTCTTGTCTGCCAGACGGCCCCCCTCACCTAGCGCCCCGTTCATTACACCCCGAGCGGGGAGCTGCACCGGTCAATAGTGTTTACCTAGAGAGCACCGGCTGTACAGGGGACGATGGGCCCCGGGGCCGTGCCGCCGTAATGAAGAGTAAACCGGAGCGTGTGGCCGCGTTCCCTCAGAGCCTAAGTGGCCTGAGCTGCTTGAACGCACACACAGACAGAGCCAGCTCTGGCGTGCTTAATCGCCGGCGAGCACACGTTGGCCAGGGGCAAACACTTGTGGTGTCTGCTTGCCCAAAGCCCCCCCCCCCCCCCCCCCCCCCCCCAACCTCCCCAGTCCCCTACCAGCTGGAATTGAAGCCGGGGCCCATGGTATGTCACCATGGCAACACACTTGTTCAGCCTCACAGAAGCGCCTGAAAAGCAAGCAATCGCCATTTAAATTGGAGCGTTAATCGACTTGTCCAGGTTCCCCGACGGCTGCCCGCTGTACAATAGCTTAATTAGTGACTTCCTGCTCGTGCATTTAAAGTCTGCAGATACAGTCTCCACTCTACATTCATATCATCTTTTCTCTCTCTCTCTCTCTCTTTTAAAGGCAGAACTTACAGCTACTGGATGTGCAGTAGTCATGTTGAACGCCAACTCCTTCCAGTCAAATCCCAGGAGTTGGCTAGGTGTTAACAAGTGTATCCCTGAAGCCGGAATGAACCATTCTTTTCCCTGCTTCCTCCCTTCCCCCCTGCAGAGGGCTGGAGCACCTGGGGCCGTTGGGCTGAGTGCAGCCAGGAGTGTGGCGGCGGAGTCCAGGTGCGCAACCGCGCCTGCCAACCGGAGAACAGCGTGTGCCAGGGCGTGGTCGAGGAGGGCCGTGCCTGCAACCCCCAGCCTTGCATCGGTAAGCTTGGGCTCCCCGTCAGCCACAGTCATGGTGGTCCCGCAGCTGGTGGGCCCGTTGGTGGAGCTGGCCCGAAGTGATTCATTAAAATGCATCTCTCACTCTCTCTCTGTCTCTCTCACTCTCTCTCTCTCTCTCTCTCTCTCTCTCTCTCTCTCTCTCTCTCTCTCTCTCTCTCTCTCTCTCTCTCTCTCTCTCTCTCTCTCTCTCTCTCTCTCTCTCTCTCTCTCTCTCTCTCTCTCTCTCTCTCTCTCTCGCTCTTCTCTCTCGCAGGTAAAGCGCGCAGCATGAGTCAGGGCCTGCGTTCCATCATCGGTCTGAAGAGAGATAATGTTGACGATTCCAGCAGAGCGGTTGCCGCCCCAGCAGGTGAGATGCACTAAACAGGTGGATTGTTTTTGCCTGGCTTGATGTTATAATCACAGCTTTCTAAGAAGCCATGGAGACAGAACATACAAAAACATAATGGGAACAAGCCTTCGAATGTTAACCAATGTCCCGCTGTTGTTTTTGTTGTTGTTGTCGTTGTGGTGGGAGTAGAAGCTGTGGTGGACGAGTGGTCCCAGTGGAGTGTGTGCTCGGTCACATGCGGCGAGGGCTGGCAGGGACGCACACGCACCTGTCTCACCTCCGTCTTCACCACCCAGTGCACCGGACCCCTCCGCGAGAACCGCCCCTGCAACAACTCCGCCGTCTGCCCCGGTGAGTGGAGCAAACTGTGTGTGTGTGTGTGTGTGTGTGTGTGTGTGTGTGTGTGTGTGTGTGTGTGTGTGTGTGTGTGTGTGTGTGTGTGTGTGTGTGTGTGTGTGTGTGTGTGTGTGTGTGTGTGTGTGTGTGTGTGTGTGTGTGTTTTATTGAAGAGAGCGAGAAGAATTGTTGATGCGCACTTGCCCGCCAACTTGAGCCGAGGCTATTCAACGGAGCACTACTCCACCTAGTGGACACTTTCTGAATCACAACCCGTATACCATAGCCTGCATCATCGCCATAAGGGTCCATTTATAGTTCTAAACCCCCATAGGGTGAAGACAAGTGTCACAATACAAATACACATATATCAGTAAAATACAAAGAACTTACAAAAAAAACATGCATAGTTCGTTCAACCATTAAACTGTCAGTGCTATTAAAGGAAACAATTGAGTTAGCCAAAAAAAGGGAAGGGGCTTTTTTCCATGGAGTTCACTTACTGTTTATTCATCTTAAAACAAATTCAATGCCATGCCAAAAAATAAAATGTTTTGTCATGTTTTCTCAAATGCAAACAAGTTGTAACCAACCAATTATACACACATAGGTACAAAGAATTCACAGCCAGACAGAAAGAAGTGTTAAGTGTATAGCCACTCACACACTGCTCCCCCCTCTCTGACTCTAGTCGATGGTGCTTGGGATGAGTGGGCCCCCTGGAGCCTGTGCTCCTCCACCTGTGGCCGTGGATTCCGCGAGCGCCTTCGCTCCTGCAAGCAGCCCGAGCACGGAGGAGAGCCCTGCACCGGCCCCAAGAAGCAAACCAAGTACTGCAACATCGCCATCTGCCCAGGTCAGCCCCTTACAGGCACACACCCTGGTATCGTTGGAATCTGCGGGAATGAAGTGATCGCATCCTAATCCTCCCCTAAGCGGATTTAGACTGCAGCGGCCCCGCGATAAATCTGATATATCAGGGAAGGGAAGCGAGCCAGCGATATGCAGCAGGGGAACATTGAGTCCATGTTTAGAAGCTATTTAGCACACAGCAGCGTTCACGCCTGCAAACAAAATCAGGGATTATTACTTTTGACAGAGGCTTTGTGTTTATGTGGCCCTCCGACTCCCACACACACCTGAGTGCCTATTAAGTTAAAGACATTCCAACCATTTATGAGCGGCGTTCCCTACCAGCCCGGAATCACATCTGACTCACCCACTAAACAGATCCTGCTCGTTAGTCAGCGGCACCATACAAACGCTGGGTGACTCAGCCACTACTCATGGTCATCCAACGCCTCTCAGACCTTTTCAGCTGCTATCGCACCACCTACTTGTGTCCTCTGTGCCGGCACTTTAAAATGCGTTTTTACAGCATACGTGTAGCGTATGCCAGGGGTGGTTTTCTCATTTCAAAAGCCTGTCCATTATCATGGTCGCTTTTGACTGACACCGGATATAGGGGGGCTTTTGTGATAAGTTGTTTGCAGGGTAATTTTCTCCCCAATTTTAAGACCTTTTTATGAATGGGTGGTTTAGGTTTCTATGTTTTGTCCCCCTTCAGCTCACTTTCTGTCTGGGTCGTTTTTAAAGTCTTCTTTGTAAAGGGACGAGTCACTTCACTAAATTGTCCTGACACTATCCCCCTCAGCCGTTGGCTGTCCGCACCAGCAGATAATTGGGGCGCGCTTGATTCTGGGGGCTAGGAAAATGATTGCAGGTCTTTAATGAAAATCTCTTCTCATTCTACCATAATAGGAAGGCTTTTAAGATTGATTCCCTCCCCTTAATAGTGTCACTTTAAATCATAAAAAATAACATCAGGTTTTTAGTAGATGGAATATTCACACTTACATATTCTAGACTAATCTTTTATACTTCAGTTTAAACGGCTCTTATCTTTTAAGAGCTTCCACCTATATAGAAACATTAACTGAAGAGCTTATTTTGAATGATTCTTATCAGCGTTTGACTTGTACATAGCAAGATTCAACGCATTCCCACTCCAAAGCATTTTTTATGAATCCGAACGGATGACAATGTGCAGTTTCTGTGAAACGCCTTGGTCCTTGGCTAACCCGCCTCTCTGCTTCCCTCTAGTGGACGGATCCTGGAACGAGTGGGCAGCCTGGACCCCCTGTTCTACCTCTTGCTCCAACGGAACCATGCAAAGAACCAGAGAGTGCAACGGGCCCTCCTATGGCGGCTCTGAGTGCCACGGAGGCTGGAAAGAGTCCACCAACTGCTTCTTGAAAGATTGCCCTGGTGAGTGACTCCCCCTCCTCCAGTAAGCAGCTGTCTGGCCTAAACAGCTTATCAACCGGGCCTCTCAATCGGGGCTCGGCAATGAATCCCAATTCAAATGTTCCTGACATGCGTGCTGTGTCTCTTTAAAGTTGATGGACGCTGGCAGTCGTGGACCACCTGGGCTAGCTGCAGCAAGTCGTGCGGTGGCGGGATTCAGCAGAGACAGAGGATGTGCGAGGGGCCTTTGTTCGGAGGAGTGCCATGCCCCGGGGTCACGGAGGAGAAGAAGCGCTGCAATGAGAGGAGATGCCCAGAGCCCCATGAGATCTGCCCTGAGGAGATGACCGGAGATGTCATCTGGAAGAGAACCCCCGCTGGAGACGTTTCAGCTGTCACCTGCCCATCCGACGCCTCAGGTGCTTACTCCATTATGTTCACCCCATAAACATGCCCTGCACATGATTGGGAAGTCAGGGCTGATGGTAATAATTATTCTACCGTGACAAACCAATTTCAACGTGAATTTCAATCCTCAGGCTTGATTCTGCGCCGCTGCACCCTCGACGCCGTGGGTCTGGCCTATTGGGAGAGTCCCACTCACATCAAGTGCATCTCTGAAAACTACAAGACCATTCAGACCATGGTGGGTCTCAGACCAGCAGGTCTTCCCGGCTTCAGGCACGCCTCCCTGCCTCGATACAAGCATAGAAATACCATGCGGTGTGCTTTAACGTTTGGCTCTCTGTCTCTCCATTCAGGCCCAGGAGTTCAGCTCCCAGATCCAGACAGGACAGGGCATCGATGGCATCCCAGAGGTGATTTCCCGCCTGAGATCCTCCACCGACCAAGGCGCCACATACAGCGGAGACCTACTGGCCACCATGGAAATCCTCAGGAACACCACGCAGATGTACAAGGGAACCAGCCTGAGAATGAGCAACGCCGACAAAGAGGTGAGATTAACACACACGTGTGTGTGTATATATCTCGATCCATCTCGATCCATCGTTGCATCCTGATATTTCATGATATTGTGGTAGCTATCCAGAGTTCTAAAATAAGCTACATTTTATAAAGTGCATGGGGTTCTAACGTTTGTGTCCTCTCCCTTGTCACCTGCAGAACTATATACAGACCATCAGCAACTTACTGAAGG
This sequence comes from Melanogrammus aeglefinus, assembly GCA_900291075.1. Classification (NCBI taxonomy): domain Eukaryota; kingdom Metazoa; phylum Chordata; class Actinopteri; order Gadiformes; family Gadidae; genus Melanogrammus; species Melanogrammus aeglefinus. Next base: position 172,162 of record OLKM01000143.1, read on the forward strand.
AGGAACATCGTGACAAATGGGAGGAAGCACAGCTGGTAATTGATAAGACGCTGTGCTTGTGTGTATCTGTGTGTCTGTGTGAGGCCAGTGTGAACTGCACTAATGTTCCCTCGTTTGGGTGAAATTTGCTGTTTGGACGATATTGGGGGAAAATGACTTTTTTTGGGGTTGCATTTCACAAGTTGCCACGAACAGGGTGTAAGTGTGAGAAAAGGGGAGTAGTGGGGATAAAAGCAGGGATGAGTCATGCCGTTAGGCCAATTAGCACCCAATCTTAGACGAGCTGCCGTGACAGACTCCACACCATGAGAAACCACATCAAAAGGTCATAGAAGTTTAATAACTCCCTACATCCACAAGAAAGTGTACTCCTAGTTATATAAAGTCGTGATTCCTTCAGTCCCTCAACCAACAACAAATACCCTGCAATTACATTAAGCTCTACTGTGAAAACCATGGACAGAATGCTGGGGTTAATGCTTCTCAGAAAGAACAGTGTGAGTCAAAGTGCGACAGAGAAAGAGAGAAAGAGAGAGGGAGGGTGGAGAGAGAGAGAGAGACAGAGAGAGGGAGGGATAGCATCACTACGCCTACTCTGCAATCTGTGCGTCTGTTTTGGCAGCCTTGAGACCAGTATGGTCAGATGTAAAGGGGCAAAGATGGCGCATCATCACACATAGGCACACACCTTGCGCCCACACCGCTGCAGTTCTGCGTCAGACATACGCAATGCCAGACAGCCCTCCCCCTTTCCCAGTGAACAGGAGGGAGCGGGCATGCAGGAGGGAAAGAAAAAGACCCTGAGCATCTATTAAACAGTCTGACCATTTATGGGCCTCAGGAAATAGTCTGGTGTTGCATAGCAGCAGCCAGTGATGGGGGGGTCCTCTGTGCGCCTTTAGGCTGTAGTGCTCTAAAAGGAATACCAACTAGATTCCTTTGAAATGACTGCAACAGAAAAAGCCATGCAGGGAATTTTGAATTGCATACAACGTGACCAGAACAATCCTCCTAACAAACATGTTGTTCTGTCTTGTGTGTTGCCTAGATGGGGGCCAATGTCAAGGAGTTCCTGCGCCTGGTGGAGGACTTTGTGAACTTGATTGGCACACAGATGCGCGGCTTTGAGGATGTCTACGAAGTCACAGAGAATTTAGGTGAGCCCCCCCCCCCCCTTCCCCCAGTGGTAGCAAATCCAGGGAGTACTTGTGAGTGCATCACTCTAAATCCTGCAGTGTGTCATCTTGACACACGGTGGCGGTGTACATCACCGCACACAGTCACAGTCCTTCTGCCGGTTAAGGTGCCATCCTGGCAGTCTGATCCCCCGGTGACATTTACAGTGACACACTGTACTGGTGAAACACATAACGTTCAACCAAGCAATTTGGTCCATCATGGAGGGAGAAAGATACAAGCCGTTGGTAAGACCTATCCCCTCAACTCTAAGGCACTGAGGCTCTGTACTCTGCAATTGGATGTACAGGCTTACACAACAGAGAGAAGGAGCACTCTTACACTATGTGAGCACCTTTATAAGAAATGAAGGAGTTCACGATGCCGCAGCACCGCCTAGTGGTCAGCAGGGGCACACCTCCACACAACGGTCCTGATATCAAATCTATTTTGTTGTTGTTGACTCAGTGACGTGACCCTGTGTTTTTCTCCACAACAGTTCTGAGCATCCACAAGAGACCCACCAGCACCGCATCCAACTTCAACTTCCCAGAGAAGGGCTGGAGGGGAATGCTGGACTGGGTCCGCACCGCCGAGGAGAAGATCACCGTGTCCCGCGACGCCCTCTCCATCGACCAATCAGGTGTGGATCCTTATTACTGCTGAGCCTCGGGTTGTTGTTCTGTGTGTTTCCCATAGTATTCCCTGGTTCCCTCGGCTGGCTGTCTGCTGCTTACCTTTCAGACTTATAGAGTGTTAATTTTCTCTTCTCTCTTTCTTTTGGTGTAGATGGTACCACCGCCTTCTTTACCGGCATTGTCCTCTATAGAAACCTCGGGGCCATTATCTCCCAACAAAGGTATGCGTCCCCCAGCTGACGGCAATACCCCAGTGGTCAATATAAAGATGCCAAATCGATGTGTGTCTTGTTAACCACACTAAAAATCTCAAACACCCTTGTTTGTCTCTACAGCAACAGCAGCCTCCTCAACTCCAAGGTGGTGACTGTGACCGTGAGCCCCAGCCCCAACCTCCTCGCCTCCCCCGTTGAGATTGAGTTCCCCCACCTCCACAATGTAAGTCCACAGTCTAGTCTGGTTGGCTTAATAAATAAATAAAGACATGAGCCGACTAAACTGAGCCAACCTCCTTCGTCCTCTGGGCCCTGGAGTGTTGTTAGCTCATCACAGTGCAGGGTGGGTGGGTGGGTGTCTGTGGTGGTGGTGGGGGGGGGGAGTGACATTTTGAAAGTCTTAGCGGTGACATTTGCCGCGCCATCGAGACTTTCGCCTCCTGTCAGCGACAACCCACAGACATCGCAGTGGGGGGAAAAGTTGACTGAATAATTATGTCCGAGGCGCGCCTAATTAGGCCGCTTTGATCCGCTGACGGGTAGCCGGGGTTGTTTTTCCCTCAGAGGGAGCAGGAGGGGGAGTGTGGGTAAGGCAAAGGGGGGAGGTCGAGAAGGGGAGCAGATTGACTGCCTGTCATAGCTGTTGCATCTCACACGCTCCTAAAGAGCGGCCGTTCCAGCCGCGCATGCGTTACCTCCATGTTTTCCACCTCAGTCGTCTGTTGCTCACGCCTCGTGTTTTGCCTGCCTCCTCCCTCACAGGGTACCATCAACGAGACCTGCATCTCCTGGGACGAGAGCGAGACGTAAGTGTCTTTGGACAGAAGCCCATTTTTGTGTTGTTTTGTACATTGTAAAGCGCACACTATACACTGATAAGTCTCTAGAGCAGTATCCAGGCAGAGTGCTCCGACCGCCAGCCCCCGTGCTTGGTATTTCATGTTACCTGCCCTCTCATCACATGACCTCAAGGTCCTTACACACAACCCCCTCCTCCCCCATCCTGGCCCTGACGCACTCTGTTTACCATCCGTCCACCATGAGCCTTTGGTACGGGCCGAGGTGCATTTCATGTGAGTGGTTTGAGAACAAGGAGAGCTGTGGGCTAGCCTGACCTGGATCAATACCGGCCATCATATACTATAGTTTCTGTCTAACCACAGCCACTTGCCCCACAGAGACGCAAGCAGACAGGCAAAGTCTAAAGCCTTACAAGATAGATATGAATCTAATAGAATTACCTTATGTGGTCTGAGCGAAGGCGGAGTGGGCGCACTTCCGGACAAATTGGATTCATCATTTGGGATGAATGGACAGGGGGTAGGGACAAAGGAAAAGCTAGAGAGGAGACAGGCCTGGTGGTGTATAGAGGGTCAGTCATGGCCGTCCACCCTCGTTCTGAGACGTCAGGTGGATAGAGATGTGTTTAATGTATGAGTTAAAGCATCTTTCAGTTTCAAGATATATTAATTTTGGCCTAGCCTGCTGGGTTAAAACTGCTGCATGCTTATACAACAGCAAGGTCAGTATATCGAAGGAGAAGGAAAAAAATGGAGGTGAGAATTAGAGAAGATGGAGCTCGAAGGAAAAGCGACTCGCTTCCATTTTAGAGCCTACGCACTGACTCTGATTGGGAATACACTGGGCCTATGATGGAGAGCAGAGCAATGAGTCAAACCATGAAATACAGCTTAAAGCTTTACGGCCATCAATTCTCCATATTCTTAATGGAAAGAAAATACCCTGTATCTTTAAAATTATGATCTAAGGATATTTTCTTGACACTTTTAGTCATGGAAAAGGTTCTCCCCCATCTGTTTTGATAGACATCATTTAAAATATCAGTGCCAATACACAGCTATTGATTTACAAATCAACATTCTGCATGATCCATCACTGTATGGACGTTGTCATGAGCACCTCACACCACGGGAACACAATGTCCTCTGTCAACTCTTGTGAGTGTACGTGTTGCCATGTTATCACGCCGTGTTCATTAGAAATAAGTAAATTTTGTGTTGGGCTATGATTTTGTACAAGCATGTTGGCCTATTGAAACGCACTAAAGGGCTACTAATCATGTAAATGTTACCGGCTTGTTAATAAGACTTGTTTTAACTTCATGCCATTCAACCCCAATACATTGGATGAAACTGTGTATGTTTCTTATACAGACTTGTACTGTAGCCCACTGGGATTCAATGTAGAAATCCCCTTTGTCTTATTTATTTAGCCTTTATTTCAGGCTACATTGATTTCTAATTATCATTATAAATGATGGTATTCGTATGTTCTCGCTTATCATGCACGAATACCACCAACTATCTCATTGGAAAGGAAAGGTGTAAAAAAAAAGAGAAAAGGAAACACTTTTTGAGCGGTGTCTCAGATGTCGAGGAAATCTCCCCTAACCGTTGTTGTCTCTCTCTCCTCTGCTCTGTGCAGCTCTTCTCTGCTCGGGACCTGGTCTGCGCGGAGCTGCAGAGCGGTCGTCGTCGATTCATTCAGAACCAAATGCGTGTGTGACAGCCTCTCCACCTTCGCCATTTTATCGCGGATAAACACCGATTTGGTAAGTTTAAGATGCGTCTTTGACGTTAAACATGTTTTGGATTTGGTTTCGTCTTCGAGCGAAGTTTAAATGGGAGCGTTTACGTGTTTTTCGCACGATTCGTTATATTGCGTCCGTTGCCCACCTTTTGTGTTTATGCAGGTGAATTTCACCAAATCGTTTGTCTAAAGCCTGCTTTATTCATGATTCACATTATTTCGGCGCTTAATTGAGCAACATGTTGAAACAACATTGTGAGGAAGCATGTCGTTTAAGAACGACTTTGTTTATCGTTATTTCTATTGAATCGCAGCTTGATAAACGTCCGTGCAAAATGTGAACGTTAATCACAACAGACGAATTATCTATATGTTTTATTAAACATCGAAATAGCCTAATAACGAAGTTACCTAATGAGACATTTTTTTCTTCACAATGCCTCACTAATTTGTCGATGGGGCCGTGGGGTTATTTGTTGAATGTAGCCTTTATGGGCTCATAGGGTAAATATAAAGCATGCTCTTTTCACAATGTAACGTGTGGACGTGCAGACGGACACCATCTACATCACAGAGGGCTTGTGACCGCCTATAAATCGCTTGTCTCTGGAGCAATTCCCCGTGTTGTTGCCCTGGTAACGTCTTCTGCTGCGCAAACTCGGTCCGTGTGATTTTTGGTAACTGAGCCACACCACCGCCTCCTCCTTTCATCCTCCCCCGGGGTCTGAGAAAAAAACTCTGTCCCCGCTACTGTGCAATTAGGTTTTGCTCTGACTTAATGACTTAATTAATTAACCCCGCCAATCAACAGATGGCATCCATTTTCCACGTAGTTCGGCGATCCCAGTGTCTGTTTATTGCTGTCGTTTTAATAGCGCACACCCGGTTATAATAACAGCTGTTGTGAATGTCCGCAAAGGCTGCATGCTTATTATGTTTGGGGACTTGATACTGTACAGTGCACCCCTTGCATTATTGCAGTCTATTGTTCATCAGATGCAGTGGCCCTGTATTTCATTGTAAAGAGACAAACACTGAGGCCACACCGTCGTTGTGTTGTGCTTCCAACCTCCGGCGGCAGCTGCGCCAATCACTGTCTGCCAGTATCTCTGAATTCCCCGTTACCTCAGACCCCTCCCCTCCAGCTCTCCACCAGCCTCTCCCCACTCCCACCCCCTTCAACCGCTGCAGTTCTGCCCTGAAAATGCCAGAGTGGCAGACCAATAGAGAGACAGATGTCTGGTCATGCCTTCACCCCCGCCCCAACCTAGTCACCACCACCACCTTCCAGCACTCCCCGCCCTCTGCCCCACAGCTCCATCCACCCTTTGATGTGAGCTGTGGACATTTTGATACAGGGTAGAGAGAGAGAGAGAGAGGAGGAGAGAGAGAGAGGGAGAGAGGGAGAGTGAGAGAGAAATAGAAGAGGGAGGTGGAGTAAAGAGGAGAGGGGGGAGGAAAAACAGCCAGACACTGCAGTGTTCTAGCTCTCATTCGATATGATCTAATGTTGGTCTCTGCTGCACCATTTGGAACAAGCCCCGCTGGGATTCAGCCTACCTAGTTTAACCAGCCGACGTCCTTGACCAAAATGACCCTGATTAGTGCTGGTTGCACTCTGGGAAATCAATTATCACCGCAAATGAAGGGGTGTACCAATTAACTTGTTTTCTTGGTGCACCGCTCTTATCGCTGCATGTATGCCTCTCTGGCTTTCTGTTTTCCTCTGCGCCCCACAAAAACGCCACAAAAATGAAGGGAAATCAAGATTCGGTCAAGGGCACTCGAGAGACATGTGTTATATTTAGGTCACATGGGCTGTCTCACTCCCTCAGTCAACCCAGATAGAAGGGACAGATTGCAAAGGGAAAAGCGAACACTATTTGATAGCGGGAGGCAGCACACCGCGTGGATGTCTCAAATCTGCTCAAGAAATGCATTTAGATCCAGTAGAACGGCCATTTGATACACACTCCCAATGCTGATATGCAATTGGGCCACCATTGTCTGGCCTAGACAGAAGTGGCGTTTTGGCCAATACACCTACTGTCTGTGAGTTGGGTGCCAAAGGCAATTTCAACCCTATTAACTCCACAGCAACGTGTGCGCAAGCATTGCCGCGCTCACATGAATCCAGAAAATTGTTTCACTGAATCACCAACTCAAAAATAAGATGAGACGAGATAACTGTAATTAGGTTGTTTGTGCTCCTGTCTCTTATCTGTGCTGGGTTCTACCCCCTTAATCCTATTACATGAAGAAAAAAATAATGTTACCTTTCGGCAAAAAACAAATAGCATTTGTTATCCGCATGTAATCAAAGCATTTGGCATTGACGGATTTCTGCACCGCGGCCCCCCCACCGCCCTGCTGCTGATTAGCGAGATTAATCAGAGGTGGTCGATAGAGACAAACTCCCAGCAGCCCCAGAAGCCAAAAGAAACCAATGAAATCGCCTGAGGAACATGGGATGGCGTTCCTCCACTTGACCCAGCCAATAACACAGTACACAGTCAAATCCCTCCGACAAGGCTTTGTGATGTTGGCTCCTGTTACAAAAGAACCCTCCTCCCTCCCTCCCTCCCTCCCTCCCTCCCTCCCTCCTCCCTCCCTCCCTCCCTCCCTCCCTCCCTCCCTCCCTCCCTCCCTCCCTCCCTCTCCTCCTTTGGCTGGCACCAGTGTCCCTATTGGCCCGCTGGGTATACCAGCGACAGCGGGAAGATCGGGAGGGGGGCAGGCGGTCCCATGGCGGGTCGGTGTCAGGGCTGCCCGGGTACACGGTGCCGTGACCGGGGCCAGCTGGGAGGTTCGCCTCACTGCTGTCACGACCCAGCAAGGAGGCAGGACGGGGGTGCATGGGGGGGGGGGGGGGTTAATGGGGCGGACGAGTCAGATAGCTGGGCGAGGGGGGGGGGGGGGGGGGGTGGTGGTAGATTAATGCACAGGTGCTAATAGCCCACCTGTCCCTTCACTGCAGGGAGAGTGGAAGAGTGCCACACGCACACTACAGAGCAGACACCATAGCACACACACGCACACACACAAACACACACACACACAGACACGCCCACAAAGGCAAGGCACATGCGGACGACCGCCGGAGAGAGAGTGTCTGAATAGAAACGAGGCGCATGTTGTACGACGGGGGGAAGAGGAAGCCGGGCTGAGAAGGTGATAATTAGACGGTTAGTGCAGTGGATGAGACGGAGAAAGAGAAGGGAGCAGTAACCACGGTGACCAGAGCCATCCTAGGCAGGCATACCTGGGCTGAAGTAGCGGTGGAAGGAGTTACATGCCTTGTGTTCGCCGCGTTTCATGTGACGGTTTGAGAGAGAAATGCTCAACAGGGGCGGGGGTGGGGGTGGAAGTGTGACCCCCTGTGGGGGCTTGCTTGGGCCGGTCTCTCCATCTTTCTGACACGCTCCTCTAGGGGTCACCTTGCCCAGCCGTGGCCTCATTATGCCATTCATCTGTTCGCCCACAGGGAGGACTCTGCTATTTGAGATAGTATGCACCCGCAAGACTGAGAGCTGTTTATGTATATGTGGGTGTGTGTGTGTGTGTGTGTGTTAGCTGAGGGCTAGTGCATGTTTTTCACACTCTACATGTCTCTCCTCTTGTCTCCCGCTGTGCAGATCATGGACAAGGCACTGCTCCCGTCCGTCACGCTCATCGTCGGCTGTGGGGTCTCCTCCCTCACCCTGCTCCTCCTCATCATCATCTACGTCTCCGTTTGGAAGTAAGTTCCCCCGCCACACCACACCACACCACACAAAGTACCCTACACTCCCTATTTGACCACGTGATCGTCACTCACTCACTCAATCACTCGCTCACCCCCCCGATGTTTTTTTCTCTCTCCAGGTACATTCGCTCTGAGCGCTCGGTGATCCTCATCAACTTCTGCATCTCCATCATCTGCTCCAACGCCCTCATCCTTGTCGGACAGACCCAGGCTCGCAACAAGGTAAGGGGTCGCTCCCTCATTTAGATCTCCCTTAAAGCTCGCTAAAGGTTTTCTGCCATCGGGGACTCCACTGGCACTTTCTCACTCTCTCTCCCTCTCTCGCTCTCTGTGTATCTGTCTCCTCTCATTCCCTCAGGTGGTCTGTACTCTCGTCGCCGCTCTCCTCCACTTCTTCTTCCTTTCCTCCTTCTGCTGGGTGCTGACGGAAGCTTGGCAGTCCTACATGGCTGTCACGGGCCGTCTGCGCAACCGCATCATCCGCAAGCGTTTCCTGTGCCTGGGCTGGGGTAAGGCCCGTTCTCTTTGTCTTCTCTTTGTGTGGCTCGGGGCTTTTTTTCCTCCGCTGTTTTTTTAAATCCTCTGTTCTCTCTCTGTCCTGACCTACCTTGGTGGGTGATTATTCTTCTTTTGACACTAAAACTCTCTCCCGCATTTTTCTCTCCCTCGCCCCATTTTCTTTCCTTACTGACAGGTCTTCCTGCTCTGGTGGTGGCTGTGTCTGTGGGTTTCACCAAGGCGAAGGGATATGGCACCGTTACTTAGTAAGCATTATACCTTCCTCTCCTCTCCTTGTTTCTCTGGGTGTCCCTTTTGGGCTTTTCTTTCTGACCAATACAGTCTACTAGTTTGTTTCTTTTCTGACGTTTCTCTACTATTCTTTGTGTTCAGCTGCTGGCTTTCCCTGGAAGGGGGTCTTCTCTACTCGTTTGTGGGCCCCGCCGCAGCTGTCGTCCTGGTGTGTATTCCCTCCACCGCTCGTTATAATACACAGGGCATGACAAGTTGAAGAATTGAAACGGGATTTGTTTGGCCCATTCCTAATACCTGTCCCATCTCGTCAAACAGGTGAACATGGTCATTGGTATCCTGGTCTTCAACAAGCTGGTGTCCAAGGACGGCATCACCGACGTGAAAGCTGAAGGAGAGAGCCGGGTAAGTCCTCACTTCGCTCGCGCTGTACCAGCCCTCAATAGCCTCATCGGGGCGTTATCCCTGCAGGGTATTCGATAATACGCCTGTCCTCTGGGGGCTAAAGACGAGGTCCACAGTGTGCTCATGTCTGGCCTCTCTTGTCTGTTGGCTGCAGGGCGTCTCTGTGGAGCTCCTGTGTGGTGCTTCCCCTCCTGGCCCTCACCTGGATGTCGGCCGTGCTGGCCATTACCGACCGCCGCTCGGCCCTCTTCCAGATCCTCTTCGCCGTGTTCGACTCGCTGGAGGGCTTCATCATCGTCATGGTGCACTGCATCCTGCGCAGAGAGGTAGGCTGAGAGGAACAGACAAGCCCATTAGGGGGAAGGAGAATGGGGGTTGTTTTAGTGAAGGGGGAAATGGTTGCATGCTTTGCAAGTGGATGTCATCTGCAGACTGCTTCATTGTGAATTTGTTTCCTCTTCAGGTTCAAGAGGCTGTTAAGTGCAGAGTGGTGGACCGTAAGGACGATGGCAATGGAGATTCTGGTAGCTCCCAACAGAACGGCCACAGCCAACACGTGGTGAGTTTCCATTTGCTTCGGTGCTTTGCCTCTTTAAATGTCTTGGGCGCCTTGTGGGCCTCATCCCTATTCGTGTGCGATCATTCATCTCTAACAAAACCTTTGCTTCTGTTCTTTTCCTCAACAGTCTGATTTCGAAAAGGACGGAGATTCCAGCAGACAAGGTGAGCCTTAACTTGATTCCCATTTACTTGATTTTCTTTCCTGGGCCTTTCAGCCGCCTGCACAAATACATACCGTCCTTCCAGCGAATTTGCAACCTTTTTCCCAAAACCCTGTTTGGTTGCTCGATCCACTCAACCTTTTCTCTCCCTTATTTTCCTCGCATAGGGATGACAAGCTCCTCCGAGGAGAAGCTGTCCCCGCCCCAGATGCCCCTCCCCATGGGCCCCAACTTCCACACCCTGCCGTCCAACCCCAGCGGCAAGACCCACATGCAGGCCATGCCCGAGTACTCAAGCCACACTCTCACCCTGAAGCGGGAGAAGAGCCGGCTGGCAGGCGGCGTGGACCCCTCGTGCGGCAAGCCCGTGTACGTGTGCGACGGCGAGCTCTTCAAGCAGCTGGACGCCGACATGGCCCGCGGCCACGTGGACTGCGGCCTCTCGGACGGCAGCGGCAGCGGTGGCAGCGGCGGCGGCGGCTACGTGCTCATGCCCAACACCACGTCCACGCTGAGGACCAAGCCCAAGGAGGACATGTCTAAGTACAACATGGGCCTGGACCAGCTGCCGCAGCTGCCCCAGACCCGGCTAGTGCACCTCAGTGGGCCCTTCGCCGAGCCGCAGGCCGCCTTCGGCCTGCAGCAGCTGCCCTCGGACCAGGTGAGCGTGTCGTACTCGGAGCGCGACTCGCCCATCCAGAACCTGCACAACATGTCCAGCGAGTCGCACATCACCCACAGCAGCCTGGAGAACACCTTTGAGTCCATGAACTCCATGATGTCCAAGAGCGAGACCATCTCCACACTGTCCATGAGCTCCCTGGAGGTGAGGACGCCCGCGCGCCACACACACACACACACACACAAACTCACACAGACACACACAAACACACACACTCGGACGGGGAGGTCTTCCTCGCGTTGTTTTTGGTTCTGACCCACTAATGCTGTTGTTATTGTGAGACTAACCAGTTTTTGTTTGGTGTCCCTTTCTTCTTGCAGAGGCAGAAATCGCGTTATGCTGAGTTAGATTTCGAGAAAATTATGCACACAAAGAAGAGGCACCAGAACATGTTCCAGGATCTGAACAGGAAGCTGCATCATGCTGAGAAAGACCGGGAGTCTCCCGCCTCTGACACCAAGGTAAGCCTTCACAATAAGGACGTTGTCATCATCATCATGCAGGGTCTCATTTTAAGTGGAAAGCAGTGCTCAAACAAAAATAAAAAAAAGTTTTAAAGAAGAGGCGGAGGCCATTGTGTAAAAAAAAACATTTGAGCCGAAAGGATGAGATATCTCATCAAGATGATAAAAAAAGACTGTGTCAAAAAATACAACTGGAACTTTAGTTGTTGCCTGGAGGTCACATAAAGACCTATTCCCTTCCTTCCTCCTTACAGTCTGTGAGATGGAGTGTGTCATCAGGAGGAAGTGACAAAACGAACCACAGCGTGAGTGTTTATTTACAACCTCACAATGTCGGATTTAGAAAATAAAACCTAGACACACCATTCAGTATTACACAAGCCTCACGGAGGGGGATACCTGACCCCACCGAGTAGAACAAAGCACAATATCAAACCTAGTACCGTTACCTTTATTCAGTCCACCTTGTAGTGTTCAACTCATTATACATTCACATGAACAACAAACAAAGGTCCACTGTCTTGAAATTCATACACATCTTAGGTGATGATCCAAAGGCTCCAATACTCAAAGGCCCTGTCTCCCCTTCTCCCCCAGGACAAACAGCAGGCTCCTCTGGACAGGCCCTGGGACGGTGGCAACCGGGGCATGCAGCAGCAGCAGTCTCCCCCTGCGTGGGTCCGCAAAGACCTAGAGCCCCTGGCCGCGTCGCCCCTGGAGCTCCACTCTGTGGACTGGGAGAAGGTGGGCACCACCATCCCGCTGGTGGGGCAGGACATTATCGACCTCCAGACGGAGGTCTGAGCGCGAGGAGACGTCACGGGGGGGGGCCTGCGAGCCTCCCGGGTTTAACCTCAATCGCGCCTCGTTTGGTTTTGGAAAGGAGCAATGGACGGTCGGTGGATCCTGTGTGGATGAGAGAGGAGAGAGCCGGAGAGAATGGACCAAGGAGGGGGGGGGGCGTTCAGAAGGGCTTCGACCCACGGAGCGGCCTGGAGCCGGTGGTCCGGAGGTTGAAGTGGTTGGTGTAGCCGGGTGATGCGTGGTTCCCACAGCCCAGGACTGGCTGTGGTTCCCACAGACCAGGGCTGGCTGTGGTTCCAGTCACACTCCACTAACGATTTCCCTGTGCCCTTGGCTGGCACAGACCACGCTGGTGGTCCCACACGTTTGTGCTTCTCTCTTTGTTGCAATCAACCGACAATTGAAAAAACTACAGTGCGCCTTCGCCTCATCTGCGGAGGAGAACTGACTTAAGCTACTAGGAGTTAAGAAACCTTCCAAAATGATTGAGAAAAGAAAAGTCAACGTCACGCTCCATCATTTCCTCTACGCTGTTCGGTAGACACGAACAGCCATTTTAATTTTTGTTTCTCCCTTGTCCCAGTTTATCGTTTGCTTCTACTGCTCTGCACTTAAAATGGCGTCTACAGAGCCTAATAAGAGACTCTCCTCCAAGAGACACTCTGTAGTGAGAATTTCACACCGTCGCCTGAGATTAAGGTGTGAGGAACAAAGAGCTGGATATCAATCTTCGAGACGTTGTTTCCACTTTAATTATTCTTATTATTATTATTAATAATATCACAGTTATCATTACTATCATTTAAATTTTCATGATTTATATATTATTCCATTCCCCTCATGACTATCGGTCATAGATTCAGTTCTTGGCACTGTCGCCAACACCACAAAGCTATGAAATCAGACTATTCTCTCATGGACTCAGTGAGGACGGCAACGGGACGAACAGAACAGGCAGCGATGGGAACGGTGTTTTTGCAAGCATTCAGCTTTAGGATACCAAAATGCCAATAACGCTATCGGGAAGAGTGCCAACAGACTTTTGACACAGGAACAGCAATGCATTCTGGGAACTGCTTTGATGCCTGTAATGGCGACACACACATCTGCTTCGAGCGGTCACCGTATTAGAGAATGCAGGCTCTTCCAGAACTGTCCACGGTGAATCAATGGGGTTCAGTTGGACTTTCACCATTGCCCTTTTGTTTCTCAGCCTTGCAGTTGGTCACAGAGTTTCAGAGGGAAAATATAGAGGCTCCTGCTGCTGGCGTGACTTCCAGGTCTAGTGCCAGGGCCACTGAAAAATTCAACACATACTTGTGTTTTAGCCATCAGTGTAAAATAATAGTGCATTATGATGGGCGCTTGATGCTCAAGCAGGACTGATTTTAGACAGTTTTTTTTTTTTTTTTACCAATGTCTACAGAGAAATAATTTTTTTTATACCATGTTCCTCCATATTTACACAACATATAGACGACTTTATGAGACTATCGTATAACAAATCTGTATTAGCTAACTAAATGGAATCTATTTACTAGGGATTCGATAGCACAAGACTCCATTTTTTGGAGATCTATGTGACAGGTAGATTATTGTACTTGTACTCTGAAAAGCAGACCCTTAGAATGAATAACCAACATATATTCAAAATGTGCTTCAGGGTGTGGTTACTACTGTGTAGCGCACTTCATGTACGAACCTCATGTCTTCTGTAACAATGTGTTTTTAATAACCCGTTGTTCGTAACTTGAGCGTATGTACACCCTGTACCCTGAACACAGAGCAGTACAAACCTCTAGTTACTAGTTACCCAATGCCCATTTGTATCCTCTTCTTGTCTCAAGTTTGTTGACATTTATTTTACTATCTTTCCTCTTGTAAATGTACAGTTTTTAGAGCACAAAATGATGAATGTCATTATTTCTAATAAAAAACACAAATCTATATTAAAACTGAAATGAGTATATAGTTTTATTGCATGAATTGACTTTAACATTTTGAGAATACGTTTTCTCAATATCAAATTCAAACTGAAACATCTGACATGTTTTTGATATATGGCGATAGTTTCAATAATATAAAACAATGTTTCTTATTAATGTACTCTTAATATCTTGAAGACTCAGTTCAGCATAAAATTAAGACAAATAAAAATGGAGATTACTCCTTGAAAGATGAGCTTTTCAGAACTAAGATAAAATGCATGCTGCATCAGTACAGGTATTCCTATCTTGGCACATTTGAGCCTCCAGAGATTTCGTTAAATATAGCATTACAGATAGTGCCATATTTAGGTATAGGTAAGAGTCTGGTTTATTCTTAGTATAAGGCAATCAAACTATCAAGAGGAGAAATAGCCTTTGCAGCAAGGTAATGCAAAATATCAAGATACAACAAATATAGAAAAACAAAGCAATGCGGCAAAGGTAAGGTTACTATTCTGTATTTGATCTTATTTAGCACCACATAGTCTCCACATGGCTGTTCTGATGTTTCTTGGCTCCTCTCTAAAATTAGATATTCTTGTTCTCAGTGAATTTTAATCGTGCTGCATGCGAGCTCAGCTTCAGGGCACCAGGAAGACGACATTTGCATGATTCTTTCCTTGCTCACTGCTCCATCTCATGAGTTCATATAAGGAGCAAATTGGCTCTGTAGTGAGCGTTAAGCTTTGGGCCATGGTTTTTCCCTGATCAAATTGAGGGGAAGAATGCAACCAGCCCATGTTGTAACCTAATAATGCCATCTGGGGCTCCAGACATCATGTGACAGACCCTGCATCAGCAAAGGCATAACCCTTTTGGTTACAGGGCGTAGTTAGCAGTAGCATGGAGTAGTATAAACAGAATATAATTAAGGGCTTTATTTTAAAAAAACTAGCTTTTGGTCTCACCTCAGAGACAGTAAAACTGAGCACATTATGTACAGACACACATGCACATAAAACGATTACATGAAACTGGTTTGTTTGATTGCATCAGGTTTCATTTAACAAAGCATTGATAAGCAGCTGCAGGAGGCCTATCAAATACAATACGTCTGTACAACGATTTATTACTTCCTTCCACAGATGTGTTGTTATAACACAAAGAAAACACAAAGAAAGAAATTTAATTGTATGTGTTGCTTTCGCCATTCCTGCCATTTTCTGTTTTGTTACACATTCACCACCATTGCATATGTATGCATTGCATACTGAACGTGTACACACATATGAAATATATACTTTATAGATTAGCCTTTGTATAAATACACAGATTGCTACATTGTACAGATTTCGCATTATGAATATACTGTACCATAACATTTATAGATTATGTATAAACAACAATTTTACTAAACAAGGAATACACCTATTAGGCTACTGATATTAGTTCAATCATCCCTTTAAGGATGTGCAGGGATTGGTCAATCTTTCGACATCTCTGTGCACTGCACACAACCATGCTTACTTGCATCTGACTTGCATCAGCCAGCCAAAACTAGAAGCAATCAAAATGATATGCAAGCTTTAGTGAAGGCACGCCTGAGTTAGAGTTTTTGCGCATCGTTAAAGTCGACTGATATCCTTGAGACATTTACATTGGCGCGATCCCCCCCTCCCCCACCCGTTGTGAAACTCAGTATCAATTAGCCCCTTGCTGGCAATAACACACCCTCCTCTGCCGTGGCTTAATTGAATGCTGTTGCCATAGGAACGGCAGAAGCTAATCCTCAAGGTGGAAGAGTGAGAGAGAGAGAGAGAGAGAGAGAGAGAGAGAGAGAGAGAGAGAGAGAGAGAGAGAGAGAGAGAGAGAGAGAGAGAGAGAGAGAGAGAGAGAAGAGAGAGAGAGAGAGAAGAGAGAGAGAGAGAGAGAGAGAGAGAGAGAGAGAGAGAGAGAGAGAGAGAGAGGCCTTCATATTTCCCTTGGGACTGCCACTGGTTGAGAGGGAAGACGAGAGGAGACACTTCCTGAGGCAATTATGTTATCCCAGGTGCCTGTCCGCCTGTAAGCCTTAATGTCATGAAATGTGCAGGTGTAAAGAGGCTGAGACCAACGCACATAACGAAAAAGGGAATACAAATGGATTCGGCGAACCCTCAGCTGAAAAGCACTGTTATGAAGATTAACCTTCATTTACCATTACAAATCCATCCTTTTACCATTAATCCATCAGACCATCCATCAAGCAACCATGTATTGGCAGTGTGGCATGACAAGAGGACTTATTGTTGAGCAGATCCAATCCTTCTAGTTTGATGCATCAACTACAAATAAAGAGGGCTGCTGAATAAAAGACTACAACAACCAGTAGGTCAACACCAACTGGGCCCAGCTGCAGCTCATAAAGACTATTTAACAAGGCCCTTGAACGTCACCCTGATTGGATTTCCAGTGCATAATCAGTGTCCGAGTTCCCCCTATACTTATTCCTTAAACTAGTGTACTATATAGTGCTCAGTGTGCAGGGAATGAGTGTATAAGAGCGCCAAATCGAACACAGCTCCTGTTACAGCTTGATAACATTGTTTGAGGTGATCCCCAGAGCACTGGTGACAGAACAGTAGATGAGTTCATTCAGAGATCTTCAGTGACAATTTAGCTTGCATTTAATCCGTCTTTATTTACCATCATTACTCGGTTAATGCATCCACATTTAAATGATGTCAAAGTGGTTCTAAAAGTTTGTTCCGCCATAACAATTAGAAATACTTGCATAAAGAGGACATTTTAGTTCAACTAAATCTACCAACAAAACGACCAACTCCATTGAATCATTGCCTGGTTTGGTTAACCAATTCCTCTATTAACCTCTACTAAACTTACTCACCAATGCAATTGAAAGAATACTGAACCCAAGAAGTGTAATAAAGACCGAAGGTATGTATCTCAACAAACTGAGGCTGACTCGGTTCGCCACACATTGCATGTTTTGGCTCGAAAGTATAGAGTTGCTGTATAATTTCAAGGCATATTTAAAGCCATCACAGACCGCTCATTGATTCAGCACTTGGGGCGGCTAGCTGCGGGAGCAAGCTCTCCTAGGGCTTCAGTGATGATCACTAAAGGCCAATATGTGGCCTTCAGGTGACTAGTTTGTGCATACATGCCTATACGTTCTCGTTCTCTCTCTCTCTCTCTCTCTCTCTCTCTCTCTCTCTCTCTCTCTCTCTCTCTCTCTCCTCTCTCTCTCTCTCTCTCTCTCTCTCTCTCTCTCTCTCTCTCTCTCTCTCTCTCTCTCTCTCTCTCTCTCCCTTTTTAATTATTATTTTTTTTATTTATTCATCTATTAATATTTAAACTTGTTTTGCTTGCATGTTCGCAATAAAGACAATCAACTCTCTCTCTCTCTCTCTCTCTCTGGCTCCTGATTATGTAGAACCAAAGAAAATATGGAAGCACGCTTTTATTTTTCTCTGATTGTTCAGCAGACTGAGGGCAGGCCGGAGAGCTGGTGATTCCACCTGTGAGTCATGCCATCCCCCCTGCCGCCAGGGGGATCGTCAGAGGTAATGACCGCCTTCAACACCCATGGAATGCTAGGGGGATTTATGTGAAAGGAAATCACAAAGAAGGAGAAAAGTAATAGTCATCTAATGTGGTGCATATATTACATCTAAAACTTGATCATGTTATAATGCATAATTATGAAACCTATTGTAAAAAAAATACTGCTTGAATAATTTGGGTATCGCAATCATTCAACATAAATGCCATTCAATAACGTATTCATATGTATTTTTTGGTATCTGTAAACGCAATTTCATTTATGATAACTCCTTGCGATATTGTTTTTCAGAGGGCTCCAATTCATTTCAGAACCGAGCCTTACTAGCCTTTACTGAAAATCCAAACCTTAAAACTTGCGAATGAAGCTATGGATTATATATTTGTTGTTTTGTAGGCAGTTGTCTTTTCTCTCCCACTGCAAAAATCCAGGGTAAGCATTCCCCTTTAGCAATGAGCGAACATTGCCTCTAAATCGATAATGTCTATGGCTAACCTGAAATGGACAAGACACAAAGAATTCAGTTATTTTCTACAGGCCCGGCGGTCTCCATGGCAACAGCGACAACATCCAACCAGGTTATGAAGGCCATTTGCAGGGATGGGTCTCTGCTGCAGCAGACAAAAGACTCTTAATATGACAAGATGTGCTGCGCTGCTGTTGCATGTTGAGTTTAATCACATAACATCGGCTGTTTCTAAATGAGCCAGCCTCTCGTTTTGCCCACTTGATCGTTCTTCATCCTCTGGTATTTACATGTAATATTACAACACTTTAACGTCGATGGTTGTTTGTCCAATGTATGCCAGACCGGTAAGGTGGGAAAGGAAAAATGTGCATTGTAAATAAGCCAGATTATTCATAATAATGATACCAATAATAATTGTGCACTGATATTATTTTTGCAGGGTGCAGGTCCTTTGTAATATAGCATGCACAATGGTCATCTAGAAGTCTGCATGATTTCATTTGTAATGCGCCAACCAGACTTGCAGAGTCTGTGCATACGTTGTTCTGAATGAGCTATGAACGAGCAGCGTCGAGCTATAACGATATCTTGCACATTCTCATAAGCTCTGCGTGACCTTACTTTGTCTTTGCTCAGGTTGGTGCTGCTGTTGCCTGGATACTAATTCCTATGGCAACACTTGAGCACAGCGAGAGAAGCAACGCTGAAAAAAATGCAGGTAATTGGCGGGATCTGACTCTCGTGGACCGGAAGTCCATACACTAAAAAAACCTCACAAAGCCGCTCAGACAAGTGAACACACATGCAGGGAACAAATGCATGAGTCTATTGATACTGTTGTGTTACCCAACAGGTTTTTAGGTAATTATTAGACATTAGCAGGGAGTGTTCTGCTGTGTAAAATGAAGGCAGAATAATCACAATATGATAATAGATAATAGATGTGATTGAACTACATGGATCACTTCCCTCGTGTACTATTCATCTAATGAGCATAAAATATGTTGGCTGTATATTTAAACATCTAACTTTCACAAAAGGGTTTTGTCCATTTTAAAGAAAGAAATGTTGTTTTTTCATGGGGAAGTACACTGTATTCAAATGTTGAATACGGCAGAGATGGCTTGTGTTTGTATGAGAACATACTGCCACCATTTGTCGAAAGATTGGCACTGCTTCCTTCTACCATGTATTCCATGCAGGTGGAAGCATGAGCAGACCATGTCTGCCCCTCGAGAAAGGATGAAGAAAAACAATCCTTGAGAAACATCTGGAACCTTCACATGTTGTGTGAATTGGAGAAAAAAGAAAGAGGCCTTCCTCATGTATAAAAAATACCATAACTCTAGAGAAGCTGAGAAGGCTAATATTAATATTTTATTTTCTTTCATAACCAAGTGAAAAACAAACGCAAAACATTTGGGTCAGGTTACATTCACGACGCCCGGATGCCGTGTTATGTAAACCGGCCTTGTCACAGTTACCTCAAGATCACTTGATTTATAAAAGCGTACAATGACGCTGTTCCACTGGAAAGGCCATCCCCACCGTCATGGCCATTGTTAAACGCATGGTGTGCTCTTGGTCTCTTCCGGTGTGGGTGTCAGATTGACTCGGCTGCCAGATCGACTCGGGGTCCTAGATGCGCAATAATGACGCACTTCCTGTAAAAAAAAGTTTCATTCATTCCTATGTTATTCTGTACTTGCCTGTGCATGTTTTTATTTTCCCTAGCCCATGTCACGGTGGTATTGCCTATCTAATGCCTTACAGGGTTTCCCGTGCCAAACCATCGGCAATTACTGTGGTGTCCTCATCCTGATGGTAATTCCTTATGTAGTCTCTATTTAAGGTGTGTTGGTATTATTTGACACTGTCATAACTTCATATGTTTCCCTTTTACAGTACGCATTCTGCACCTGCACAGATGCTCCATTTCTTTTCACAGAGGTCAGTATTTTATTTATGGGAGAAAGGAGACATAAAACCAACACCACTGTGTTGTTTCTTTTTAACGTTGATTTATGGAGAGTTACTCAAAACAGTAACTTGCATGCAAAATGTTTAATGTTGAGCAGAGAAGTTATGAAGTACTGATTTTTGGCTGAAAATGACAATTAGTACTCATCCTATTGCATATATTCTTCCATTACTTTTAGCTGGACATGGCAGACATCAGGAAATGGTGGTGCATTTCACTAATGGAACGTTTCCAGATTGATGGGTATGACAAAACTTTAAAATGCCACGGACGGAGGCTTGCGTACTGGACCAACGAAGCCCGAGCATTGCTTGCAGGGTTGCTGGAGCCAGTGTATAGGTTCCCAAAGGCCAGAAAGACCGAACGGCAAGGGACATCCAGTGGACACTGGCCATCAGTGCCACTCTCCCCTAATTATTTTCTTGTACAAGGAAAATAGATCGCTTCAATAAAATGACTGTTCAAGTTCTTAATTTTCAGTTAATGAAAAATTGAAAATACTGTCTCAATATCTAACTTTAACAATGCCAATCCTTACTTTAACATATGTAAAAATAAAAATATATGCATTCATCAGCGCAAAAGTCGAGGAAGGCCGAGCTCTCTGAGTGGCCAACGACGTGCGTCGCAACGTAGGTCGCATTGGTCGCGTCGTAGGCATGGTCGTAGGTCGCATTGGTCGCGTCGGTCACTGTGTTGGTCGCTCGTCTGGCTGCTTTCAGCCGCTGTGATCGCTGGCTGGCTCGGTCGCTCAAAGTCTATGGGCGGTCCTTAATCAGTTAATTTTCATGTTATTAACGTTTTTTTTGCGACAGTTGAAGTACCAGAAAGCCATGCTCTCTGGCGAAAGCTTCCTACAGCTCTTTATTGCAAATATTATTTTTATATTGAAGTAGCTCTACAGTTTGAAAATGATGAAATCATTGGTCTATCAGTATCAATAAAAATGTATTAGTTGGGAAGTATTCAAATAATGTATTTTATGTGCTATATATACTGCATCTGTGTATTAATTTTCTTAAATGTCATTAAGCCTAATAAGGTATATTAGGCACAAAGCACTTCGTTACAGAGTGATATATTAGTTGTAATTTGGGCGCATTGAAATAATGTATTTTGGATATTAGATATAGCCTATTTGTTTTGTTAAATGTCATTAAGACTAAGGTATGTTATGTACAAAGTTCTTCGTCATAGAGTGATAAAGATTTTTATCGGTCATCATCAAAAAAAGCATAAGGGGTAACAATGTCGTTTTATCAAATCAAACAATGTCGATATTTATCAAATACAACATAAGGGGTAACACTGTCGTTTTTTATCAAATGAAACATAAGGGGTAACACTGTGGTATTTTCATCGGTCATCATGAAAAAAAAGGGGTAACACTGTCGTTTTTTTATCCAATCAAACAATGTCGATATTAATCAAATCAAACATAAGGTTTAACACTGTCGTTTTTTTATCAAATCAAACAAAAGGGGTAACACTGTCATATTTTTATCGGTCGTCAAACAATGTCGATATTTATCGAACAAAACATAAGGGATAACACTGTCGTTTTTTATCAAATAAAACTTAAGGGGTAACACTGTCGTTTTTTTATCAAATCAAACAATGTCGATATTTATCAAATACAACATAAGGGGTAACACTGTCGTTTTTTTATCAAATCAAACAATGTCGATATTTATCAAATAACATAAGGGGTTACCCCGTCATTTCTTATCATATGAAACATATGGGGTAATACTGTCATTTTTTATCAAATAAAACATAAGGGGTAACACTGTCGTTTTTTATCAAATAAAACATAAGGGGTAACACTGTCATATTTTATCAAATCAAACAATGTTGATATTTATCAAATAAAACATAAGGGGTAACACTATCGTTTTTTATCAAATAAAACTAATTTCTTATCATATGAAAGAAATGGGATAACGCTATAGCGATATTTATGAATAAAAACATAAGGGGTAACAATGTCGTATTTTTATCGGTCGTCATCAAAAAAAACACAAGGGGTAACACTGTCATTTTTTTATCAAATATAAAACAAAGGGGTAACACTGTCGTATTTTCATCGGTCGTCATCAAAAAAAACATAAGGGGTAACAATGTCGTTTTTTATCAAATAAAACATAAGGGGTAACACTGTCGTTTTTTTATCAAATAAAACATAAGGGGTAACACTCTCGTTTTTTGTCAAATAAAACTTAAGGGGTAACACTGTCGTTTTTTTATCAAATCAAACAATGTCTATATTTAGCAAATAAAACTTAAGGGGTAACACTGTCGTTTTTTATCAAATAAAACATAAGGGGTAAAACTGTCGTTTTTTATCAAATAAAACATAAGGGGTAACACTGTCGTTTTTTATCAAAATAAAACTTAAGGGGTAACACTGTCGTTTTTTATCAAATCAAACAATGTCTATATTTAGCAATAAAAACTTAAGGGTAACACTGTCGTTTTATCAAGACAAAACATAAGGGGTAAAACTGTCGTTTTTCATCAAATAAAACATAAGGGGTAACACTGTGGTATTTTTATCGGCCGTCATGATAAAAAAGGGGTAACACTGTCGTTTTTTTATCCAATCAAACAATGTCGATATTTATCAAATCAAACATAAGGTTTAATACTGTCATTTTTTTTATCAAATAAAACATAAGGGGTAACACTGTCGTATTTTTATCGGTCGTCAAACAATGTTGATATTTATCAAACAAAACATAAAAAACTGTCGTTTTTTATCAAATAAAACAAAGGGTAACGCTGTCGTTTTTTATCAAATAAAACTCATTTCTTATCATATGAAAGAAATGGGGTAACACTAGCGATATTTATGAATAAAAACACAAGGGGTAGGCCTAACAATGTCGTATTTTTATCGGTCGTCATAAAAAAAACACAAGGGGTAACACTGTCATTTTTTATCAAATAAAACATAAGGGGTAACACTGTCGTATTTTCATCGGTCGTCATCAAAAAAAACATAAGGGGTAACACTGTCGTTTTATATCAAATAAAACATAAAGGGTAACACTGTCGTTTTTCATCAAATAAAACATAAGGGGTAACACTGTCGGTTTTTATCAAATAAAACTTAAGGGGTAACACTGTCGTTTTTTTATCAAATCAAACAATGTCTATATTTAGCAAATAAAACTTAAGGGGTAACACTGTCGTTTTTTATCAAATAAAACATAAGGGGTAAAACTGTCGTTTTTTATCAAATAAAACATAAGGGGTAACACTGTCGTTTTTTATCAAATAAAACTTAAGGGGTAACACTGTCGTTTTTTTATCAAATCAAACAATGTCTATATTTAGCAAATAAAACTTAAGGGTAACACTGTCGTTTTTTTATCAGACAAAACATAAGGGGTAAAACTGTCGTTTTTCATCAAATAAAACATAAGGGGTAACACTGTGGTATTTTTATCGGCCGTCATGATAAAAAAGTGTTTTTTATCAAACACTGTCGTTTTTTTATCCAATCAAACAATGTCGATATTTATCAAATCAAACATAAGGTTTAATACTGTCATTTTTTTTATCAAATAAAACATAAGGGGTAACACTGTCGTATTTTTATCGGTCGTCAAACAATGTTGATATTTATCAAACAAAACATAAAAAACTGTCGTTTTTTATCAAATAAAACATAAAGGGTAACGCTGTCGTTTTTTATCAAATAAAACTCATTTCTTATCATATGAAAGAAATGGGGTAACACTAGCGATATTTATGAATAAAAACACAAGGGGTAGGCCTAACAATGTCGTATTTTTATCGGTCGTCATAAAAAAAACACAAGGGCTAACACTGTCGTATTTTCATCGGTCGTCATCAAAAAAAACATAAGGGGTAACACTGTCTTTTTATATCAAATAAAACATAAAGGGTAAACACTGTCGTTTTCATCAAATAAAACATAAGGGGTAACACTGTCGGTTTTTATCAAATAAAACTTAAGGGGTAACACTGTCGTTTTTTTATCAAATCAAACAATGTCGATATTTATCAAATACAACATAAGGGGTAACACTGTCGTTTTTTATCAAATAAAACATAAGGGGTGACACTGCAGAGAATCGATCACAAGGTTTCTTGATTACTAATCATTACCGCTTGTACCACTGCGGCATTTGTGAAAGACAGTATATTCTAACATTATTCTAACAAAGTCTATTTTTATCGGTCGTCATGAAAAAAAGGGGTAACCCTGTCGTTTTTTTATCCAATCAAACAATGTCGATATTTATCAAATCAAACATAAGGTAGAACCCTGTCGTTTTTTTATCAAAAAAAACATAAGGGGTAACACTGTACTATTTTTATCGGTCGTCAAACAATGTCGATATTTATCAAACCAAACATAAGGGTAGCACTGTCGTTTTTTAACAAATAAAACATAAAGGGTAACACTGTCGTTTTTTATCAAATAAAACATAGAGGGTAACACTGTCGTTTTTTATCAAATAAAACTTAAGGGGTAACACTGTTGTTTTTTATCAAATAAAACTTAAGGGGTAACACTGTCGTTTTTTTATCAAATCAAACAATGTCGATATTTATCAAATACAACATCCAAAACTGTCGTTTTTTTATCAAATCAAACAATGTCGATATTTATCAAATACAACATAAGGGGTTACCCCGTCAATTTCTTATCTCATATAAACATATGGGTAACACTGTCATTATATCTAATAAAACATAAGGGGTAACACTGTCGTTTTTTTTATCAAATAAAACATAAGGGGTAACACTGTCGTTTTTTATCAAATAAACATAAGGGGTAACACTGTCGGTATTTTAAATCAAAATCAAACAATGTCGATATTTATCAAACAAAACATAAGGGGTAATACTGTCGTTTTTTACCAAATAAAACATAAAGGGTAACACTGTTGTTTTTTATCAAATAAAACATAAAGGGTAACACTGTCGTTTTTCATCAAATAAAACATAAGGGGTAACACTGTCGTTTTTTATCAAATAAACATAAGGGGTAACACTCGTATTGTCAATCGGCCGTCATAAAAAAAACCAGAAGGGGTAACACTCATTTTTTATCAAATAAAACTTAAAAGAGAAAAACTGTGTCGTTTTCATCAATAAAACATAAGGGTAACACTGTGTTTTTATCAAAAAAACATAAGGGGTAACACTGTCGTTTTTTATCAAACAAAACATAAGGGGTAACACTGTCGTTTTTCATCAAATAAAACATAAGGGGTAACACTGTCGTTTTTTTATCAAATAAACATAAGGGGTAACACTGTCGTTTTTTATCAAATAAACATAAGGGTAACACTGTCGTATTTTTCATCGGCCGTCATCAAAAAAAAAACAGAAGGGGTAACAGACTTGTCCGTTTTTTATCCAAATAAAACTTAAAGGGTAACACTGTCGTTTTTCATCAAATAAAACATAAGGGGTAACACTGTCATTTTTTATCAAATAAAACATAAGGGGTACACTGTCGTTTTTTATCAAATAAAAACATAAGGGGTAACACTGTCGTATTTTCATCGGTCCTCATCAAAAAAACATAAGGGGTAACACTGTCGTTGTTTTATCAAATAAAACAAGGGGTACACTGTTCGTTTTTTTATCAAATCAAACAATGTCGATATTTATTTAATTTTTTTATCAAATAAAATGTATGCGCTGACACTTGAGAGAATCGATCACAAGGTTTCTTGGTTACTAACCTACCATCACTACCGCTTGTACCACTGCGGCATTGTTAAAAATCAGTATATTCTAACATTATTCTAACAAAGTCTATTTCTTCGGTTCGATCAGAAAAAAAGGGGTAACCCTGTCGTTTTTTTATCCAATCAAACAATGTCGATATTTATCAAATCAAACATAAGGTAGAACACTGTCGTTTTTTTATCAAAAAAAACATAAGGGGTACACTGTTGCGTATTTTTATCGGTCGTCAAACAATGTCGATATTTATCAAACAAAACATAAGGGGTAACACTGTCGTTTTTTATCAAATAAAATCACGGGATAACACTGTCGTTTTTTTATATTATCAAACAATGTCGATATTTATCAAATACAATATAGATGTGACACTGCAGAGAATCGATCACAGGGTTTCTTGTTTGCTAACCTACCATCACTACGCTTTATACACTGCGCCATTTTGGAAAACAGTATATTCTAACATTATTCTAACAAAGTCTATTTTTATCGGTCATCATGAAAAAAAGGGGTAACCCGAGTCGTTTTTTAATCCAATCAAACAATGTCGATATTTATCAAATCAAACATAAGGTAGAACACTGTCGTTCTTTTATCAAAAAAAACATAAGGGGTAACACTGTCGTATTTTTATCGGTCGTCAAACAATTTATGTCGGATATTTATCAAAACAAAACATAAGGGTAACACTGTTGTTTTTACCAAATAAAACATAAAGGGTAACACTGTCGTTTTTTATCAAATAAAACATAAAGGGTAACACTGTTGTTTTTCATCAAATAAAACATAAGGGGTAACACTGCGTTTTTATCACAAATAAAACATAAGGGGTTAACACTGTCGTATTTTCATCGGCCGTCATAAAAAAAAACAGAAGGGGTAACACTGTCATTCTTTATCAAATAAAACTTAAAGGGTAACACTGTCGTTTTTCATCAAATAAAACATAGGGGTACACTGTCGGTTTTTATCAAAAAAACATAAGGGTAACACTGTCGTTTTTTATCAAATAAACATAAGGGTAACACTGTCGGTATTTTCATCGGCGTCATCAAAAAAACAGAAGGGGTAACCACTGTCATTTTTTATCAAATAAACTTAAAGGGTAACACACGTCGGTTTTTCATCAACATAAAACCATAAGGGTAACACTGTCATTTTTTATCAAATAAAACATAAGGGGTAACACTGTCGTTTTATCAAATAAAACATTAAGGGGTACACTGTCGTATTTCATCGTCGTCATCAAAAAAAACATAAGGGGTAACACTGTCGTTTTTTATCAAATAAAACAAGGGGTAACACTGTCGTTTTTTTATCAAATCAAACAATGTCGATATTTATTTAATTTTTTTATCAAAAATAATATTATGCGCTGACACTGGAGAGCAACGACAACAAGTTTCTTTGGTTACTAAACCTACCATCACTAACCGCTTGTACCACTACGGCATTATTAAAAATCAGTATATTCTAACATTATTCTAACAAAGTCTATTTTTCTCGGTCGACATGAAAAAAAGGGGTAACCCTGTTCGTTTTTTTATCCATCAAACATGTCGATATTTTATCAAATACAACATAGGGTGAGACACTGTCGTTTGTTTATCAAAAAAAAACATAGGGGTAACACTGTTGGTATTTTATCGGTCGTCAAACAATGTCGATATTTATCAAACAAAACATAAGGGGTAAACACTGTCGTTTTTTACCAGAATAAAAACATAAAAAGGTAACATGTCGTTTTTATCAAATAAACACATAAAGGGATAAACACTGTCGTTTTTCATCAAATAAAAACATAAGGGGTAACACTGTCGGTTTTTATCAAATTAAAACATAAGGTAAACACTGTCGTAATTTCAGCGCCGTCATAAAAAAAAACAGAAGGGGTAACACTGTCTTTTTTATCAAATAAAAACTTAAAGGTAACACTGTCCGTTTGTCATCAAATAACAACATAAGGGGTAACACTGTCGTTTTTTATCAAAAAAAACATAAGGTGTAACACTGTCGTTTTTATTTCAACCAAACATAAGGGGTAACACCGTCGTTTTTTCATCAAATGAACAATTAGGGGTAACACTGTCGTTTTTTATCAAATAAAAATATAAGGGTTAACACTGTCGTATTTTCATTCGGCCGTCATCAAAAAAAACAGAAGGGGTAACACTGTCATTTTTATCCAAATAAAACTCAAAGTTAACACTGTCGTTTTTCATCAAATAAAACATAAGGGTAACACTGTCATTTTTATCAAATAAAACATAAGGGGTAACACTGGTCGTTTTTTATCAAATAAGACATAAGGTAACACTGTCGTATTTCATCGGTCGTCATTCAAAAAAACATAAGGGTTAACACTGTCGTTTTTTATCAAATAAAACAAGGGGTAACACTGTCGTTTTTTTATCAAATCAAACAATGTCGATATTTATTTAATTTTTTTATCAAATAAAACATAAGTGCTGACACTGGAGAGAATCGATCACAAGATTTCTTGGTTACTAACCTACCATCACTACCGCTTGTACCACTGCATCATTATTAAAAAACAGTATATTCTAACATTATTCTAACAAAGTTCTTATTTCTCCGTCTCATGAAAAAAAGGGGTACCTTTCGTTTTTTAATCCAATCAGACAACGTCGATATTTATCAAATCAAACATAGTAGAAACCTGTCGTTTTTTTATCAAAAAAAACATAAGGGGTAACACTGTCGTATTTTTATTGGTCGTCAAACAATGTCGATATTTATCAAACAAAACATAAGGGGTAACACTGTCTGTTTATCAAATAAAACATAAAGGGTAACACTGTCGTTTTTTATCAAATAAAACATAAAGGGTAACACTGTCGTTTTTCATCAAATAAAACATAAGGGGTAACACTGTTGTTTTTTATCAAATAAAACATATGGGGTCACACTGTCGTATTTTCATCGGCCGTCATCAAAACAGAAAGACGGGTAAACACGTCGTGTTTTTTATCAAATAAAACTTAAGGGGTAACACTGTCGTTTTTTATCAAATCA
>OLKM01000143.1:205930-280930 GCA_900291075.1 Melanogrammus aeglefinus
AACACAGCGACCGACGTGACCAATGCGACCTACAACGCGACCTACGTCGCGACGCGGGTCGTTGGCCACTCAGAGAGCTCGGCCCTACTGCAAAAGTCACGTGACAAACAATTGTCCTGTAGTGTGAATCACAGGACATTTGTTTGTCACGTGACTTTTGGCACTAATTTTCCGCCTTGCCTATCCACGCACAAATGCATTCAGATCCACGCGCAACTTTTAGTTCCGATTTTTTTTTGTACTTGAAAGATTTTAGTTTGTACTTGAAGAAATATGTTTCTGAGTGTGTGTGGATCATTGTGCGTGAGTAAAACACGTTTTGTGTATGTGTGGACCATTGTGCGTGAGTAAAACACGTTTTGTGTTTGTGTGGGGTTTTGTCATGATTCTAACTCCATAATATAGGCCAATGAGCTGTCATTCGTGGGTCGTGTGTGTGTGTGTGTGTGTGTGTGTGTGTGTGTGTGTGTGTGTGTGTGTGTGTGTGTGTGTGTGTGTGTGTGTGTGCGTGCGTGCGTGCGTGCGTGCGTGCGTGCGTGCGCGCGCACCAGCCACCTGATGTTTACCCACCCACTGGTCGGGGTTATAATTTATATTGCTGCCACTAGATGGCATCGCAAACAAGCTCACCATAAATTCCGGATCATCCGCAGAACCATCAGTGGCACCGGTTTTACAATATAAAAGCACGGGGCATTTTGATTTCATACTGTCCTATCAGTTTGGTTGAGTATAAAACATATTCACCTTCAAATACGAACACAATTTAGAGACCAAAAATATCTAGCCTATATTTATTTATCAAGAGATCTTTTTCTTAATTAGATATATTTCATAATTGTTGGCCTATTGGTGAGTAGACTATGACGATTTTTAAGTTAGACGGATTCAAACAAAAAATTAAATGCAACAATTTCATTAATGCAAAGTTATAACTTATAAAGCAAATACATTACTGATTGACATTTTATGAACAAACCTTTCACACAAACTAACCCTACAAAAAACGATTCCAATTGTTTTTTGTACGTAGGCCTACATGTCAAATGCTTATTATTTTTTATTTAATTTACTTTTTGTGTTTTCTTTTTTCATGTTTCATTTTATTAAACTCGTTCCGCTTTTATTTTGAAAGGATCATAGAGGATATGCTCATTTCATAAGGTCCCTTGCTGTTTACGTCGGTTAAACAGTAACAGGCCTGACCACCAAAAATAATTTCCGCATCGGGTGTGTGTTGAAAGGTCGGTTTGTTTTCGGATCTGAATCAATAAAATTGAAAATGGCAAGATTGGTACTTAGGCCCAGCTTCAGGGGATACATGTCCAGTCAGATTAGGATGGCGTCTGACCAGGTAAATGGGTAAACACTTTTTAAATGCAGTCTTTACTAGGCTCATTTGATCCGTGCATGCATGACAACACATGGTGAACGAGTACAATGTTTAGTTACATATGTCAACAGTATAAAATGGATCATTAAAGCGCATATGTGCCCTCAGCACAACTTGACGTTCCTGTCTTGGTGGTGCGTCCCACCCCGTCCCACAGATGTTGTGATCTACTGGTCACACTGCATACTGTCAACACGTCATCTTCTCCACAGCTCGGGGAACTAGGTGGAGGAGCGGGAAAGGGGGGTGGCGGGGGAGGCGCAGTGAGAGAGGCCGGAGGAGCTTTTGGGAAGCGACAAGCGGCAGAGGAAGAACGGTATTTTAGGTAGGCCGCCTTGGTTGTATCTGATCTATTTGTAACCACTTCTATTATACAGTCAAGTCTGGCACCGCTATGGTGGGACAAGCTCCCTGCCGACGTCAGGACCGCAAAGTCGCTCGCCAGACTCAAGGCTCCCTTATTCAGATTTCACCTGACTCTGTCTCCCCATTACCGACCCTTCTCCCCTACTCTCCTAAAAACACCCCTCTTATACACTTATTGTATGTTTGTACGTCCGGGCACTTAATTATAGTACTTAGCATTGTGTGCAATCTTATCTTAGCTATCTTGTTCTAGGAAATAGGTTTAACCTAGCAATTGTAAGGGCTTGGCACTTGTTCTATGAAAATCTTTCCTGTACCGATATATGGTTGTTTCTCTTTTCTCCTCACAAATGTAGCTAGGCCTTCTTATTGTAAGTCGCTTTGGATAAAAGCGTCTGCTAAATGCCATAAATGTGAATGTTCCCGCCTGGACCTGGCAGACACCTTTGTTATGACCACGTTATAGTTGGTCCTCTAACTATTGTTGTCATGAATTTGTTTTCAACCAATTTAGGCAAAAGGAGAAGGAGCAGCTGGCCCTCCTGAGGAAGCATCACGAGGAGGAGATCGATCACCATAAGAAGGAGATCGATCGCCTCCGACGGGAGATCGAGCGACATAACGGGAAAATAAGAAAACTAAAACATGACGACTGAGTTTTCTGAGTCCGAGGCGTCATCCGCATGACGACCACATCGCTGATTCGATATTGGTCCCAATCATTATTATATGAACACTCCGTATTGTATGTCATATGAATCAAAATAAAGCCTTTAATTTGTATCAATTATGTTTCTAGTGTATGCTGTCACATGGCTCATTTACGTTGAAGTGAATTGTTCGTCTTCACCGTTTTAATATTTAGGCCTATATATTTCGTTGGGTAGCTTTCTACATTATTCGGGTGGAAGTAAAAAATATGTAGAAAATAAAAAAGTTGCATACCCCTAATAGAGTCACGTGATAAACCGCCTTACAGTGTATCACAACGAACCCCCCAGGTCTACCTCCGAATCTCGCGATGATCCCCGAGTGGTGGCGATGATCGCCGAGCGGTGGCGTTGTTCGAGCGACGACGGGGCTGTCTGGAAATCTGTCTCGTGGGCAGACCCACACGTATTATTGATATTACCGATTTGATAACATCTCACGCATCAAGAATTTCATATTTAATTCCACGGTGGTGTTAATTTTCTATAAGATATAGGTAAGTACAGCTAACTATTGTTTTGCACGACCTGTGCTTATTTGAATTGTGAAAGGTGTTTTTCTGCACGACTAGGCCTCCCCTGTAGCCTCTCTGACAAGCTAGCAGGCTAATGACATTTGTGTTAGTCTTTGAATTAGATGGAAAACGAACACGTTGTTTATTTACCAAAGACTTTCGCGATATCATTGTGCATTGGTACTTAAATGCATTACCTGTGGGCGTATTGAGACTAGAATGTAAATGCATTCGACAATATTAAGTTTGCTAGTAACCTGCATGCAAAGGGGGCGGGACAGTGCCAGTTGGTTGGTATATTCACATCCAATTCTGCTGGGACAGCCTCATTTAGTGAGGGAAAAAGTAAAGATGCATACCGTTGTCCGTGTGTATGTCCCATTTTTGTTGTTATGCTAAACTTGGTCGAGGCGTTATTCGTATTGTATTGCATGTATATTTATTGCATGCTCGGCATCAAGCGCCAAACGCATGTCGGAACTATGACAACTTCGTACATTAAGCGCACAAGCCTGCTTTTGTTTTTAGAATGGCCACTGCTGAGGTGAACGGCAGTTCTGCTCTTTTCTCCTCACAAATGTAGCTAGGCCTTCTTATTGTAAGTCGCTTTGGATAAAAGCGTCTGCTAAATGCCATAAATGTGAATGTTCCCGCCTGGACCTGGCAGACACCTTTGTTATGACCACGTTATAGTTGGTCCTCTAACTATTGTTGTCATGAATTTGTTTTCAACCAATTTAGGCAAAAGGAGAAGGAGCAGCTGGCCCTCCTGAGGAAGCATCACGAGGAGGAGATCGATCACCATAAGAAGGAGATCGATCGCCCTCGACGGGAGATCGAGCGACATAACGGGAAAATAAGAAAACTAAAACATGACGACTGAGTTTTCTGAGTCCGAGGATTAATGCATAGGCTCTGGTAGCGTACGAGGACCTGGATGAACGGGCGATCGACGCGTTGCGGGAGTTCAACGAGGAAGGGGCCCTCACTGTGCTGCTGCAGTTCAAAGAAAGTGACTTGTCCCACGTTCAGGTTGGTGCTGTGAAGTCATCACTGGGGGCCGGGGGGGCATGCTTTCTGATGCATTTGATGAGGCCCCGTCCACACGAACCCGGTTTTTTGAAACCGTGTGTTTCTCTACACGGTTTCGCCGTTCGTCCACACGTAACCGCAGTTGTCGGCTCCTGAAACCGGAGTTTTTTGTAACCGGAGTCCAGGGTGAACTTTTCGAAAACTCCGGTTTCAGCAGTCACGTGTAGACATGTCACTGTTGACTCATCATTGAACACGTGTTATGTTATGTCGTGTCGTTCGTTTGTCTGTGTTTATAGGCTCTGCTGGATCGAACTGGATACACATTGGATAAGTGAGTAATCCATGGAGACCAACGTATAACTTGACTATCATCAGATCATCAGATTATCATCTTGGACTGACACGACTCCCAATCCACATTTTCTTGAATTCTTCTTATTTTAAATTCATGAGTAACAGGATCATCAGATTATCAGATTATCATCTTGGACTGACACGACTCCCAATCCACATTTTCTTGAATTCTTCTTATTTTAAATTCATGAGTAACAGTGAGAAGTAACTAAACTTCGCTGTCCGTCCACACGAAGGAATCTGCCCGGCCTCGGTTCGCCATTGTTGTTTTTCCGGTATGAATTTTTCCAGCCTTGTGATTGGCTAAATGGCCTTCCTGTTTGGAGTGCTATCGCCACCTACTGCTTTGGAATACACGTTTGAGGCGGATTTGCGGTCTCGTGTGGACGGAGTTTTTTTTTATGAAACCGGTGGTGTGGACGCAAAAAAAAAATTAAGCGGGGTTCATAAAAGTTCGGTTTCAAAAATACCCGGATTCGTGTGGACGGGCCTCAGTATTGGTGCATATAATAATGGAGGGCAACACCCCCCCCCCCA
The DNA here is from genome assembly GCA_900291075.1 of Melanogrammus aeglefinus. Lineage (NCBI taxonomy): Eukaryota > Metazoa > Chordata > Actinopteri > Gadiformes > Gadidae > Melanogrammus > Melanogrammus aeglefinus. The sequence continues at coordinate 210,841 of OLKM01000143.1, forward strand.
AAAAATCTTTCCACAGAACAAAAGTGCTTTCCTCTGTGGTGTCATGAAGACTTATAGGCAGAGGGAAAAGCAAGGAAGCAAAGTACAAGAATCCACCAAGGGCCCTGACGAGACCAAAATCAAGGTAAACCAACCAACGGTCAATTACCAGACGTTACTGGACGCAGGGCTCCCTCTGAAAGTAGCGGAAAGCCTGGATAACATTTTCCAGACAGGTGGGCTGTTACTTCTGAAGTTTACTCCATCACAGTCTCATTTACATTTCCGTGCATATCATGAATATGTGATTAAGGACCACACAATGCATTCGTTCATTATTAATGATAGGCTTGGTAGCGTACGAGGACCTGGATGAACGGCGCTGCTGGACGCGTTACTGGAGTACACATGAGGATGTGACCACAGGGCAAAGGAAATACGGGGGGCCCCCACCGCCCCAGGTCTTCACGGGGTGCCAGCCCGGCGTTGGCACGGAGGTAATCGACCGGGGACACTTCCCAATGTCTGGTCATTCGCCACCGGGAACAGCTGGCATGCCAGGACTTGTATTAGGATGCTAATCGCTACGACGGTACTGCTCATGTTCCTTCAGGTGTTTGTGGGAAAGATCCCCAGAGACCTGTACGAGGATGAGCTGGTGCCCCTCTTTGAGACGGCCGGGCCCATCTGGGACCTCAGGTTAATGATGGACCCCCTGTCGGGCCAGAACCGCGGCTACGCCTTCATCACCTACTGCAATAAGGATGACGCGCAGGAGGCTGTGAAACTCGTAAGTAGCCGATCGAATTCGATTGCAACGGATATAGGCAAGGTATCAGGATCGTTGCTACCGGATTTCAGTGGGTTGTCTTCTCGTTGTAAAAATTAAAGTAAAGCAACAAATCGATATAAGAAACCTGTGCAGAATCATAGACAAAATGTTTTAAACTCGCATTTCAACCCGTTTTCCAACTCGCTACACACACATCTTTTACAGAACCAACAGTGAGTGACCTTTGACCTCTGTCCTTCTCCAGTGTGATAACTATGAGATCCGGCCTGGGAAGTACTTGGGAGTGTGCATATCGGTGGCAAACAATCGGCTGTTTGTAGGATCCATTCCAAAGAACAAGACGAGAGAGAGCATATTGGAGGACTTTGGCAAAGTCACAGGTTGGTCTTCTGCGGTCGTCACAAAACAACCGATGTGTTGAAACCATTTTGAATTTCCAGCAGAGTCCTGTGGAATTGCACTGCCTCAGACGTCCTCCAGTGGAGCCCACCTCCCTCCTCTTGTTTTCACTCTGCAGAGGGTCTCCAGGAGGTGATCCTGTACCACCAGCCGGACGACAAGAAGAAGAACCGCGGCTTCTGCTTCCTGGAGTACGAGGACCACAAGTCGGCCGCCCAGGCCCGCCGCCGCCTCATGAGCGGCAAGGTGAAGGTGTGGGGGAACCCCGTCACGGTGGAGTGGGCCGACCCCGTGGCCGAGCCCGACCCGGATGTCATGGCCAAGGTGAGGCGCTCACTCTTTTGTTTTTTTCTTCATACAGGTTAACCGCTGGTGTACAACGGGTGTCGTAATAGACGGGCCTAACGGGGGCTGTTATGTCAAGTAATGTCTGGCTGTGTGTGTGTGTGTGTGTGTGTGTGTGTGTGTGTGTGTGTGTGTGTGTGTGTGTGTGTGTGTGTGTGTGTGTGTGTGTGTGTGTGTGTGTGTGTGTGTGTGTGTTGATTGCGTGTGTATAGGTGAAGGTGCTGTTTGTGAGGAAACTAGCCACGCCGGTCACTGAGGAGCTCCTGGAGAAGACCTTCTCTCAGTTTGGCAAGCTGGAGCGTGTGAAGAAGCTCAAAGACTACGCGTTCGTCCACTTTGAGGAGCGGGACTCTGCAGTGAAGGTGGGTCACCTGTGGCACGTCGGAACAACAAACCACCAACGACCGTTGTTTTCTTTGGGCTCATTCCTGCAATGGTTGTGTCCGCTAGGCGATGGAGGAGATGAATGGGAAGGAGCTGGGCGGGGAGGAGATTGAGATAGTCCTGGCCAAACCCCCTGACAAGAAGAGGAAGGAGAGGCAGGCGGCCCGCCAGACCACCAGGAACACAGGGTAACCCCGCCTTCTGTGTGCTCACTTCAGAGACGGTGCATTTAATTTGTACTGTTTGTTAGTATTTTTTATTGAAACAAGGTTGTTTTGATTGCCGCTTGAAGGGTATGTTTAATTTCTGATAAAAAAAATATATATATTGAGACAAAACAACAGGCTTGGCCCTGGACTGGTGCTGTTGCCCACAGCGTCAGTGGAGTAAGGAAGTCGCCATTACTGTAGTCTGGTGAGGAGCTATCTCATTTAATCAGGTTTGAATAAGGACACGGTAAAATCAGTGTTTTCCTCTGTCTCTGTCTCTCTCTCTGTCGCCCCACCCCCCGACCCCCACCCGGTGCTTTCTCTGCAGGTATGACGACTACTACTACTACCCTCCGCCTCGCATGCCCCCCCCGGGCCGGGGCCGGGGCCGCGGCGGCCGAGGGGGCTACGCCTACCCGCCAGACTACTACGGCTACGAAGACTACTACGACGACTACTACGGGGGCTACGACTACCACGACTACCGCGGTGGCTACGAGGACCCCTACTACGGCTACGACGACATGTACAGCATGAGGGGCCGGGGGTCGCGTCCCGGCCGGGCGGGGCCACCGCCACCCAGGGCCCGGGGGGCCCCTCCCACGCGGGGGGGCCGGGGGGGCTACGCACAGCGGGGGCCCCCCATCGGAGGGCCCCGGGGAGGCAGAGGAGGCCGCGGGGCCCCCTTCCAGCCGCAGAGGGGCCGCGGCCCCCGTGGCGCCAGGGGCAACCGCGGCGGTAACGTGGGCGGGAAGAGGAAGGCGGACGTATTCAACCAGCCCGACTCGAAGCGCCGGCAGACCAACAACCAGCAGAACTGGGGGTCCCAGCCCATCGCCCAGCAGCCCCTGCAGCAGGGTGCCGACTATTCCGGTAACTATGGTTACAGTAATGACACCCTGGAGTTTTCACAGGATTCCTATGGGCAGCAGTGGAAGTAGACGCGCCGACAGGTATTTGTCAGAGTAAGTGACAAAACAAACAAACAAAATCCCCAAAAAATGAAATGAACAAAAAGGAAAAAAAAAAAAATCAGGAGATTGGGCCCCAATTTTTTTGATTGACTTTTTATTCTTCGTTCCTCATCGAAAAAAGAAACAAATATATAAATATATATTATCCCTGAAAAATGGACGGATCCCAGAATTGGCTCCTCTTGATTGGCTGGAAAGCATTTTGGCTGAAGAAGTGAGCGTAACCGTTTTGCTGAATCCTTTCTTACTCCTTGCGGTTACATTTTGGACATGTGTTTAAAAAAAAAAAAATTACCTGAGCTAAACACTTTTACTGTTTGTTCCTCATTCTTTTAAAGCCAACAATGAACACTACAAAAAGACAAAAAAAAAAAAAAATCCAAACAAGGACGTTCATTTTACAAAAGTCTGAAGGGACATTAAATCATCGTATATTGCCTTGCAGGAAGTATGTGTCCACGCTCCTCCCCTTTCCTCCCCTTGTAACCCATCTATTCGTGGTTTCATAGTGGCTTAGGGACTTGCTTGTAAATAAATGCATATGGTTAGCGCTTGATATTTTCTGTTTTGTTTTTGCTGTGGTGGAGAAAAGAATCCACGGGAGGAGAGGAGGAATCAAGTTTTGTAATGTGTATGCGTAGCATTTCTAGAGGTAGACCACATGTGTTTTTTAAACTGATACAACTTCCTATGTATTCTTTGAACTTGCCCGATTATAGGATTTTGGTTTGGCTTACGTAAAGAGCCATAGCAGTTTGTTCTTTGATGTTCTTTGTATTTATAACTTCTACGTTTTGTTCAGTTTCAATAAAACTCAGTTGAGTATCAGTCAATTGTCAAAGATACCTCAAATTGAATGGAGTCATTCAGTATTTGATTTGAATTTCTACCTCAATTCTCACATTTCGATGGAGATTTTCTAGTAAACAATGCTTCAAAGTTCAAACAAAGACTCGCTAAAATTAAACAATCTGGACATGGAAAAGTTGGGTGGTGGCTGGGTGAAATGTTGATTAAAAAACAGGATTTTAACCCTTTATTGTCCTCTGCATGCCACTTGAAGCTGCCTCTACTGCTCCTACACACACCTAATCCATGTAGCCTACATTCCAGGTACATTCCAGACCTATTAAAGAGTTCGGTCCCATTGGATTTCCATTGATTCCAGTTAAAAACAAGCTTTGACCGCTGAATGGACCCCCAGTGAAGCTCCAAAATCATCACCAAACCACTGAAGAACCATATTTTACAATTATTTGCCATTTGCTATTTTTCCTCTTGAAAGGCACTAATACAAAGGGGTTAGAATTCTCTACGCCATTAAAGATTTGTCTTTTTCTTTTAATGAGTTTTTTTCAAAAAAGGGTTAAAATTCTTCTGTCTATATATCTGTGCTCATGAGGCTTAGCAGTTGCTCATCTAACCCTGTCCCCCTTCCCCACCCCTTCAGCACAGCGCTTGTAGCATCTGCCTCTTGGTACATTGATGTCCCTGTGTGCTTTGTTTGATGTCTCTGTCCTCTTATTCCAACCTGTGTAGGTGGAGCGTCATTGAGAGTGCGGCACGGCTAGCGTGAGGAACTCCCCTGAGCGGTACTCGAGGGTGAGCTCGCCTTGCACAGAGTACCTTCTCCTCCTCACCCTGCTGCTTACTCTTTAATCACTGGCCGTGAACCACAAAACAACTAGCAGACGTCATTGCTCCACTACTAACGATTCAGCGTCTAAGCGTTGTTTCAGCAATTTCGGTTGGGCCATGAGGTCGAATCTGACAACAGAAAGCGGATGGGCGGGGATTTGGGTAGGGACGCGATTACCCTAGCAATAATAATTTGGACAACTGCCCTAGTCACCCAGCTTACAAAGAGCAAAATATCCTTGGCCTTTTTTCACCACTAGGTGTAGCAATGGGACACAGTGCAGCAAAGACAGTCCCGTTCCGTGATCCCAGGGATGGCTTAGTTATGGAGATGGATCCTACAATTGTGCGTTGGATTGTGAATAATTCAACGTATTTTAAATGATTGTATTTGTGGTGGGGTTAATTCATTCAGACGCGAGACGTAAGATGTATGCCGTGCCTCAAAACATGTTTTTAATCTGTACAGCCACAAGATGGCACTAGGTGGGTAAAATAAGGGGTGTGTCAGTGAGAGAATGAGATGCAGGATGGATGTCGTGACTCTTGTAAAAAATGTTGGCATTAAGCAATGTGGAAGTATGAAGCCTCCCATGCCATTACAAGTACCAAACTACCAAACAAAACGAAGTTATTCTGTCAAAAGTTTTTCAATTAGATTTGTGTCTTTATATGTTGCCTCTTGTTACCAGACAGTATGGAGGGTGCCCTAGATCCATGTGAATGACTCAGAGAGTTCACAAGAATGGAACACATTAACTGGTAAGGTATTTGCTATCTGAGCTTTTAACATATGAAAATTTCCATTGTTTTTGACCGATGTTGTTTTTAAATCTTAAATGTACGGATATAAACACATTAAATCTAGTTACTTTAAACAATATTCCTCGTCAGATTTTACACAATACAATTAAGATGACTGTCCCAAGGATGGGTTGTATAAATACTCACTGTGTGCCCTCTGCTTTTAGGAACCGCTTGAGTGCGGATGACTTGTGACCCGGGAGACTTGCGAGTGCAATATGAACTCCGGGTCCCAGGCGTCCATGAGTCCCTGTAGGTGGTCGGGCACTTAGTGGTCAGGCTTTGTTTGCAGCGTTCCAACACAAGATATGGTGAGTGATTTACTTTTCCAAAGGGATTTAATGGGGATTATCTGCGTATACATCTCCAAAAGAAAATGTAGTACAAAATTCACTAAGATTCATGCTCAAGAAAAAAAGTGCAGGAATGTAATTCACACAAACTAAACACTCCAATATTACAAAAGATAAAAACCTTGACCTTGTTGCTTGTTTGACATAGACCATGTCCTCCTGACTGCAGTGACCAGCGGAGGGCAGCAAGGACCATCATGGGGATGGACCGAAGGCTGCTCGTGACAGGGGAAGGAGGAGGAGGAGGAGGAGGCTGGTGGACCCTGATACTCCACCACCAGAACACACACACACCACCCTGTACGCTGATTTGAAGGATCTAGAAGACGGATGACCTCTGCAGCAATAGTTGTAGGCTGGGTGTAATTTTAGCTATTCCTCGAAGCTAAACAAATAAAGCAATAAGGAGCTTGATAATTGTGCAGTAAGGGTGTTGTCTTGGAGTATTTCCATTCATTTTGATACACAAATAACTTTTGAGATGTCGTGGTTGTGTTGTATGGGACACAATCTATTTGTCTGGGTTAATGGTTAGAAGCAGCAATACCAACATTTATATCAAGTGCCATCTGCAATTCCAGTTCAATTTGGAAGTAACCGACATTAGTATTATAATTACAATACAAATGGGTGGAGGTGGAGCACGCACACCCATTTTTTAAATCTGCTATTTCTGAGAGCAGGGATGACGTAGGTATGAGACTTCACACAATCCTGACATTGTTGCATTCCTACACCTACACATTTATGGAAGAAAATATACACGTATTTTATGCACTGGCAGTCTTCTGCAAACCAAAACACTACAACTATTTGCAATTGATGGTGTTGATGTGATTCATAGTCTAGCTGGGCTATGGTTCTTCGGGGCACCTAAATCTTACCATATGGGTATGAAACCCACATAAAATCTGACCAACCAACTCAAGTCAAGAACGATTCTTCGTCCCCAAAAAATACCCTTTTTTAACCGACGACCCTATGGACTATGTTAATGGTAATTAATTTCGATAATTATCCAAAAAAGCACAATCAAATGTCATATTGGTTCACACAAAATAACACTGAGAATATACTATATTCTCCATATGTGACCCTATGCAAACTGGTCATATCTCTTGTATATGCTTTTTTAGGTTTTATTGTAGTAGGCTTATTTAATATGCTTTAACATATTTTCTATCTAAATCCATGCTTGCGACGAAAATAAAAACTTGCTATAAAGGAACCGGAAATGTTTGCCCAGCTGGCTCCGCCCACATGGAAAAAACGATAAATGCATATCAAAAAAAATGTTTTTCCCAAAATCAAACATAAAACGAACCGTTTTATCATGTTTTAATTCCCAACTACAAAGGGCATATCGTACACGCAACCTTATGCTTCAAAACATTTAAAGAAGGAACTTAGCCAGTCACGTGACACCCTCATACGTCAGATGTAAACCCGGGACAAGATGGCGGCTGCCGGAGGAGAGCCCTCAGCTCCGAGCTCCTCGGATGATTTATTTCAAAACTTTTACACAGAGGTGATTAAACATTTTAAATAAAAATGTCTGTTACCATTATTTTGATTAAGTGCTTAAGATTACGTCTGCGATTTGACGCGGTTTTAAATGCTTTGCTTATAAAGCCTTTCAGCCCTCAACATCAGCTAACGAAATGTTGGCTAACGATAGCAGTGCAGAATAACACGCTTGTTAAAAACATGTTCACATACCGTTTTTATAAACGTGACCCGCTCAATGGTTAACTGGTTGGATACGTATGTGTATTTTTGTTTGTTTGTCAAACATTAATTATCAGCAATTGACTATCATGTGTCTCAATTGCCTCCTAGTATCGATTCACATGATAACACATGAAACGTTTTCAATGAGGTGCATACTGTCGCGTATATTAATATAAACTCGATGTTTAAAAAAACAAAAATATCCATACTGCTATATTGTAATAAACCATTTGCTCTTGGGTCCCTTTCATCATTGTCTTTAGAGAGACCTCAAGAGTGAGTCTTTATTGATTGGTGCTATACTATATATAGACTGGCTAACGATTTAATTGTGTCTGTGTTTGTGCGTCTCAGGTGAAGCAGATAGAGAAGCGGGACTCTGTGTTGACCTCCACGCAACAAATAGATAGACTCCTCAGGCCTGGAGCCTCCTATTTCAACCTAAACCCATTTGAGGTAACTGGGTCATCATTGATCACCTTTTGCAGGTGACATAAACGGCTTGGAATATCAGTTTGAAATAGGTGGTATTTACATCACTTAGGTTTAGTTATACTAGACTGTTGTAAGACTGGCATTCTTTTGTCAAATTATGATAATGGTGTGTGAGTGTATGTATTTAATATAAATATATATTATACATACTAAAAGAATGACTGTCTTTCAGGTGTTGCAAATCGATCCAGAGGCAACTGATACTGAATTGAAGAAGAGATTCCGCGCGGTAAGAAATGACCCCCAGACACCATAGCAGATTCCTTGATTTCGCTGGACAAAATGTACCACACTCATTTTGGAAATAGAGGAAGCAAACCAATCGCAATTCCTATTCACATTTGAATATCTGCTTCCTTTCTGTATGCAGCTCTCCATTTTGGTACATCCTGATAAGAACCAAGATGACCCAGACAGAGCACAGAAAGCCTTCGAAGGTAGAAGCCCTCTCTGGTTCTCTCATAATGGATGTCAGGTATCCAGCCTGTATTTCTGGGACTGCAGGAGTTGAGATGGTATGGTAATTTAGTGGGTCTTTAGCCATATCCAACAGGCCATGTTATTATGTAGCCCAACACTCCATTATATACTACCTAATAAAAACCGTGACTTTAAATGCAAATCTAGTGTTTTATCTGCTTTCCATGTTCAGAATGGATTTATCAGGACATGCACATAGATATCCTTATCCTCAGCCAGTATAATACTGTCAATATAATCTGAAACTAAAGGTTAAATTCACAAAATCACCATCCACAGCATCGTATATTGGGGAATATTTTGATTTAAATGGGGCTAACCATTGTACAACTTAACATTTATTAAGTGACGTTTGTTGTCTCGCTCTAGCGGTGGACAAGGCATACAAAAACCTTCTGGATCCCGAGCAAAAGAAGAGGGCTGTGGACGTCATCAGTGCTGGGAGGGAGTACATAGAGCATACGGTGAGGGAACACTCCTATTCGGGGATACTCATAGGGCAGATCTCACCCTGTACGTTAGCATTCACACGGTGACTTGATGTAAACACGGAGATGCTGCCCTGTGCACCCAACAGATGAAGGAAAAGAAGAAACAGCTGAAGAAGGATGGCAAGCCAGTGTTTGTGGAGGAGGATGACCCAGAAATGGTAATGCAACCCCATCCCCTCTTTAGGCTCTCAACACAAATCGACTTCTGATGGTTTTAATTTGGAAAAAAAACTGAATTGAAACTGTATTCTACGATTTCAATTGGGTATGTGAATAATATTTGGATGATATTCATGTGAATAAGAAAAAATATATATAATTATTTTTTAATTACAATGCACTGACGTGTTCCTTGCCTTTCCAGTTCAGACAGGCTGTATACAAGCAGACCATGAAGCTTTTTGCAGAGCTGGAGATTAAGAGGAAGGAAAGGGAAGCAAAGGATATGCATGAAAGGTAAAGCCCAAATGTGTGCCCCTTTATTTAAAATGGAACCCCTTTGAACTAAATGGCTTCCTTATGAACTACTGTGAAGAGTGCCACTGTCAATACCGGCTTAATTTGGATGTGTGTAATCCGAATTTGAATGCGTGTCATTTCCATTTGGATCCATCTTAATAATTAAGTAAGCAAATTATAAAGCGTGAGATATTTGTATGCAAATGTCAACGCATCCTCTCCCTTTGCGTTCGGCCGATGTTGGCTTTAGCCAATGCTAAAGATATCGGGTAACAACAGTGTGATTGTTTAACTGAGACAACATATTGTCGTTGGGTCATGCATTCATCTCTTGCTGTCTATTTCCACCAGGAAAAGGGCGAGAGAAGAAGAGATCGAGACGGCAGAAAAAGCAAAGAGAGACCGAGAGTGGCAAAAGAACTTTGAGGTGCGTTTCTGCAGGAATCCTCACACACACAGATAGATAAATCTATAGATCGATCGATAGTCATTTGAGTGTGATGATATGAATTGCGTTTATAATGCTTGTTAACCAGGAAACGAGGGACGGTCGCGTGGACAGTTGGAGGACCTTCCAGTCCAAGGGGAAGAAAAAGGAGAAGAAGAATCGGTCTTTCCTCAAGCCCCCCAAAGTCAAGATGGAGCAGAGAGAGTGAAACATCGTTTTATAACTTCCAAAGCCGCCACCACCACCACACTGTCTGCAGGAAGGTCTTCAGTCGCCATGCAGCTGTTTACGTGACAATTTACCCCCCATCCATCCCCCCTCTTAAGAAATTTAGTTTTTGGAGGTTTCTATTTTTTTTTTTTATTGTACACATTTGTGAATGTGGAACCTGTATGAGAGCATGATGACATTTGGCACAAATGTAGGAGGGAGTGGGGGGCGCGGTTATTCAGTAATCATTTCTCCTATCGCACTGTAATTTGTCTTGATTTCTGTGGGATGTCTTTTCATAATAAAGCGTGTAAAGCCTATTTTGACGTGTTCTACGAGATGAAATATTCAAAAAGGCACAGGAGACCGTTCCATGAATGTGAATTGGGATGGCATCGTAGTGAAGGGGACAGTATTTACTAAATGTATTTATCTGAAACCATGAGATGTGTGTGTGCAGATAACCTTGCGGAATATTCCTTTATGGTTGGATTTCAGTAAGTTTCCTTGAACTCCAAAGCAGCTCAACATAAAACAAATGGCGATAATGCAATACTTGTCGGGTGTCTCGATTAGTACTGGATGTTAGGATGTTACCTTCTTTAGTGCTGTTAAATAAATACTAGGTGTTTTTTTTCACCTCGGTTGTTTAATTAATCGATCCTGTACGGTTTTTACATGTTTATATTGTGATGCCTGGTTCCTGCCACTGAATCCATGCCAACAGACATTTTGTGTGATTAAGGACTAACTGCCATGACAATATTAGAAATGCAGGATGAAAGTTAGGCTTAAACATGTCATTCATCTTTATTAAAACATTCATTTGGCAGAAAAAAACTTCAAAGCAACAAACTAAAATACAACTATTTTACAACTGCTATTGCTTCACTAATACAGGATCTTTACATGTCAACATGCTTATGAATCGATCAGGAATTCTCAATCAGTTTGGGATCACCAGCATTGCTTGTTCTTCTGAAGTACTTAAACCCTCATGGAAGCCGTTTGCTAACTTTACATAACTTTGCACGGGTCTCCCCCAGCGGAGGCTCTGGCAGCCGCGCCCCGCCCACCTCCCATAGCCCCATCCAGGCTGAGGCCCTGGAAGGCCCCGAATAATGACTTTTGGTTGCGCTTGGATGCAGGCTTTCTGGCTGGGTTGCTGGGCTTCTACAGAAGAGCATTGTAAAGCAAAAAGACAGAGATAAAGGATTAACCTCCTGTAAGCGTGTATTATATTGCAGGGTTTCTCTGGAAGCTAGTCAGGGTCCATCCTTGGATGGTAGACAAAACAGTGCTGGGAGAGATGTTGGGAGGCCAAGGCCAGCAGGGGGCGCTCGTCCCTCTGGCCTATGTGATTGGCCCATGACAGACACAGAGACTCAGACAAAAAATCCCATGGCACTCAAGAGCAGAGGCGCCCTGGTGTCCTGGCCAAAGTCCCAACCACTCCATTGCCAAGGTTCTGGCACATACTGGCTGCTGTGTCACCCAGGAAGGCTGATTAAACAAACATCCTGTCTCAGCTAGTCCCTGCACTTTCTAAATTTAAAAAATCGCGTTGTTATAGATACATCCCAACCCTTACTTTTCTGAGTAAGGGTTGGGATGACCACCTGTCCTGATAAAACCAGTGAAGTTTTGAACCAAGCTCTATTCATAATAACACCTTTTCCATCCATATGTTATTTGTTTGGGTTTAAGTTTTCCTGTAATTATAACACAAACTCATCCTTTGTGTGTGTTAGATTCTCAGCCTACCCTTGGAAGACAGTGCTGGCTCCTGAAGTGGGTCTTTCCGATGGACCTCTCTGCGTTCTTTTTGGCCAACACTGCTTGCTGTCGTTTCCTATAAAATACAATTTCAAAGACGTGGGCAATCTAATTCTGTACACACACACACACACACACACACACACACACACACACACACACACACACACAAAAACACACACTCAAATGGCTTACCTACTTGCGGTTGAGGCTTATCCCCAATAATTGAAGGGACTAGTAACAAGAATTCTATTTTAGCAGTCAAGAAAACATATTAATGTTTTAAATGGTTTGGACCTTCCTCCATTATGCAAAAAGTATAATGGATTTGTTGTCCGTAGAAAGTCCTCGATGAACCAATGCTGGGGCACGTCCCCATTTGGAATGTGATTTTACTTGGCCTCAAATAACAATAAGGGCTTGTATACCCCCACTGTAGTTATGCCAGTGACAACAGCCAGAGCTGCTGAAGGTTGCATAGATGCCACCACCCAGAATGTGTGTATGAATGGATGAATGTGGCATCAATTGTAACATGCTTTGAGTGGCCACAGGTCACATAAAAAGCGATAAATCAAATTAGACAGAACCCTTTTCCTCTCTAGTGTAAGTCAATATTAGATTCAAATTGTGTTTATTAACATATTTCAATATAACCAGTACGCAGATAAAATAAACAGACAGCCATATATAAATGAGCTACATACCTTTCCTTCTGCAGGTCAGCTTGGTACACCGTGAGCCAGGACTCGGGGACTTTTTGGCTAGGCCTACAGGGCAGAGACTTCCGTCGGCCGATGCCCTTGCCGGGAAGGGACATCCGGCGCGCTCCGATGCTCTTCCTTCGCGTGAAGCTGTTTCTGCGGACGGACGGCGTCTTCTTGCCGGGGTTGGCCCAGTAAACACAGCTGGCAAAAGGGGCCCCCAGGGACTTCATGGAATCCATAGTGGAAGAGTTGTGGTCAGATTGGCGGTTGGTGCTTTGGGGGGGGGGCCACTTCAGGCGGAGGGTACCCCTTTCCGAAGGTCGTCTGGAGGTGCCAAAATATCACACCGCAATACGGGAAGGCTGTGACGACAGCAATGTCTCTCCCAGGCGTTGGGGGATCTGAAAATAAATACATAAAGATGTTGTTAAAATACACTTAAAACTCATGTACCTTTGTGTTAAAGATTCTTTAATGTCGAATGACCAGATAAGATGGAAAATAAAAAGATAGCATATATTTACATTAACATTTGACAGTCTTTGTCAGACTCTCATACTCACCTGGTAAATGGAACTGCTATAGTCCAAGTGTTGTTGTGAAGCGCACCACCACCAATTGGAGCGTTGTTTCATGAACTGCTTGCTTGGTCTCTTGATGAGATTGACTAACGACTCCTTACAACCCCCCCGCCCCGCTTTCCTGTCCTGTAAGAGATTATCTGGAGATCTAAATAGGCTTCATCTCATTAACGGACGCAGAGGGTACAGCCATACCTGTGTTGGGAGTAAAACTGTTGTCGACACATCAACAGAGTCCACACAACACCAACGTCTGCTCTCTTCCCGAGAGAATACGGGTTAACGGCAATATAAAATTGTCAGTTATTTTAAAGAAATTGTCATTTGTGAATTCATTCATCGTAACCTCAGATTATATCATAGCTGGTGTTTCTGTGGTGCAGCAAATAGGCCGGTTGGTTTATCAGGCCCTTGGCTCAATTAGGCTACTGCAAGGCCGTCTCCATTGAAACCCAACATCGTGACGTCTTTGTGGAACCATAACAATGCCATGTGGATTACAATGTCAATTACAATCCCTGACCAAGGTGGCATCACGGTGGCGCAGCAGATGCATGCTGCTGGAGATCCTCTCTGGAGACATGGGCTCAACTCCTGCCGAGTGCAGCCTCCATGGAAACCTATGGTACTGTTATTTTGGAAACATAACGATGCCATGTCAATGGTAAAGTCAATTGAAACCTCCAGATTATACCAGCGCATTCGAGAGTGCTTTTGGTCACCAGCTCTGGAGACCTGGGTTCAACTGCCACTGATAAGGCTCTCCATAGAAACGTACTGTTAAAAAATAAAAATAAAAAAAAATTCACTATTTACTTTATTAAAGCTTCAAATGTGCTGATATTCCAGCGAAAGCACTGCCCAAGTATTGTGAAATGAACAAAAAAATCTCAACTAAAAAGTATTCACTGGCCATGAGTAGGCAAAGCTGGAACAGATGGCGGTTGGGACAGGGATGGATTTGTTCCCTCCACCCTGGAGTCTGTCCAGCTGCTTTACGCACCTTAGAAGTACAACTGAACTCGGCCATCCTAATTAATGGACTCACGGGATCTGCTGCTACTTCCTGCAGGCAAGACTTTCATCCATGAGCCGTCCATGCCTGGAAGGGGGCAGTCACTTCTACAATCCTATCATGATGAAATATAAACTTTACATGAACGTCACCCACAAAAAAATTATCTACCACAGCAGTTCAATAATGTTAAGACTATTACAATCTGCCAACCTCATATTCCAGAAGGAGCTGCTACTAAATTATGTGTAGATCAACGCAGATGAGTTCAGCAGCAACCTCACCATACCTGTTTGAATCCCCATGTGATTCAGAAACACCTGTCCCTGGAGGCTTTGGGGTTCTCTCTACAGGGAGATGAATCAAACAGAGCAAGTGACATTTCTGTAGAAAACAGCCAAATGTTGGATAGAAATTGCAGTCAGCCAGGGAGATTGTCGTGTTAATATAATTATTCATAGAACTTTGTACGTTACATTGAATAGTTGTTTTTTTTCAAACCGTGGGACTTTTGATTGTTACGTTGATAATTACATTTTTGAGCGTGAGGGCCAGTAAACATTTTCTTCTGGGGGAATATGTTTCAGACCAAGGTGGCCCAGATAACTGGCTGACACAGCAATCTTTGGCTTTCAACCACCAGGGGTGAAACCTATCCGTTTTGTGGCAAACAGTTCATGTGCGAGCGTGACAGCAACACACGTGTCATGATGCCATTACACCTCCCAGCCCTAATCTGTCTGTGGGAAGTCAACTGCAGTTGTAGGATTAGAGAGGGACGAGGCGTCAGCCAACACCACCGACACGCACATCACGCCTTTAAGCCTTTGGCCAGAACTTTACTGTAATTCTACACAATCATACATATATACACTTTTTAATACGCTTACATTTCATACAAAAAGAGTAATGTACAGGTTTTTAAGAGGGGAAGGGGGGGTCATACAGGGTGACATGGAGGTCATGGCCCACTAATTCCATCATAACTATAGCATAACGGGATAGTGTGTTGCCCATGGTTACCAGTAAGAGCTGTGCTTAATCTCAATGCAAAGAGCAGAGTTCATGGCCTATAGTCAAGGGGGGGTAGAGGGGTGGGGGGGGGAGGGTTAACATTTTGTGTGATGTGGCGTGCGTTTCTCAGCTGTACAACTGATGTGTGTGTCCGTTTGTGTGTTCCAGGGGGAAAGCCAATGACCCTTAACCCCCAAAGCCCCCCCCCCCGACCCCCCCCACCATTAACACAAACGTACACATCATCCCACACATAAAAAAAACAAATGAAAAATATTATACTGTAACAGAAACAAGTTAAATCCCTTCAAAAGACCAGCTACAGAGGCCTGCTGTTCTGGAGTGTTCAACGCGTCGCTTACAAACCCAGAGGACGGTGATCGAAGAGGGAAATATAAAAACACCACCATTGAAAGGGACAGTCCTATGATACAATACTCATCGTTCCAGGCAGGACATAGTTACGGCTCATTATAGAATACCTTGCTGAGCAATCCATCCAATAAAAATGTGTTGTTTATTTCAATTGACTTTTTACTAGCTTTGCTCTGACCGCTGTGCCTTTAGCCCCACCCAGTTAATGTACGGTCAGCATAGTGGAAGACCCTGCGTACCATGGGGATGACATCCAGTCTCCTTAAACTGTGTTGAGGACTCCTTTAGACGTCCTTGCTCGAGAAAAACAAAAAAAAAAAAACCACCAACCTCCTCCTAGATACCAGAATTGGAAGACAGGTTCAACCCAAAAACAGCAGAACACCTTTTGATTTAAATATTAGTAACAATAACTCCTCTTCTTAGAAAGGCCCGTTTTTTTCACCTGACATGCCGACCACAGGGATAGAAAGGGGCCAAAGGTGGGAGTAAAGCTGATAAACGAAGGCAGGAGAAAAAAGAACAACAGTGTGTGTGTGTGCGTTTGTGTTTGATGGGCAGAGAGGGCTACAGTTTGGGTTTTAAAAACAATCGCAGGGCATCTTGGAGCAGGATCTGTTTGGGGAACGTAAAGCGGGACACGATTTTTCTTTGGCTCCCCACAAAGATCTACTCAGGGGCCCCGCGGAAGGGAGGGGCCGGGCAAGAGGGAGGGAGGGAGGGGCTCGAGTGCCGTCCAAAAACACACTTGCGTCCTTACACCAAAACCAAAAAAGGATCCCCACGACCTCCATGTCCTCGTCTGTCCGTCTGTCTGTGTGCGTGTCCTTCAGGCGTCCACGGGCATCACCGGCTGATGTCGCGGTTGCCCTCCCAGTTCTTGCCGGCGGACGGGTCGGCCCCGCCGCCGCCGCCCTCGAAGAAGGGGTGCTTGAGGGAGTCCCCCAGCGTCAGCCGCTTGCCCGGCTCGTACTCCAGCATGCTCTCGATGAGGTCGAAGAGCTGGTGGTGCTCCTCTGCCTCCGACAGCAGGTAGCGCTGGAGGGGGACCAGAGGAGGACAAGCGTCTCATTGGCTGAGGCAGGCGGGTCTGGTACGGATACTATGTGCTCACAAATTGGCACAAGCCAACCTATGGGTTATCACCCCCCGACAAATATCCCATAATGTAGAGAAGGAAACTGAAACTTCAACCAAAACCAGGTGTTTAAAAAAACCAAACCGGTTTTGTTCTTACCCGCAGGGGCTTGCAGTTCTCCCTGACGTACTTCCCAGCAGACGAGCTCTCATCCCAGTCTAGTCTGCCCCGGTAGAAGTACTTCTGCTTCCTGTTCGAGGGGAAAGAAGGAGGGTCAAAACAGGGTCCGTGAAGAGCCTTCAAAACGGCCGTGTGTGCGCGTGCGCTAACCGCGTCTTGCGGATCATCCTGGAGGGCACGGGTCCCAGGATCCTCTCCATCATGGCCAGGTGCTCTCTGTTGTCGTGTGTCTGGGGGAGGGCAAGACCAGCACATTACACACGTGGTGGGGCGTAGAGGGAAGACAGGGGTGCACAGTGTGTGTGAACCCAACTAGTATCTTATGGACAGGAATTAACCTGTATTGGGTGTCACAGGAAACACAACAGGGCTGACAAGCGGCCGATGCATGGCTTACTTTTGGTCATCACTCCCTGAGTGAATTTGAGTGAGTGAGTGAAAGAATGAGGGTGGGTGGCTGAGTGAGGTACCTGGAACAAGGTGAAGCCCAGGTAGTACTCAAACAGGATGCAGCCGATGCTCCACACGTCACACGGCTGGCACCACCCGAGCTCTGCGGATTGAACAACGAAAAACAAAACACCCCCCCAAAAAAATAAGACCCGAGGTTACAGTGGGTACAAGGATGAGAAACCTGTACGGAACCAATAACGCAGATAAGTCATCTTGACAAGGACCTTTTGGCCAGAAAGCAACAAGGGTTGTAAAACTTATAATGAATTCGAACTTAAACCAAATTAATACCGTTTTCCCGACCAATTCATTACAAAACAAAGAAAAGCGAGGAAGAGTCAGCACTTTCCAAACTAATGACACTCTTTAAACATTACACTCTTTAAGGTGTTCCTCCCCCAAGGGTGTTGTCTTTGTGACGGGTTAGCAGAGTACTGCACAAGACCGTGTACGCATGCTCATTAGGATGAACACCACACGACTCTCAATATAACTGCGTGCCGGAGTAGCCGGGGGGTCAAATTTCGACACATAAAACGCTTACATGAGATTTAGTTTCCGTGAGCGAGATCGGGATAAAAATAACTGATTAATAAGAAAGAGCCTGTGTGGACACATGAAGGTGTGAAACGGGGAGGAGGACATTTAGAGAAAACGATCAGGTCCTTTATTATGATTTGATATCATTAAAGGGAACATATTATACCACCAGGTCTGAGTGTGATTAGCCTTACAAGCCGTTTCGAAAATCGGCCCCATATGACATCACTAGTGGGCGTGTCCACCTAGAACTGTGCTTGGTAGATGAGCAACGCTTGTCAGTCCACAGTCCAACCATCCAGCACAGATCTAGGTGGACACGCCCACTAGTGATGTCATACGGGGCAGATTTCCGAAACGGTTTGTATGGCTAATCACACTCACACCTGGTGGTATAATATGTCCCCTTTAAGGGGTTTCATTAAAGTGTCAGCGTGAATCAAGGAAGGCGTACTCGGTGTGAAAGAAAAAGTGTGCGAGTGTGTGCGCGGCCGTACCCAGTATGACCTCCGGGGCTCGGTAGTGGCGCGTGGAGACGATGGTGCTGTGGTGCTCGTGGTCGAAGGTGGCGCTGCCAAAGTCCACCACCCGCACTGCCGTGCTCTTCACCGCACGCTCATCTCGCTTCTGCAGG
Organism: Melanogrammus aeglefinus; assembly: GCA_900291075.1. Lineage (NCBI taxonomy): Eukaryota > Metazoa > Chordata > Actinopteri > Gadiformes > Gadidae > Melanogrammus > Melanogrammus aeglefinus. The sequence goes on from OLKM01000143.1 coordinate 229,386, forward strand.
GGAGGAGCACACCGGCACACAAACACACACACACTTATCCATCCGCCATTAAGCCATTATCCAAAGGGGCCGAGACGCGACACGTCCAGAGGTCAATTAGTAGCCGATGGACGTCGCCATGGGCATCTCGCTCAAGGCCTTGCCCAAGACCGTGGGTATTAGGGGGTCTTAGACCCCCCAACCTGTGGGCTCTCACGACACAGCTCTCATTCCTGTTTGTTTGTGTTGCTGCCGGCGTGTTAATCACATCTCCGGTGCGAGTCCTGCCACTGAAGGTAGGAGCGATAGGTGGTGCCTCCCAGTGAGGGGGTCTCCTTCCCGGCCTCCCATGGTGCCGCATTAATGAGCCTTAACATCGGCTCCGCCACGTCGGCGGGCCACGTGACGGGGTGGAAACGGCACATCAAAACAGGTTGTGCAACCGGTGCCTCCCCGGGGGCCGGCTCCACTGTTTTCCTGGCAGCTCCTGCAGCTGCGGGAAAGACCCCCAGGGGACAGGCCGACAGGATTTGGACTAGAATGTGGGTGCACTCTGTAGTCAGTAGATTACCGGGGAGAACGTTTAATAGGCCATGGGCCCTCGGTTTTACACTGTAGCCGGGGCTGGCTGAGAATGAATGCAGACTCTGCCTTATAGTGACAGTCCTGACGACATTCTGTCTTAAGAATGTCACAACACTCGGCCCCGAGTATGGAAGCCTGTGATGAAATGCCCGTGTAAAGGTTCAGTATGTTGTGATTGTGTTTTTCTGTTGCAACAACAAAAAGAGACTACCCTTTTATAACTAGGTCAAGAGCATTCCTCAGAGAAGCCCTACTTGTTTGGTGTCCATGAATGAAAATACCAATTTTTTTTTAAAAAAAACACCTCTGCCACAACTGGATGGTAGTTGCAGCAGATAACTCCAAGGTAAAAGGCAGTAAAAAGACAAAGCCAGCATTAGCAAGCGGAAGCCTTACACTCTGCAGTTGAAATGATGGTAGACCTGCCATCAACCATCATCCAGATAGTTCTACTTTTACATAAGAGGTGTCAAAGCTTAAACGAAACAGTGTGACACGCATCTCACAAAAGACCAGGCCCCATATTGGATGTGCGTGCAAAACCGGCTTCAACCTGCGCCGCTCACCTTCTCTACATTGTAGGACATGCTGAATTCAGAGTTGACGAACAGGATGTTCTCGGGCTTCAGGTCCGTGTGCGTCAGTTTGGTGTCGTGCAGGACTACAAGGGGGAGAGAGGAACAATAAATAAAAGTGATATTGGTATTGCTTGTATGCATGATAATCCTGTCCCATGGTAGCCTAGTTGCACCCCGCCATGCTAACCCAACAACAACCACCACCCCGCCACCACCCACTGCACCCCGGCCAAGAGATCCTGGTGTTGATTTCTTATGGAAGTGGAGGGTACTGCGTTGGGAACCAGCGACGCCCCCCCCGTGTAGATGCCCTGCAGCCCAGACAAAGGAGGCTTTCACTGGGGACACCGTGTAGGTGGGAGATACCGCGGGCGGGGCCACCAAGAATGCCCTCGATTTTCAGCAAGTAACAGTTCCAACCTTGCGTTTTTTTTTTTTTTGTTCACGTGGTTTGGTCGTTTCAAGCCTTCAGCGTTATTTTAATGTTATTCAGCATGCAGTAGGCAGAGGGTGCTTTCCTACACCCACCGATATTTAAACAATTGGGACTACAGACAGTTTAACTTGTTAGCCGTTGTATAAAACCTACACACGCCTGGATTAAGTTTCTGCTTATCCTTAGTTTTGAAATCCAGCAGCAGCAGCTATGAAGTAACCCGTCTGATCAAAGCTGACGCTGTCAGCGCTAAAGTTGTGATGTTGTACTGCGGGCCACACTCACACTTGACAGCGAGGCAGAGCTGGTAGGCCATGTGGCGGACCTGGCCGATGGAGTACGGGAGGTAGTTGTTCTCCTTCAGGAAGTCGAAGGTGCTCAGCGCGAGCAGCTCAAAGGAGATGCACATGTGGCCGTGGTAGTCGAACCAGTCAAACATCTGGATGCATAGGCTGGGGAGGGGAAGTCAGGGAAACCAAAAGAGAGAGGGAGAGACAGACAGCGAGAGGTCGTCAATGAAGAATGTGTGGAATGGTATGCATAGTTGCCCTCACTCCTGCCAATGGGGTCCTATTGACGATTTAAATGCATTGGCATCTCAACTGTTTTCTCACTTGCTCAAATAGTTACATCCACCGTGTTTTGTGAATTCAACCATTGTAGATCCGTTTATAGATCCATATCATTCCACCTGAGGATCGTCTTCCCACTGTTTAGTCACTTCTAAATGACTGCTCCTAGTTATTGTGCATTACTTGCATCACCGCATGTACCCGTCAACAATTACCAAAAAGGTTTGCGGTCTCTTGCCACCGCAGAGCTCCTGACAGGCGGGGGCCACTCACTGCTTGTTTTCCGGATCCTTCTCGTTGATCCGCTCCAGCACATTGATCTCCAGCCGAGCCGCTTCCTTGTACTTCTCCACATTCTTGATGATTTTCAGCGCGACGTGGGCTCCGCCCCTGAATCAGGGTAGAGACAAGGCCACACCCTTTTAGATTCAAAAGGTCGTCCACACCACCCGACCAGCACAGACAACAGAAATATAATACCAGCCGTTTGGTTCTGTAGCCGTATGTGTGATCAATACATCAACTCTCCGAACCGATGAAAAAAGGTAAACAAACTTGTCAAACAAACATCCGGTGATGCATGGCAACCCTTTTCTCACAAACACTGAAATCATACAAGAATAATTTAAATCCCTTTCCATGCGAAAATAACACGGTTTCACTCTAGTCTGAGGCGGCGCAAGATTTACGATCACTGGCTTCTGAGTGAAGGTGCCAAACTATAAATACCTTGGGCAACACATTTAAATTGAGCATGCCGTTTTGGCACAATCAAGGTTATGTGCTGCCACACCATAACTCGGCTCAATAAAAGTCATTTTATTAATTGATCCTATATTCATGGCAGGTTTTAGATTGCACACCTCAACAAAATGGCAATTAAAGCACTGAAAAACACAATGCGTAACAGAGACAATATGAAAGTGATCAGATCATCATCAGGTTATTATTCTGGTTACACGCCAGAATAGGGCTGCCTCAGAAATGGGACCCCCAGAGAGAATCCAGTCGGGAGTCTAACATTAAAACAGCTTCTGCTGCCTTGGTGTCCCCACCTCCCCCTACTGAAGCAGCTCCTACACACCTTCGATGGTCAATGCACTGCATCACCCTCCCGAAGGTACCCTCCCCAAGGGTGCTGACGATCTCGTCTGTAACACAAGACAACAGAGACAGAGAGAGGGAGAGAGAGAGAGAGAAAGGGGGGAAAGAAAAGGGGAGAGATGGAGAGAAGGAACAGAGGAATTAGACATGTGGGGCAGAGAGCACGGATATATATCTACATCATTTTTTTCTATAAACGCAAAAGGTGTGCCAGGCGTCATCGACTCTAGCGCCCATCCCGCTCCACAACCGCTGCCTAGTGACAGCGGCAGGCTTTGAAAAACTTTGGAGATTAAGCTACGCCGAATGGATTACAAGCCATGGTGCATGTCAATGAAATAACGATTAAACGGTTGATCTAGCAACCGTCATTATGGCCATTTGAAGCCATCCAAAAAGGATGTATCATCTAATAAGCGCGCAAGTGGGCATGGCTTAGCCGTGGCTTGGTGCTCCACTATGGCTAATGCGTGGAACTGGGCAACCGTAGAACTGGACCAACTGTTCTACGGTTGACCACTTATGAGAGTGCTTCAATATAATGTCCGCTGCTATGCTAGGGTTTTGGGTGTTGGCGCCAAGGGATAAGCCAAGTCGGAGCCAGATGTAAACTGAAGAACAAACTGCTGATCTTCACATTCTGGGTTATGGCGAGCACAAAAATTGTTAATAGATATAAACCCGCAAAGGTTATTTGTAACGCGGCGCGACAGAGCCGCTCGGCGATGCAACTGCTCTGTGAAACAAGTGAATGTTCCACAGCTAAAAATCCTTAAAAAAAAATGAAATAACAAAATTAAAAGTAAACGAAACCAAAACCAAAAAGCCAGAAGGAATCTAAAAATCCTCCTGGGAGAAAACAACAAAAGATTAACACCCCACCACAACCACCCGCCCCTCTGCTGCTGTTCTCCAGCTAGAGCAAAAAAAAGAGCGTCCTAGCCAGTCATCGACGACATCATCATCATCATCATCGACATCCTCCGCAACATCATCGGGCACTTCCGCCCCGCCGTCAATTGTAATGTGAATACTCATTATGGAGAAGGGTTACGATAGAGTAGTGGCAGTGAGTACATCTCTCTTGCAGGACGTCCCCACTCCGACAGATCAGGTGCCCTTCCTCGTCGTCCCTCACACTCAGTGCCCGCGTCCGGCTGCCGCTCCGCTGCTTTCAGCCCCCCCGGACGCCATCGACAGCAGCCGCACCACACGACCGGAGGTAGGGACAGTGGTGGAGGAGGAGGGTGGAGTAGGGAGGTAGGTAGGGTAGGTAGTGGGGGGGGAGGGGGGTGGATGAGGATGGGGGAAGGGGAAGAGGTCGTTTCGTGGAGGAGGGGGGGGCGGGCAGCCGTAGCCGTGGCGGCGTCACAGGTAGAGGAGGAGGGAGGAGGAGGGGTTGGTTGGCGCCGTTGGTTTTCGTGGGCGTAGTCGGTGGGTGGGTTTGGTGGTGGGTCATGAGGCGAAGTCACGCATGACACCACGCGTGGGATATATATAACGATAGGGGATATAGTTGCAAGGGAACAAGTCAAAGATCACACATTGTCCTCCACTCCGCTCCCCCCCTCTGCCTTGTATCTACGGCTGCTTACAACACAAGGAAGCAACCGGCATATCCATTCATCAACGCAGAGGGAAAAAAAAAAAAAAAAAAAACAATGAAGACAGTTGCAGTATCACTAACTTCTAAAAAAAATAACCTCTCATGTTAATGAGAGTACTGTCCAGGATGGCGGACTAAATGAGGTGACCATAGGCAGTCAGGCAGGAGAGAGTCAACAGGCAAGCCCGGATGTAATCTCTTTCTGAAATTAAAGGCGTGTTTACTTTTCAACAACTGTGGGTAATACATCTCCCCAATGTCAAATACGTTTCATGTACTTCACTTGAAGCAATTCAATTCTTTGATCGAACATTTTCTAGAGCTAGAACAATATATAGAGAGTCGGTGTTCCTATGAATTTAGATTAATTTATCAGTTGCTGTTGATCATCTGTGATCATTTTACAGCAATGATCAATTTACCTGCATGATCTTTATAGTGTAACTGAAGCTTGGACTTTGACAGATATATACAAAGTGGATCAGCTTTTTCTATAGAACTGCACTTTGTATGTATTGCCTTTTTTGAGACGTCATTGACATTCTTATCCATCGTCTATAAAGGCTCACTTCCAAGACGGTTATAATGAATGTCATGTACGACCCTGATTTGTATCAATACATGTGGAGCAAGGTTATCTTATTTATCTAAAAGGGTCTCCCTTGTTAAATGTAGGAGTAAATAACGTGCGTTTTCACAGGGGGACAACAAAAGTGATGAGAATTTGGGCAAATAAAACGAAAATGTTCTACCAAAGTGAAATGCCACTTTAAGCAACGCCCCTTTTAACCAAAACAAAAATACGAACCAAGTAAAACCTGCCGATAGGACGAAAAATGAACCAACAAAAAAAAAAAAACATAAAGATTGTACTACTTACCCAGTCCAGGGGCTGTAAAAAACAATAGGTTTAAAAGAGAAAAGACAGACGGACAGGCCTGATTGACAGAGAGAAGAGAGAGAGGGAGCGATGGAAAGAGGGGGGAGGTGGAGGGTTAGGACACAAGCTCGGGTTGGGCTGTACTCACCGAGGAGGATGGGCTATAGGACCTGGTTCTACGCCGCCTTCGTTTGTGCTTACGCCTGCTGCCTTTCCGCCGGTACGACTCTTCGCGCTCCCTCTCGCGGCCTCGCCGGTAGTCGTACATGGTGGCGCGTGAAGTCCCGTGGATAGTAAGGGTCGGCCGCGGCGTGGGGCTCCCGTTCCCGGTCGCGGTCTCTCTCCCGACTGTGGTCCAGGCGTCGGTATCCATCGCAGTATCTTCTGTCAAACGGTCGCCGCTCTGCTGACCGCGGGTTGTCAAAGCTGCGACTGAGAGCAAGGACATCACCGTATTAAAGAAGAAGAAGGTAGAAGTGATGTACAAATCACTTCTAATGGAACTCAATGTCACATTCTCTCAGCATAGCATCTGTGGGACCAAGCAATACGTCGCAATAGCAAAAAGCATCAACAAAACACACTGTTTGGCATAAAGGCAGAGAGATAGGGCTTTCAAACGTACCTCCTTGAACGTGCATAGCTTCCCTCTTGTCTGTGTCCCCTTCCCCTTCGATCTCGTTCTCTGTTTCGGTCTCTGTCACTGCTGGAGGAAAACGAAGGCGATCTCCGGTGCCTCGGTCTCCGACCTCTGTCTTTAAAACGAATTCCAGGTGGTAGCTGCTTATCGACTGTGCTACGTCGCGCCTCGAGTCGGAGTCTTGTAGCTGCTTCGACTGTCTCGCTCCGAGGACGAGTAGCGTCTCGTGTGAGGCATCTACGACATTTTGAACAATTCAGTGAGTATGTCTCTGTCAGTCATGTTGTCCATGACCCAACTCGAGACATGTACCAGCCAGAGAATTGGTAGAACAACATTTAGTCGTAAAACAATGATCGTAATTATAAATTACTAATAATGCTGTTGTGACTTTTAAGAAGCGAATACTTCAGTCAAATCCAACACCTTGAATATAAATTCCGACACCCATGGCCATTGGTTCAACAGTAGTGTGTGAAACTGTAAGTTACGTATTGACGTATTCAAATCCAACACTACTTGATCAGGTAGCGTTTGTTGAGGACAAACTTGAGATTTGAACTAAAAATAGCCATTTGCCTTGAGGGAACTAACAATGTGATAGCATAACGCTAACGGTCGATCGTTAGCTCAACACAACACACCAACGTGAGCGGATAAACCAGCCGAGAATCAAAATCAAACCAAACCATCCTTCCCGGCGGACGCCTTGGAGGTAGACATTTAAATGGATCTATGCTTGTCAACAGTAACTACCCATGACAAGATACGTTGGCTGACGATGGGCTGCATTTGAATGTTGCAGTAGCAACACAGTCGTTGTACGGCATCGAGTATCCATCACAATGACCAGCCTCCAACGAAATGTCCTTACCTAGTAGTCCAGTGATAAAAAATAAAGATAAACCTAGTTGCATTGCACTGAGCAGTGACATTACAATATTGCAAAGCTAGCTTGTTGTGCTAGCGATGTTGACTAACCCAACTAATTCGACCGCCATCTTAGCATACGTTTAGCAGCTAGCGTTAGCAACCAAACGCTATACGATTATCCATGTAGTTAGATAAACGTTCATAGCATCGTTTATGTTACTGTGTTTCCTTTACCGTTTTAGCAGCGAGGCCTGTGCGTTTATCCCACAAGAAATCCGTGGTGGCGCTTCGGTGCTTCTCGTAATGATTTTCTCTATACGGTTTATCTTTTCTCCCCCAAGCCGCTAGGAAGCGTCTTCTTGTACTGGTTAGCGGCGCGCTGGGCTGACAGCAGTGCTACGCCTTCTTTATCGGTTAACTTAATATTAGACCTCTCGTCCCTCTAGAATACAGTCTCTAGAATAATATTAAAAATAGCAAGCCTTGTTTATAGTTCCAAAACATGATTCGTTTTTTTTCTATTCAATATTAAAATAGTCTAGGGTCATTTTTTTAATGTGAACTATTCAGATTGTGAATGCTGAGTGATATTTATTTAAATATAAAAAACGTCACACCATTGAAAATCAACAAATGTATGTGAAATTCGAATCAAGCCTCTAAGCATTATAGTTGGCCAGAACAGTTTTTCGAGCCACAGGAGCACAGCTGACCAAGAAGAGTTTCAGCATCCTCTTTTTGGACAGATCTGTAGTCCCAGGTCAACTCTGTGACAGCTTTGACCCGCCTGCAAAGTTCAAAATAATACAATAAGAGGCTAATTTTGTGACAGAAAACATTACAGCTGTTAGATAAAAATAAATACAACACAATAACCACTCAGAACTACTTACTTGCTAGTAAAAAAGGTTAACCAGGGAAACCTGAGGTCGTGTGTGTCCACAAAGACGTATTGCGTAAACAAGTTTGGGTTGCAGCTATGCTATAAAAGAAAGGACAGAAAGTAGATTAAATCTGAAATAAATAGAAATTATTCCATAAAATAGTACTGTAACTAGAGTATAACGCATGTTGTTTTATAAATGTAGAACTAACATTGAGGTAGCGGGCGACATTTCCCTCCATATTATCATCAAGGAATGCAGCCGTGTTCCTCGCCATCAAAGGAACATCTGGATATAGTCATGGGAACCATGGAAGATGCAGGTTTCTTTCTCTTTGAAGGGTCTTCGGCTTTAGTCATTTTAGAGGCTACAACATTTGTGGGGACAGAAAGATATACAAATCAGTGAAATTAAAATAAAACCCATAGAAAAACCCTTTGTTTTTAGGGTTACCACCACTTAAACCACCATTTTCCCATTGCTCCTTGGACTGTTCATACCAAACGGCGTGTGTATTATCATCAAACCTCTCAATCCTTTCCCTACAACTTCTATAGCTCTGAACTGCGTCTCAAATGCGAAGGCATCCAATATTGCTGTCAAATTTTTGAATTCACTCACAAACTTAAGATCTACCAAACAGCGTACCTGTTTCCAAGCAATAGGCTTCAGGTTCATAATCCTCATTATTGAGTTCAACTATGTGGTTTAGTTCGACAAAGTGCATTAGAAATCCTATTCTTCTCGTTACCAAGGACCACTCATCTCCCATGGGACAGCGAAAATAGAGTGAAAACCTTTGATATATATGTCCAATCATATAAACTCAAAGCACCCATCAGGATGTACATGACAAAACAAGTTACGGTACAACCATGCTTTGAACCGTTTTTTGAAAAAATAAAATAAAAATGTTGAGGTTAAACCAAAGACCTTGTTGGAAATTCCACATAGGGGCAGGGCTCTAATCTTTGATTGACATTCCCTTAAACCGCATAATAGCATGCATTCAACCCCTGTTTACTTATTTAAGGGGAGTAGCTTTGAGGGAGGCCTAAAGGGAGGCATGGAAGATTTCCATTTGGTTATTCTTCAGAGTCAGGCTTAATCCGGCAGGTTCTTCCAAATCGCCTATCCTAGCTATGAGGCATGGTCCTTCTTACCGCTGTAGGAACACACAAAGGTGCCCCCGGGTATGTCATCCAGGCAGCGGACGCCCCAGCCTCGGTCCTGGGTCATGAAGACCTGGAGCCTCACCTGGACGCCGTGCTGTGCCACCCGGTTCGAGCATGTGCGGGGGTCACAGAGACACTGGGCGTTGCACTCATACACACTGCGGGGATATTGACACACACACACACACACACACACAACACACAACACACACACACACACACACACAACACACAACACACACACACACACACACACACACACACACACACACACACACACACACACACACAATATTGTTTCTGCTGAGGTGGCCTTATAGTAAACTGAATCAAGCAGGTCCGCAACTATTGAACAATATACAAATATATTCCTTGTGCTGTTTTTTTTTACCTTGTAAATGGTGGATCGAGCAGGTCTGCAAATATTTTACAATATACAAAAATATTTCTTGTGCTGTTTTTTTTTACTTTGTACTCTAACGTGCAGTGACTAAAAAGTCACAGAGGTAAAACCAGAGCACACTAGTCATTAACTAGAGATAACAGTAAAGGTTCACCCAGTAAGAACTGCATTGTTGAGTCTCTTTTGAGCGTAGCCGGAGTTTTCCTCCATCGCTCTCCCACCGGTGCTCTGAATAGTCAGCTGGCGACAGGAGCAGGACTCTCTTTGTGGCAGAGGCAAAAGACATAAAATAGGTTTAGTAAGGGAGCTACACAATCTTTCATTTTAAATTCTTCTTAACATGGTAATTTGTTTAATTTGTTACAACACATAACTTAAATTAAATAACAGGGTTATATATATTAACAACCTGTCCTGTTCTATCTATTCATACTTAAACAATTCATCCAGTTCAATTATATTTATACTATGCAATTATCCAGCATAATCATATCTATATAATTATACTATCCTTTGGAAGTCCTGCTTGTATCCTGTGCAAGGTGAAAGGTGTATACACTAGTATGTCTACTCTGTTCACATGTACCATCGTTTATCAGCTTGTATTTTCATCCATTTACTTATGACAAAGAATTTTACAGAGCAAAATCCAAAATATGTTACCGAATTGGATATCCCTCTACCTGAAGTCCGGTAAAACCATGTCACTTCAACGAATAGCCCCTCTGTCTCGCAAATAACGCACAAGTCAAGCTTTTCCAAGCGCCATGCGATTCGGATGTGAAAGGGGAACGACCGGGAACGAAGTACTATCAAGTGGGCATGGCTGGCTTTCGTTTCAATTGGGTACCATCCGATCTACCAAACACGGACACACGCACCTGTCCCTACAACCATCGACGCAGCTGCAGCCCGGCACTAAGGCGGGGCTGGGGTCGAGACGGACGTGGCTGGTGTCGCGGCCGCTCCGGTAGCTCATCTTGGGGGGAAGCTGGTGGTTGTGCTCGTTGATGCAGGACACCGCCTTGTTCTCCCTGCCGCCGGACAGGTCGGGAAGGAACACCTTGAAGGGGAGAGGTTTGGCACCGGTGACAGACAGGTGCGGGTCCAAGCTGAAGGCGTCAATGGACAGGAAGTCGCAGCGCGTGTCACGCAGGTACTCCTCCACCTGGGCGATGGCGGTGAGGGGCAGGCCGCAGGGGGCGTAGTAGTATACGCTGTAGGTGGGCTTCGCCTCCACGGGAACACCCTGTTTACGAGCCGTCCGGTGTGGAGGAAACGAGGAAGTGAGATCGTGCATGTACATCCTAGTCGGTCAAATGAACCTCATTAGGGAGAAGGACTCACTACCGCGGCCATGGTGTCTGGGGTGAGCTGTCTCTTGGCCCGTCTAAACTTGTACATCATGGGGGCGAGCAGCGGGTTGCGCTTACGCAACATTTCCAGAGGCCTGCCGGGCCGGACTAGTTCCAGGCAGGCGGGGCTGCAGAGGTGCGGGGTGTAGTTCACCATGGCGGTCGGTGGAGCGGGTGGAGTGGTCGGAGTGGAGCGAGACCCGGGACATGCTTCCTGGCGGATTTTCGTGGGATGCTGACGCAAACATTAAGAATTTTATTTTTAGTTTTTAAATAGGGCAAAAAAAAATTCAATGTCTAGAGAACTGACATTTATACAATTGCACAGGACTTTGGGATAACATGCAAAGGGAAATGGACTACAGATTATAACGGTACAGGATATGGTACATTTGCGCAAGGATATCTCTCTGATTCTGTTTTAGTTCAAATTTGGTCTACCGAACGGTGGATATAACATTAGCAACACCTCATGATTAAAATTAATCTATTATAGATAAACTTAAACCTTAGAAGAAAAAGAAAAACATACCGCTGCTGGGTTCAGCCGCCTTCGTCTCTCCCGCCCTGTCCGTGTTCTTCAGGACCTTATTCGTGTTGACCAAGTGCTCCACACGCATGGAACCTCGATAAATCCACTCCTTGAGTCCGCTATGCTGGGGGAGGGGAAACAGGTACCGCACAGTCAGGCTGTAGCCATACAAAACAAACACCTGCATGTAGAAACATCATCATGGGTCACTGCAGCCAGAAAGCACCTCCAACCCCCTCGAAGACGCTTACCTTGAAGAGGACATGCATCAGGCTGCAGTCTATACAGAGCACCTTGCAGGCTCTTTGGACCCCCTCACGCTCCACGCTGAGCTGCTCATCCACGCAGTAGTTGGCCATGGGAGGGTACGGCCACACCCTCAGGTACTCTCTGATGAATCTCCGGTGGGCGGCTCCTTGGATGTCCGCCCAGGGATCCACCACTGAGACACAACACAGAAGTGGAGAGGAGGTTGTGGTGTAGTATTGGTCAAAATAAACAGTGCTTGTCTTTCAAAAAGAAATGTTTGGGGAAAGATGTGTGAAGGTCAAAACGTTTTGGAAAATTCAAAAGGAGGTTTCTTTCCGAAACTGATGGGAGAGTATGTGTTTTTAAATTTGAACTGCATATGACAAAGTTTATTTATCCACCATAATGTTAGCAAGACATTTTCGTCATTTCATTATCACTTTAAGGGTTAGAAGTTAAAGTATATATATATATAATGTGGTTGTCGGTCTTACATGGCCTACACACCAGGTGCAGAGAAGGTAGTCGAACATAGGTAGGAGGGTGATCGTCGAAAAAGAGCAGAAACCTGAAACATACACCTCCTTTCATGAGATTTGACTAAAAGAGACGGACTCGACAAGTCCTAAGGAACCAGCATTGATAAGACAAACAGAATCCGAACTATTGGATATTCCTCTAATATAAAGTGAGTTTGCATGCATATATGCAAAGTTTAAGTCATCCTACCTTATGAAGCTTGTAAAACTTCATAAGCTACCACTGTCTAAACGGTAGGAAATATATTTGAAAATATCCATTCTGTACAATTGCCAACTTTATTTGCCAGGCGACTCAATTAGAACAAGAGGTTAAACCCGGTGAATATATCCTCAAAGCTGCTGCGGGCAGGATTTCAGAGTTGCAAAGGCGCACCTTTGTTACAGAGAGAGAAAGCAGAAAAGAGAGCAAGAATTAGAGAACAAACAACCCCAAAAAAAACAGTCTCCCTCTGCTTCCTCTACCTACGTTTCACCATCACTGAGAAGTGTTGCAGTCATACACATGAGATGGCGATATGCCAACACTGTGTGTGTATTTGTTATCAACAACTTAGATAGATTCCCTGAATCTAATCAGGGAAAATATGTGTTGTAGGAAATGAGCTCGCAGCCAATCAGAACAGATATTCTCTTGGTTACCTTTTCACTCACTAATAGCTAACAGATGGCTATAAGGTTTCCAAAATATTACACTTAAATTAAACCAACACATATTTTGCTGCATTTGATTGGAATTCTGTTAATGTTTTGAACTTTTTTTGTGAAGATGGAGGAACTACATCTTTAGAAATCAGATTTTAAATTTTAAGATGACTTCACAGAGCTTTATCATGCAGGGCAGTGTTTTTCTCCCCCCACACACCTCACTCCCTCTCTCTACCTCATGCGGTTCCTTCTGGAGGGAAGCTCTCCCAGGATGCCAGAGTAGAAAAAAGGTTTGTTGTCTTTCCGGTCACTGGTCACCACCCGGACCCCCACATGAAGACTCCACAGCGGAGCCGTGTCCTGAAAGGCAAGGTGGTGTCCAGACACCAGGACGCGCCCGCTGTTCTCCAGGCTCACCTTGTACTTGAAGCCCTCCCCCCCATCTGTCAAGAGACACACGGTCCACAATGTGGATTAGATGTTGTACAATGTAACATGATATGTAATGTATCTCATCTAATGTAATATTATGCTGGTATTATACTAGTATTCTGAATACCAGCACATCCAGGGACAAGCATACCTAAGATGGAAAAAAAGAAAATCACTTCATCCTCAGTATGCAAGTGGCTAAGAGTCTTTTGCTTTCAGCCAAGAGTATAAAGACACTATGTCAACCCTTTGACATGATTCCTTTAGCAGCCCCAGCTCCAACCTTAAACACATTAAAGCCCAGAGACAACCCAAGTGTCAAGCTCGATTTTAGCAGGGAACCACATGTTTGGAGATGCAGGAGGAAATGCATCAGTGATCCATCAGAATTCACCACCCTCACCCTTTGGAACGATCGCCACTATTTCTCCTGGTATCCACTTTCTGGTCTTGTGTCGGGCCAGCACATTCATGTTCAGCCCGATCTTCTGCTCTGGGTGGGTTAGGGACATTGGGGAGGCGATGAGAGCGCAGGGCTTGGAGACGGAGGAGACAGCGATTTCACAGCTTTGGGGCTTGGCTGATGTCGGAGCATCTAAGCAAAAACAGAACAAAATGACTGCCACGACAACAGTAATGCTTGACTACCATGTATTCATGTTATCTTTTGGGCATGAATAGATCGACTTTCAAATCCCAAACCATTTCCACCAAGAAAATGTATGGCTGCATCTTTATAAGACACCGTGATACTTTGCACAATTTCTCCTCTTGTTTCCTACTGTGGCAGTCGTGGACTGTTTCTTTTCTTTGTTGACAGTACTTGTGCGTGAGTGGCTTTTGAATATTTTTTACCATGCTGTACAGTGGCCTTGCCATTGTGAGGCGCATCCGATTGTTCTGAAAGAATCAATGCGGGAACGCCCGAACAAAACACAAAGACAAGGATATCAAAAATGGTGTAGAATGTAGAGTGTAGAGTGAAGAGTGAAGAGTGTAGAAACATATTACATCAATGCTAAAGAAAAAAAGAATTAATTTATTTATATGCTTATGTGTGGTTGGAAAGTTGTGTGTGAGGGGGTTTGATACATCATCTCCTTTAGGTTTAGGAGGGAGGGCACTAATGTATTGGTATCCAATGGTCTCTCATTGTAAAAATTGTATACATTAGTATTTGTCAGACATAAAAAAAGGTAACATTAAATTTGTAATTCAGTACAGAGCGATTAGCCTTAGTGAGATTGTTGTTTTCTCTTCCAAGATGATATTGGATAATGTGAGCTATAGATCCCCCCCCCACCCCTCTTTACCCCGTTCTGGATCTCCCTCAGCATCAGCCCCATGCCTGGTTCCACACTTCTCCCCCATGGAGTGCGATCCCATGACAGAGAGCTTGTGCTGCAGCTCCTCCTCAACTTCTGAATCCTCATCTCTGTAGTCCCAGCCCAGCAGGCCGTAGAGATGCTGGACGACGACCTCACAGTCTGCCACTGACCTGTGTCGGGCACAACCACGTCAACTGTCGATAGTCATCCACTTATTTCAGCCAACAGGGGCATATCAGAGCATGTATATGTTGCGGATCCAAAGCCTAATGCAGTCAATTAGAATTCCTCACAGGATTTAAAACAAGTTGGATAATCAAAGGGATAGCATAGACTGAACCCATCCTCAAAAACGAACATGCTAGGCTGTTATAGGTTGCGGGGTCGGCTTAGCTCAGGAGGTAGAGCAGTTGTCTTGCGAACCGAAAGGTTGCTAGTTCGATCCCCAGCTCCTCCTAGCTGAGTGTTGATGTGTCCCTGAGCAAGACACTTAACCCTAACTGCTCCTGACGAGCTGGCTGTCGCCTTGCATGGTTGACTCTGCCGTCGGTCTGTCAATGTGTGTATTAACCGATGTAAGTTGCTTTGGATAAAAGCATAAAGGAAGTGTATCAGAAGCGTGGCAGTATACTTACTGGGTCAGCTTGACGAGCCCAGCCCTCTGCTTCTCCCTCTTCTCCGACAGTAGTTGGCACCTTTTCTCTGCTGATAGGAACACCATCTTTCTCTTTCTCACCTCCTTTCTGATCCTTTTCTGAAGCTCCTCCTGCGTAATCTCCATTACATCTTCATCACTATCCATTGCAGCTGCAACATAGTAGTTGACGAGTGATCCAAACGGACGGTAGCAACTGCTGTAACGTTAGTGGTATGCAATATGTGGCTCATTCCAGAATTGTGGATATTTTTTTTTTTTTATTCTGATAGAACACAATCGTACTGTTGTATATTTATTGTATTCTGACCTCAAACTTCTATTTTAAAATATTTATTTTCAAAAACTTCATGCTAACAGTTAAGTCAGTCAACTCTGTTAGAGACAAATTGGGTCAATTATATAGAGTAAAATAACAATATATAATTTAAAACCTTGCCCTCCCTAAGATAACTTTTGTCTCTATATCCATAAATTAAACTTTTAGACTGATAAGAGACGTCAAAAAGAAAAGTAAACTATGCCAATGCATTTAACTGATAAGATGTAAAGATCGTGTCCTTTTTCATTAAATGTAGCTTTAAAAATGTATTAAATCAATTGTGATTTATTGTGGTAAACATGTAAGTTATTTCATACTTTCTAATCAATTTGATAGCAATAAAACATATTTAACCAATTTTAAATAAAAACGACACAGACAGAGTTGACATTGATGGTAACTTTCTTGTTCTGCATTTCTGCTGTGCCTCTCTCCAATACCTGCGCTTTGACTCATCTCCCTGGAAGATAAATTACTCACTTCCTTATCCTGAAATTGTGTAACACAAATGTACTTGTTGCAGCAAAATAACCAAGAATCAATAATAATCAATATCAATTATTGCCGAATACTTAATTGGCTCGATGTTTTATGTGACTCTTACGTATTGTCAACAATCAAATTGACAGTTGACCATTAGAGTTGACAGTAACAGAATTGACATTTTCCACCATCTTGTACGTTAACTCCATTATGCTAAGCTAACACCAGATATCAGCTAGCATTTCTTAACAGAATTTAATCGATTTATATCATATATATATACTTTTTAAATTTACTGAGATGATCAGTGAATATTACCATTACAGATTTGACGAATAATTAATCAGTTGATTTGTCAACATATTACTAAATGAGAAAAGAAACATGAACATACCTAATGGTTTCCCAGAGGTTTCCCGCCACCGGAAGTGACATCACTGTGCGCTGGTCAAATGCTTTTTATGTGAACACTTCAGATTTAATGCCGTTTTATAACAGAGGTAACAGAGTTGCCGCGAACATACGGACAGACATTTTTTTTTAATCACAATTTCAATACAGAAATTGAATATTTCATGGTATTCATTAAGACTTTAAATAGATCAAGCGAAAAAAAATCTGTATTTTTTACATTTTAATCTGACCTTAATGTATGAATCAGTAGTGGGAGACAGTCAATATTGGGTGGGATGGGAATCATTTTTTCAATATTTTATGTATAAATTCTACAAAAAATATTTAACATTAGTTAAAGTTTAATTTAAATGTTATTAAAAACAGATTCAATAAATATTTTTTCGGGGAGAAAATACGTTTTTTCCCCTAGGGGGACAAGAATTGTGCCCACAATTCTAGAATGACTCCTGTATAGAGGTCCACTTCACACAAAATGTAGCACATTTAGCACTCAATTTTATTAAATATTCCCTGCTTGCCTTAAAGTGTGCTGACAAAATACAATGTTGCAGCAAAATAACCAAGAATCAATAATAATCAATATCAATTATTGCCGAATACTTAATTGGCTCGATGTTTTATGTGACTCTTACGTATTGTCAACAATCAAATTGACAGTTGACCATTAGAGTTGACAGTAACAGAATTGACATTTTCCACCATCTTGTCGTTAGCTACATTAAACTAGATTATACTAGCTAACACCACGGGAGAATGTTTGTGGTAGTCCGGAGTCCGCTGACCGGGTTGGCCGAACCGGAGTTCGTGGGTCAGGTAGATTGCCGAACAGATAAGTCACCCTCGATGGTTCGGAGGAACTGGTATTCCGGCAGGAGAGTAGTGTCGAATGATGGACGTGATAATGATGACTGAGGAGAAAAAGAGCTGGATCAGGAATGGAGACTTAATTAAGAATAACTAGAAACGTCTAGAGAGGTCGATGGATAACTTAGTGTAGTTGACGATCTGGCGTTGAATGGTTGGATGACTGGGGAAGATATACAGGTGGATGTGATTGGTGATGATGGTCAGGTGCGGGTGATCAGCGTGGCTGGGTGGCAGCTAGGATTCGGTGGGAGAGACCGTGACACCTTGGTTGTTAGATGTTGCGGTGAATGATGCTAAATTTAAAACTATAAAGTCACGTAAAGATGTAACCACTAAACAAAGTCACGCAAAGATGCTCATGTCTCCCCCAACAACCGGGTAGGCCTACCAAAATGACAACACGGCTACAATGACAAAGTCAAACCCATAGCGTAGGCTTATATTTAAGTAAAGTCTACATGATGCATGCATCGTTGAACCAACAACATATTGCCAATAGTTGTGGTTATTTTGGGACCCCATAGTTGCACTGGGATTTGCGCATAGGGTTACTGACTGACGTCTTAAACGTGACGTCGCTTAACTTTGATTCTGATTAGCCTATGTATTTAATATGCATAACACTAATGTTTCTGTATTGATGTTAAAGGCGTATTGAAAATTAAAAGGATCGGCATGGAATCATGGTAGGAAGATATATAGGCCTATATATCGTGTTCATTAATTTATTGCCCTAATTTGTTCTCCAAAACTTAAAGAAAATTGACGACAAGGAATCCAACAAAAGTGAAGTGTAGGCTACTAGACGATTTAATCCTCCACCCTTTATATTTCCTAAATATTAAAGTCGGTTATTTTTCCTCGGTTTATTTGATTAACGGACACATAGTCTTCTCGGTGATGCTTATTACTTCACCCGCGCGTCACAATCACTTGAGATGGAGAATCATTATATTGCTGGGTGTATCATTTTTAACAGTTTACAATATTAAAGTTAACATAACATGTATCTTGTGACTTTTTAAGAGACAGGCAATATAAAGTTTTTTTCCTCAACGTGGGTTGGCCCTAGTGTCAAGAGTAAGGTGTAAGAGATGCGCACACGTATTTTGTCAGGAGGCACAAGTTCAAAATGCAGAGAAGCAATCATATGTGTAGGTTGATGTACCGGTAGCCCTACTATAAATGAGCCCTGGTGTTTGCGATATACAATCATTCAGGCAAAACTATAATATGCATTTAAAAGAATTACTATAAATAAATCTGGTTCAGGTTATTTTCATGAAATGGAATGGATCTGATGAATCAACGAATTGGCTAACTTTGGGTAGAACGATTATATTGTAGCGTCGGTCAGGAAGAGACAGAAGACGAGGTTTACTCTTTAGTTCAACTCTTGACAACGAGCGCTGGTTTTTATTCCCGCCCAAAAGCTAACACGAACACGCTACACCTATCTACCGGAGACCTCTCTCCCAGTGACGGTGTCAACAATAATGAAATGACAATAATGAAATTAACAATAAAGCTAACAGAACACACACAACCATTAAATATCCCGAACCCATTAACCCCACTTAGCCCCAAACACAGAACAACTTTAATAAACCCCTTTTTTCAACAGACAACCCCAATTCCCAGAACCCCCCGCGGCTCCAGAACATGGCGCCCACACCCGTTATCGCCACACAGCCCCCACCTCAGGGGTCAGACATCCCGACGACCCCATCATCTGTCACATAGTCTCTTAAGTGTTCAGGGGGCCGGCGCCGCCGGTTCGGCCGCTGAAACCCCCCAGGGGCGGC
Organism: Melanogrammus aeglefinus; assembly: GCA_900291075.1. Taxonomy (NCBI): domain Eukaryota; kingdom Metazoa; phylum Chordata; class Actinopteri; order Gadiformes; family Gadidae; genus Melanogrammus; species Melanogrammus aeglefinus. Next base: position 248,733 of record OLKM01000143.1, read on the forward strand.
AGCTGCAGGGTCAACGGCCCAACCCGGGGAGCCGGCAGGGACAGAGGAGTCGCCAGGGGAACCGCGAGGCGTTCCTCCTTCCTCACCAGCAGCAACCGGGGCGAGGGGGCGAGGGGGCGGTACGGCGATAGTCTGTCCTGGTGCAACACCACCAGCCTCCCCCGAGCACCCGGCATCCGCAGCCGGTACACCACCTCGGACACTCTGTCGATGATTTCCCCTGGCCCCTGCCAGTGGCTCCGTAGTTTGGGGCAGACCCCCCTCTTTCTGACGGGGCAGTACACCCACACCCTGTCCCCGGGTGTGAACACTCGTCCCCGGCAGCGAGTGTCATAGCCCCTCTTCTGCCTCACCCTGGGCCCTGAGGCAGCCTGAGCCTGGTGGGTGTAGTCGTGGACCACGAGCAGGCGATCCCTCAGCCTGCGGAAATAGTCCATAGCCACACCCCCGGTGATCTCAGGCTCGGGCGGGGACCCGAACACCAAGTCCACCGGTGTCCGGAGCTCCCGCCCGAACATGAGGGCAGCCGGCGTGCAGTGACTCGATTCCTGCACCGCCGTCCGATAGGACCACAGGACCAGGGGCAGATGACAGTCCCAGTCCTGCTGGTGCTGGCTGGTGAGGATGGCGAGCTGGGTGGCCAGGGTGCGGTTAAACCGCTCCACCAACTCGTCACTCTGAGGATGGAGCGGCGTCGTCCTTATCTTGTGCACCCCCAGCCGCCGGCAGACCTCCCCAAAGACCTGGGACTCGAAGTTCCGCCCCTGGTCGCTGTGGAGCTCCGCAGGGACCAGGAGAGGACTCCTCCCCTCGCAGCGGCGGCAGGAGCTCAGGCTTGGCTCGTTTCCATGACAGCCGCATCAAAACAAGAGGCTGCACAGCCGTATTCAGAGTGTTGCTCAGAATGGCCGAGCGCCTGCACCCTGGCCAAATGGATGGATGGGTTGATCAGCAAGGGTAACACCCTGCAGTTCACCTCCGTTCCGCCACGATTCAACGAGATTGTGGAAACAACGTCATCCAAGGATCAACAGCTGTCACTTTTGGTGGAGCTCCAGCAGCTTAGCGAAAAAGGTCATTTCCACAGTACCGAAGGGAGAGGAAATGCAGGGATTCTATTCCCGTTATTTCCTGGTACCCAAGGAAACAGGAGGGCTGAGACTGATTCTCGATCTAGCCCTATTCAACAAATGCATCGCGGAGAGGCCGTTTCACATGTTAACAATCAGACGAGTGTTACAGTGTGTAAAACCGGGCGACTGGTTCACCTCAATAGATTTGAAGGACGCCTGCTTCCACGTCACAGTGATCTCCAAACACAGGAAATTCCTGCGTTTCTCATTCCAAGGGTCACACTACCAGTATCAACCCATTCCAAAGGGTCACACTACACTACCGATACAACCGTCTCCCGTTCGGCTATTCTTCTAGCCCCCCACAAACGTTTTTCCAAAATGCGTGAGGAGACGGCTCTCCGGCTGCTGCACGCAACAGGAATGAGAGTACTGTTCTACTTGGACGATCTGCTTTTGATGGCTCGCTCCAAGGAGGAAGCAGCTATTTAAACAAAAAGCTGGTAATTCACCTGTCGAATTTAGGCTTCGCCATAAATTGGAAGAAAAGCTCCCCCCTCCCCTCACAGAGTGATGTATTTGGGGGTAGAGCTGGATTCAGCTGTAATGAGAGCATGGCTCTCACAGCAGAGGATGGAGACGATGTGGTCTCTCCTCCGCCGCTGTTCCCCGGGCAGCGTCGTGACAGCCCTCTCTGTCATGAGGCTGCTGGGCAGGATGTCAGCCGCTCACACGGTGGTGCCGCTGGGGCTGCTTCACATGAGGCGGCCACATAGATCCCCTATCAGTGGGCCCCGATTTGACCCACTGGGGCGATCCCCGAACTCTCGCGAGAGGGGTGCCGTTGGGCAGAGCAACGTCACACATCTCAGTGTTCACGGATGCTTCTCTGTCGGGCTGGGGAGGAACATGCGAGTTTCACGTAGTGGGCGGCGTTTGGCCGCCCCCGTGACCATGCATATTAACGCATTGGAGCTCACCACTGTGTTGAAAGTCATCCAACGCTTTGCCCAATGTTGACGGATCAACAGTACAGCTGTTCGGCACAGCTGCTGAGCATAGCGAGACAGCTGTTATGCTGGGCGCACACACACTTGCTCTCCATCAGAGCAGCGTACATCCCCGGTGTCCTGAACAGGGGGGCCGACATGATGTCTAGGGGGGGGTCCCAAACCAGGAGACTGGACTCTGCACCACGATCTGATTAATCAGATATGAAGCGAGTTTGGGAAGGCAGAGGTCGACCTATTCGGAACTGACTCCACCAGAGCGTGTTACTCGGCTAAATGGGCGGCTTTCCAGAAATGGGGCGGAGAGGGGTTGTGATCCCATCTCCTTCCCTTGGAAGCGAGTTCGCTCACAGAGCCGTGGCCCGAACACACTCCTGTAACGCTTTTCCAACCTGTCCCTCTGATTCCCCAAGTCTTTGACCGAGTCCAAGAGGAGCGGCTGTATGATTCTCATACCACCGCAACGCTCGAGTGCACCGTGGTTTCCCTGCCTCCAGCGTCTGCTCTCGGGGCCGCCGAAGGGACCCCCTTGGCGGCGAGACGCTCTCTCCCAGGCAGGGGGAGGGATCGGCCAGCGCTTGTAGCCCTGGCCACTGAACGCGAGCGCCTAGAGGGTCTCGACTTCTGCACCAGTAGGTAATCGTACGAGGAGTTAGCGAAGGCAGAGGTCGACCTATTCGGAACTGACTCCACCAGAGCGTGTTACTCGGCTAAATGGGCGGCTTTCCAGAAATGGGGCGGAGAGGGGTTGTGATCCCATCTCCTTCCCTTTGCCGCGAGTGCTCTCTTTCCTCCAGTCACTGATGGAAAGAGGGCTGGTTTTTAGCACGGTTAAAACGTACGCGGCTGCCATTTTCATCATGCCACGAAGGCTTCGGGATAAAACTGTTTTTAGTCACCCCTTAATGAAGCGCTTCCTAAAAGGTGTGAGGAGAGAGAGAGACCCGTGACGCGCTCTTTCACTCCAATGGGATTTAACACGGGTGCGTGCGCGCACTGGTTAAAGCCCCATTTTAGCCTCTTGACCGGGTGCCCCTCAAGTTTGTGACAGCCAAGGCAGCTTTGCTGCTGGCCCTGACGTCAGCTAAGAGAGTGAGCGACCTGTCTGCACTCTCTGTAGCCCCTTCTTATCTTAGAATACAAGGAGACGGCAGTTCGGCCATATTACGCCCGAACCCAGCTTTTACACCAAGAGTATTACTAGCTCGTTCAGATCGAGATAACACTCAATGGTTTCTTCTCCTCTCCTCCTCATCAATCTGGGGAGAAGGCAACAGCCCATCTCTTGTGCCCTGTACGCGCGCTTGTGTGAAGCGCACGGAGGCTCTGCGCAAATCAAAACAGTTATTTGTGCATTACAGAGAACATTCCCAACATTCCCCCTGACGGCTGTCACATTGGCTGTGTGATGCTATCACACAGGCTTATGCGTCAGCGGGGGCAGAGCCGACTGAGACTATCAGAGCTCACTCGACCAGAGGAATATCGTTCTCTGTCGCTCTGCAAAGAGGGATGCCTATGGAGGATATCTGCACAGCAGCCTCCTGGGCTTCCCCATGCTCTTTTATTAAGAGACATGTCGCACCTCTCTATGACACACTCGGTTTTGGGTGCTTTGCCAGAGTGATTGTGTGACAATTCCCCTCCCTTAGTAAACAATGTGAGGTGGAATATTCATGCTGAGAGCTCTTGTGTCTTATCAGACACATTAGAGCTGCTCGTTGTTGACGTGCCGTTAGACGCATGACGTATGTTATGCTACGTCTGACGCATGATACTAGCACTTATGTAGCTGTGTTTCTGGTACTGATCGGGTCCAATGAGGCATAGACTATATCGTGCTTCGCCCTTTTAACACAATAGCAATAGCCTTAAAAGGCGAAGCCTATATGACATAGAACGATAGTTACGTATTGTTACTCTAGATTCTATGAGTATAGGCGCAGCCTTTTAAGTGTCGGCCTCATTGTCCTTTAAATAGCTGAAGAAAAGCTGTTTATTGGGAGCAGAACGTCCGCCGGCGCCCGCGTATATTGAGGCCCCGCGGACGTGATTGAGGCCCATGCTGTTGGTATGCGGGGATTACAAATTAATTTCACAGTGCTAAGGCTCACGCCTCGGGATAACCCAATAGCGATAGCCTTACAACGCCTATACTCATAGAAACTAGAGTTACAATACGTAACCATCGTTCCACTCACTAGGCCGCTCTGCCAAAGTTTTCCCGCCTCTTCTCAGTTTGGGGCCGAATAACCTGGAGAAGAGAAGCCAATCAAGTGAACTTCGGCCTGCCCTTTTCTCTCCATGTGGAGAGAGGGGCCCATCTCCCTGACGACTTCCTTGGGGTCTCTCGTGAGGGGCAGCTCTTCCCTTTCCTCTCCATGAGAGGGGAGGAGAGGGGTCCGTCCATCCAGGTGAGTCTCTGCTCACCCAGAGAGAATCTCCCGGACGATTTTGCTCGGAGTCTCTGGTGAAGAGCTGCTCTTGACCTCTCAACTAACCACCGGAGACCTCTCTCCCAGTGACGGTGTCAACAATAATTAAATGAACAATAAAGCTAACAGAACACACACAACCATTAAATATCCCGAAACCCATTAACCCCACTTAGCCCTAAACACAGAACAACTTTAATAAACCCCTTTTCCCCTATTCCCAGAACCCCCCGCGGCTCCTGAACATGGCGCCCACACCCGTGATCGCCACACAATGTTGCAACCTCAGTTCGTGATGAAAGCTAGCTTTTTACCTCTCGATGCTTCTTCCTTCACTCGTGGTCTTTTCTTTTCAGCCTTCGTTGCCCAGCAGGTGAGAGCGGGGGCTTTGGTTGTCGTCTGAAGTGGGACAAGAAAGAAAACCGTAAAAAAAAAAAAAAAAAAAAAAAAAAACAGCATCCGAAAACCATGCAATATCAGTCTCCCCGAGCTCCTGTCGAGGGATTGATTTAGTGTTTATTCGATTACGTCATACGTCTACCACTCCTGCGATGGCTATAACGAGGATATCACCTACGTCTCCGGTTCTGGCAACAACAGAGAGCAGGGCAAGGGCGAGGTGACCTCTGCCTTCTCTGAAACGGATTGACCGTGCCATCACAAACAGTTACGTGTTAAATATGGAATGCGTAGGAGGACCCGCACAATATGTATTATGCTTCTTTACATTACTGCTACATTAGGCTGTGTTTTGATGAATATGTCAGAAATAATAGGCCACCCACAATAATTGTATCCAAGTCATTTATGTTCACAAAGAACAAGTCATTCTTGAGCATAAACATTAACATGTGCAAAACTCTCTGGATGTTCGGTCACCTTTAAGGACAGAAAGCAGTGCCTCCTCCAGATATAGTTACTGTTAATATGGAATTAACAAACACACACACACACACACACACACACACACACACACACACACACACACACACACACACACACACACACACACACACACACACACACACACACACACACACTTCCTTCCTCCTTCAGTACATTGATAATACCAAATCAGTAAACATGTGAATTTTACTTATACGGCAAAATACAATACATTATACAAACGCCCTAGCATAGGGTCTATAATTATTACTTTTTTATGATTTTTTAGTGGGTCCAATAAGCCAAATTTTATTCAGATGGTAAGAAATTGGGGTAGGCTATACAGTTTGCTTATAAAACGTAAGTGGCCATATCATATGCTACTAAAATTGTTACAAGAACCACGTCGCTGCCCAGAAATTGTAAACAAAAGCCACGTGTTTGGAAAGTCGGTCACTATTGGTCAGTCTGGGTAATACGTAGGCCTACACCGTTATATTAACCGCACCAGAAAGTCAACGTCCCAGTCAAACAAGACGAACCCATGAACCATGAACCTATTAGAACAGAAGGAGCGACCGAATAATGCCAAACATAAGGCTAGCGTAACGGACACTAGGTAAACAACAGCGCAAATACTCTCTTAGCTAGGCAGTTAATTCAACCTGTAAAGCAAACAAACACAAAGTGCCCCCTTACCGGTGATAAAGTGATCAATCCGGCCCTGTAGTGAGGGTTTCTGACAGGCGCCGAAACAGATCGTCAGCCCAAATGAGTGAGATTAAAAACGGGTCATAAATGAAAAAAAAACCCGCTGGCTAAGCAGCTGAATCACTTTTGCCACGATATCCAGCCGGAGTGCTACCCTCTTCAGACAGTTTACCCAGAAGTGGTTGGGTATGCTTTAAATATCGCCTCCTTTTATCAGGAGATAACTTTTCTACAGCCGTATACGACACAGGTAGCAGCCACTGGCAGGTGTCAAATGTAGAGGTTTTTTTTGTCAAGACTCCGTTACGGCTCCCAGGGGTCCTGTTGGTCATATGAAAACCCCTCTATGGCCAAAGGGTTGGGTGTCCCTATTTATTTAACGCAGATAAAATAGGCCTACATGTCTGACAGCAGGGCAAATATTGCTTAACGACAAGATTTCCAAAAAAGGCCTTTACAATAAATTTACCCGCCAAATTTATATTAAATATAGATTTATTTTTATACAAAAGTATTGTCATCGTCTATTCATTGAAAAAACGAGTCATATCAACTTTCAATCATAATTCCCATTCACAGTATTCCCATTTTGAAACAAATAACCCTTTATTGACAATATAGGCTATAGACAGCATTCATCCAAAAGGGATCTTTATATATTATCGAACACAACACAAATTTAAGCTTGTCATTAGCAGGATATATAAGACAAAGAAGCCTATTTACAGGTTTCGATGAACTTACCAAGATGAAAGATACAAACCTCCCAACCTTTCCAACCTTCCGGAATAAGGACTACACTAGTAAAGAGTCTACCATTCATTATATGACTTCTTGAGTCAAAGATCAACATGTCACAAGCACACAATATCAGAGTAGGCTTAACACGTCTGTAGACCCAGGCAGTTTGAGATCCCATTAAACGCACACACACAAGCACCCAAACAGTTATTCTAGTCTCTCAGGTGATCTGCTCTTCCTGATAGGTGGAGGTCGAGATGGAGCCGTAAGGGTCCACGACTGTCTGAGCACAGCGCACGATAGTCACCAGGAGGAAGAAGCACAGAAGAAACAGGAAGAAGAGGGCAAACCCAAGGTCCACATCCACTTCCAGCGGGGCCAATGGGGGACGGTCCGCCTGCTCCATGAGGGGTCACGAGAAATGGAGCGGATGAGCCGAACTTCTCATAGAAACTTTTGTCTTTCCTCTTTTTTGGGGGGGGGGGGGGGGGGGGGCAGGGTGTTCTACGTGTCAGTGGAGCTTGAAGATGGCTGAAGCACTATGGACCCTCAGCCAACAAAACAGAGCAGACAACATGACAAGAGCTTGTAAAATCACTGATGGTACATGTAAACGTAGAGGCCATTAGTGTCTCAGGTCATATTGCACGAGGCTTGTTCATCTTGAGTCCAAGTGACCTGTGAGGAGAAATTATGGTCAAAATGTAGCTCACACCCAGTTGGACCAAACTTTCACGTTTAGAGAACAAGCTATTTACTATCACACGATATTGACTGTACAGGGACAAAGCCTTTCCCTCATTGTCCCATGCCAACCACATGATAGAAATGTTTCAACGACACTAGGACTTCTCATGACTGCACGTAATGCCCAATCTTAGGGACAGGAATGGCGCCAAGAAAAAACTAGGGTACAATTCATCATAAAACAATGAAGAAAAACCCAACATACAACATGGGAAAGGGCAAAAGATGGTCATCATCTCCCTTACCAGTGTGGTCATCGTGTTAGAAGTGGCTCGCCCTTCACGCCTGCTAACAGTCCATTCCCCCCACATGTCCGAGCTGCCCTCATCTCATGTCTCTTGCTCACCTTATCGCCACAGCATCCTACTGACTAGAGTTACATAAAACATACAATCATCTTATGACCAAAACTCCCCCACCACTTCCGCTTCGAGCAACCTAAAGGAAAAACAAGCAGCCCACAAATTACCCGTCTCACACGCACAGCCCTGTGCACTGCTCGGGCTCAATCCCCACGGTTCTCGGCCGTGCACTTGGACCTTGCGTAGCATCAGTCAACCTCCCCCTGGCGTGTAAAACCTTTATTAATACTTTAGCAGGAATTGAATATCGTCCCCGCACTGTCCGCGAGCGAATCACACACCCCGGCTGGCCTTTGTCTTGCTGTCAGAGGGGACCCATTACTATACTTCACACGGGCATAATTCAGGCCGCCGTCGGGGACACTGATCACCCTCATCAGGCAAGGGTGAAGACACAGCTAACGATGGTGGGAAAACCATAGCATGATTCAGGCAAAGATTTAGGGGGAGGAGTGGTAAGAGTGGGAGAGCGGCTGAGACAGGGGTTGTCTGGGGGTGACAAGGAAAGTCCACCCACAGGACACGAGGAAATCGGAGACGCATTAGCAATCAAATTGCGGAGGCGCGAGCATAGAGGAAACCGACCCCACCAATTTAGAATGGAGACTGTTGCTGGTTTGGCTGCCGGAGTTGAGGAACAGTCAGAGCGAAGGCCAAGAGTACTGGAGTAAAGTGATCCGGCACCATATGCAATTAACCAAAAGGAATTTTAGGTGGCAGCCAAAAGGTACAGAAAAGGAGCGGGGGACGAGCGATATAAATAATAGAATTGTATAGCTACTTTTGGCATGGATACCGAGATGGAACATATTCAATTGAAGAATGTCCATTTAAAATTTGCAGCCATGCACAATTATACAGCAGTAAACAAAGTAACAAATCCTGATATCTCAGAGAAGATATCTTCTGTCAGCACATTTTTTATTTATAGGATATAGTACTGTGATTTCAAAATGCATTTAAGTAGAATACTGTACCATCAGATATGCAATAGCTCTCAAATAAAAGTGGGTCCTATCTACAACGGTGATAACGGTCATCTAATGTTATCGTGGTCGACTATTTGCTTTCCTTCCCCACGGCTAGCGCGTCCCCTGCCGTTAAACACACACGCCACCGCTGGGAAAAATATTTATTTGGTCCTGTTTTGGCAAAGGGACGTCACAAAGGGTCACTTGACACTTTTGGGACCATTTCTTTACAACCTTTGAGCTATGAAATCCTATCTTCACTAGCCCCCGTTAAGGAGACGCCTTATCGTTATTGCTACAGGAATAAACAAGGCTTTATAAAAAGTTAGTCAAATCCAGACTGCCTTTTAAACTCCAGGGTAATTAAATTGGCAGCATACCAATGAATGTTTATAACAGTTTAACGTTCAAACAACCATCACAAAATACAACCATGACAAAATAAATAAAGCTTAAGTTAAGGTCCGTTTATAACGCATTCAAGAAACCAGTCAACCTGTCAACCTTGAATTCTTACATTGTTATCAATTACTTGTAATGTAATTTGATACACTTACATACCAATACAACTTAAACTAAGTCTGAAATAATAGCAATACTTTCCAAATAATGAAATTGTAGTTTTGACAACCAAAAAACTATCTGACCTTTGATAACGTATAAAAGAATGAACCAAGGACACAAATGTTATCTACAATATTGTTTATCTTATAAGTCGGCAACATGGCAAAATACAAAATAAAAACACTATTGCAGAAGATAAAGTTTTGAGAGGGAGCCACATTTAACACACATTGGGTCATTGCAGGTATTGGCAAAAAATAATATTACAATTGGGCCATGGCATTACAGTGCAAAGTGTGTGTGACAAGTTAGGATATAAGATTTTGTAATAGAAAACATTTCAAAGATTGATGATTTCGATTAGAGTAATCTCTATACAATCTCAATTTCTTTTTAACACATAAAGCTTTAAACCAAGCTAAAGGCACTTGCAAATGACTACGGACAGGTACAAAATAGTTTGCTTACATTTTAGTTCAAGATTTAAGATTTAAGCCTGTCTTTTAAACAGAATTGCAGCAAGAGGAATAATATTTTGTGATGTTAACATTGAACAAAATAAATATGAAAACAAAAACTGTAAACTTAAATCATAATCCAGCCCAGTCTAAACACAGAGTGGATCTGGTTTGAGTTTGAATCACATGGTGTTATTGAACATGCTATTTGTATACTATGTGAAATTTGATCCAAAAAAAGGAAACCCGTAAAGTGCTTCTTTGGATGGAAAGGCAAATTAACACTGATTAAAGAAAATAAAAAAACACAGCTGGACATTTGAAGAAAGAATAACTGATTATTGATTCCGAAGAACAGTTAATTCTCAATTGTTTAGTTGACTGGATTTAAAGAAAGTTACAACATACAACAGTAATAAAATCATACAACTAAGGCAACAATAAACAAAAAATAAAAGGATTTAAAAGGCTTTCAAGCTGTTGACATTGCGCTTCCCCAAAAAAACAAGGATCCACACGTCGATTCCAACACAGGTTGCTAAGCTAACGTTGCGGGCTCACACTTTGCTCACCTTTCGAAACAATTAAAAATATTTTCATCAGTTAACATGGCTCTAGATTAATTTACTTATACAGTATACCTGCTCAGGTTTTGGTAAATCCACCCCCTTACCCAGCTACACATATTTATGGTCCACAGACAGTACCTCATCTTTTTATGGCTGTGGTAGTGCTCACTACATGGCACTGGACTAGACATGCCACGTGGTCGAGTTGAGTGAAAACATCACACTCTTATTTCATTCTTCTTAGTCGCATTCATACTCATTTTCGTTACGCTGAAGAAAACGGACGAGAAAGGCAGCAGAAATGTTTCAAGGACCGTGAAACCGCTAAGGAGGCCCCCCCCCCCCCCCCCCCTGCCCCGCCCCCGCCCGCCGCCTCCCAGTGAACTGTTTCCAGTTACCGGAAACAGAACACTACGAGTGGGGGGGGCAAACCCTGGGCTGGACTTGACGACGTCCTCCGTTGAAAACTTGAGGACACCCTCGAAAAAGGAGAGTTTTGATAACATAAAACACTATGTTACAAGGATAAAGAAACCAATTCTTTTGACAGTCTTTTTTGCTAACTTTCCACCGCAGAAAGTTTGTGTCCTTGTTTTACTTGACTGTGATCTAAAGAGTAGTTCCAATGTACTACATGGCTTTTTTTTAAACAAAACAAAAAAAAGGAGCATTTGGAATTCAGAAGGTTACTCACTAGTATCATTGATATCACAAAGAGTGTATGCGGAAGCTTTTTGGGGGTTAAAGTTTGTGTAAGAGTGTGTGTGTGTGTGTGTGTGTGTGTGTGTGTGTGTGTGTGTGTGTGTGTGTGTGTGTGTGTGTGTGTGTGTGTGTGTGTGTGTGTGTGTGTGTTTGGGGAGGGGGATATGGGGGGGGGGGGGGAAATGCATGCCTGACCTTTGCACACAAACCATTTCTCCCGATCTTTGGCCTTCGAATTGCAGGCTTGATGTTAAGGCGCCATTTTATTTTCATTCCGTCGTGTCCTTTTCCTCGGCTCCTGCCCTCGCCCCAGTCACTCCATCTTGCCGTGATTGTTGTTCAGTGGCATGTGGCCGTTTTGTGCGTGGCCGTTCTTGGATACCTCCTTCCTGCTGTGCTCCGCGTCCTCGTCTTCAGTCTCGCTCTCCTCGTGGTCGCTCCTCTCATCCGCCACGATGTGCTGTGATTGGACGAGGAGGGTTTAGAAGCGTAGGGTAAGGATTGGCCATGTTAACAATACGTGCAGGCTGGCCACCTTCTGCGTGTATGTGGATCACCAATGGGCACAGTGTTGGAGACCACACATTACTAACACTTGCCATTTTGAAAACCGATTGAAAAACAAGGTGCTGTCGGTCGGCATTTCTGAGCAATCAGGTTATATTGCTAGATTAGTATACTACTAATCTAGTAGTTATGGAGGAGATTGATTTTCTGATGTTAAATTCCCAAATCATGCTCGCTTAATTAATTGCACACACACACACTAATATAAATATAAAGTAATTTAAACTCTGCTTTAAACTAATTGGATGAAAAACCTTTTTTGATCGTAAACCACTCAAAATGAAAGATCAGAGTAGTGTTCGATATCAACAAGAACTGGACCTGTTGCATAATGAATGAGAAGCCAATGACTAAATGCTAAGCCCAGATAGTCCATAGTTCATCTCAGTTTAACCGGAGCCGACGCCAACACTCACAAAAGCAAACACAAGCATAAACCTTAGCAAGCAAACTGAAAATCTATATATAGAACAAAGGTTTAGCAAACTCCATTTGGTAAATACAAAGAAAAAATAAAAGCTGTATTGCAATTTCGAAACATTATGCGCTCATCTTGTCAAGGGCTAGAGAAAGTACACATCGCTCCTCTAATTATAATAAGGTGTGGCTCCATGTACAAAACTAATACACCATGCAATGTACATATTTATTTATACCGCGGTCCCATGGCACCATGGGTGCCTTAACAAAAACTACTCAGAGGGAAGGAAAACTAGTAAAAAGGGCAGCATTTCTCACGTTTCCTGGCAGGAACTTGACGACCATACGCAGGATGAGGATGGCCCAGAAGACGTGCAGACACTGTAGCACGATCAGCAGGCCGTTGAAGAAGTAGAAGCCGGGAAAGGCGGGGTAGAGGGTCAGGGGGTACACCCACGTTGTGTGTATGATCCTGGTGAGGGGCAAGGAGGGGGGCGGGGGGGGGGGCACAGAACAGAGGGGGCCAGTCAGAACCAACCTACATGGGCCAGTCAAAAAGCCCATTGACACGACAAGACAAAAGGGCCTGTGAAGCAACGCCTGATTATTGGCAGCTCCTAGATAATGTTACTGTTCTTTCTTTTCCTCTTTGTTTTTCCGAATCGGATGTGGGCGGCTCACAGCAGGCATCGGAGCGCCGGCAATAATCATTACACAAAGAAAAGGCAAAACATGATTCAGATAAAGTGTGAACAAGGCGCTCTCCCTACCAGAAGGGGAGGATGACAAGACGGGTCACGATGAATACTGCAGCAAACATGGTGAAGAAGAAGTTGCAGGTTCTTCTCCATCCGGCGTAGTTGAAGATCTTGGCAGACTTGAATAAAAAAAAGCAGAAGAAGAAAAGCATGAAGAGGGTCACTTTTGGGTGACCTCTACAGGTCATTCCTCTGAGATCTGTAGAAATGTAAATAACACTCATTTTACACTTGAATCCCTATTAAGACTCTGCAGTCTCTGCATTACATGGATAGAATAGTGCCTTGGCATAACTTTAAATTTTCAACAAACATTTATGGACCAGATGGTAAATGAATTGCATTTATATAGCTATTTTCTACCCAGTGGCCACTCAAAGCACTGTACAATATTGCCTAACATTAACCCATTTATGAACACATTCACACACCGACAGCGGTATCAACCATGGAAGGCAACAGCCAGCTCGTCGGGAGCAATTAGGGTGAGGTGTTTTGCTCATGGGCACTTCGACCACTCGCTAGCAGGGGATCGCACTAGCAACCTTCTTGTTACTAGCCAACCCGCTCTACCTCCTGAGCCACATGCCGCCCCAGATCAATTGTAAAAGCACACATGGACGAAGGTTATAAAACTGTGGTCCATAGTGTTACTTTCTGCTGTTACTGCCATTGAGTCATCTTCCAAGTTGTTAACTAATTTCAAATCAGATGTTAGCAACTTCAGAAGGCAAGTCAAACAAATAATTACACAATCATTTTAATTGCATTCTTATCTGTATGACCTTGTTCTGCTAATTTCTTAACAAGGGTTCATTATATATAGAGTTCCCTTTATCTATACAAATTGATCACTAATGTTTATATATATATATACAGTACTGTTTATAAATTCCTAGAAGAGAACAAGCCTTGGTCAAGAAGCTAGTGTTGGCAGTTTATTGTTGGAACACACACACACACACACACACACACACACACACACACACACACACACACACACACACACACACACACACACACACACACACACACACACACACACACACACACACACACACACACACACACACACACACACACACACACAATACCTCCATGAGGGAGTCGGATGTGTCGTGCACCAGCATGATCAGCGTCCCAGCCCGGATGTAATTCACCAGCCAGGAGAAGCTGATGAGCAGGATAGTGGCCACGTGGTGAACTATTTGCTCTTTGAAATCCTGAGGAGAAGCACACAGCAAGACGCCCCATCAGCAAGACACATACACACAAGAAGACTTTGAATCTTTAAAAAAAACGAAAAAAAAAATGAATATTTTTGTCACTTGTTGATCTATAGAGTTCAGTTTGGCATTAACATTTGACTTCTAAAGGATTAACGCACCTAGCAGGAAGTACCAAAGTAAAAGCGCAGCCTTTTTCTCTACCACGTTGGAAACAAGATCCCGGTAAGAAGGGTAAACAACAAAAACACAAAAGGAGCCGGAAACAATGCCTCAAAAAAATGCTAATGATACCCCATCGGTGAAAAGCGAGCCTTTCACAACTCCACAGGCTTTTCACTGTAGCCCTCCAGAGCCAACCCCACCCACGGTTCAGCAGGACCAGAACCTTTTATTTGCTTTTCTTAAAATCCTGTTACAAAAGCACCGGGCAGGCAGCTCAAGCCACTGCCTCCTGGTTTCCCTTCAGAAGCCCGCCTCCTTTTACAAGTGTGCTCAGCAAGTTGGGGAGAGGTTACAAGTGAACCAACTACGCTAGCTTCTGCGCCTGCCAACTCTACTCCTAAACCCACCAAGGCAAGGCCAGGGGGGCCTTGTCTGAAAGGAAAGCAAATGGGTAACTAGATAATAAGCCCACGGTCACGGGGCGCAGCGGTGTCTCCTCAGCCATAGCCCCGAGAACGTTATTGATATCCGGGACCTAGGAGGCGAAACGGTGGACAGTGGCGCCATTAACTTTTATGACATCTACATGGCTGATGGCTCGCTCGCTCAGTTCATTTGCAGGCCTTGTTTTGAGAAAATGCTTAATTACATCCCAACCGCAAATACACAAATGCTCAAGCACTTATTTCACAGAACGGATGCCTGAAATCGGTGGGGATTTATCCTAATGGAAGTGGGTTTTTGTTGTAGCTTGTGAAAGCGGGCCGATCACGTGGAGAGGGGCTGTTCTTCACTTACTTTGCGCTTGACGTCTGTT
Source organism: Melanogrammus aeglefinus (assembly GCA_900291075.1). Classification (NCBI taxonomy): domain Eukaryota; kingdom Metazoa; phylum Chordata; class Actinopteri; order Gadiformes; family Gadidae; genus Melanogrammus; species Melanogrammus aeglefinus. Next base: position 263,914 of record OLKM01000143.1, read on the forward strand.
GCCACGCTTAAAACCAATGAGACGTAGAAGCCCAGCTCCAACATGTAATACCAGTACTGGGAGGGGAGCAGCGGCTGCAGAGAGGAGAATAATGCGTTACTTCTCATGACGACACCAGTAAACTTTAGTCAATAATAAAGTATCACTGCCCTCTCATGAAAAAAAGTTGAAATGTCTTCTTTTTTTTTTTTTGCATACGTTGGATGTACAAGTGAAAGGGGAGGGGGGTATGTTATCAAGAAAGCTGCCATACCATTTTAGGGAAGCCGGTCCACATCTCCTTCATATCCCAAAACCATGGTTTCTGTGAGAGAAATGAGGGGAGAGATTAATAATGGTCTGATCTCACAATCAAATGCCTTATAAGAGAACCCTCATCTCCACATGAGCAGAACACATTACTAAACAATCTATTTTCTTGCTCACGGTGTACCATGCCCTAAGTGGATTCAAATTAAAAGCAGTGGACTTTCTCATTCTTTTTTAACTCCATTACCCATAAACTTTATTGGTTCTTGCCCCAAAGTGACTATTCTTTTATCATCAATGTTGGTGAATACATTTGTTTAGATGGGGTGTGAAGAAATATAGCTTTTCCAAAATGCACTCAGTAACTTTATATGATTTCTGCTCAAGTCACAAGAATGCATTTCTCCATCAAATATGGACAACATTAAGAATCTAAACTAAACCTTTATCCATTAAAGGAGGGGCTTAAAATTCATTTAACGCCAATTGTCACACAATCACACAATTGTAGAGGCTCAAAACATGGCAATACTCACATCAATAAGAGCCCACAGGCCAGCAAAGAAAGCAATAAGGTAAAATGTAAATCTCCAACTGTAAAAGAATGAACAGCAACCTCAGAAAAAAAATGGACAAAGCAAAAGCAACGCGCACAACAGAACAAGGTGGCTTGTGGGAAGTAGAGGAGGAAGCAGGGTTGTGGAGAAAATACCATTCTGACACAAGACAGAAGTGCCCAACTCATCAGTGGGCACTTAACAACGGTTGGCTTAAATTCAATGTACCCAAGATATATGTACATTTTCTATGCCTGGGTAACGGGTTCAGACGAGTTGTTAAATTCCACACCAGTTTTGTGCGTTCAGGAGGAGAGTTCCCTTGGTTAGCAAATGCTTTCTGTTTGCTGCTTCCATTGACTTTAACTCGGCAGTAGCCTTAGTCTGTCGATAAAAAACTTTCGGAGATCTTCCCACCGACCAAACTCCCGTGGGAACGGCTGATAAGAGACCGAGGAAGCTTACATTTTCCTAACCGGATAATGATACTATACCCCCATTCTCTTCCATAGTGAAACAAACTGGCTATAAAGAATCACTCTGCAACACAGAGATCTTTTTATCTATACATATATATTTTTTAAACGTTGACAATAGATGTCCTGAGCAACGTAACATTATTTGAATCCGTATTATCGAATACGTTATCAATATTTTTAACTCGGGAAAAGAAAGAGGTGTTGGTACGACCGTGTTTGGCAAGCACACACACAACTTCTGCATGTCACCATCCAAATAACAAATATCAATACCTAAAGACTCAAGATTGGTTCTGCAAGGCATTTTTTTTTCGGTCTCCCCCTGGTTTAAGTAACAAGTATCTTTTAGAGTATCTTTTAGAGTATCTTTTAGAGTATCTTTTAGAGTATCTTCTTAAGTGACTTAAGTGAGTCAGTCTACAGTGGACTAGCTCCGGTTCATGAGAGGGGAATGCACCAAATTACCTTCCAAAGATTTCCTACTTTGGGAAAAGTGTAGTAAACAAACTATACAATTGTTGTTGTGTTGTAAATGGCACTCTATAAGCAACCCTTTTGAGTGCATTGCAAATCTTTGGAAAGTAATCAAAAGAGTAGGCTACTGTAACTCTGCCACCCAGCGTAATTCAACCTCGTACCTCTGGAGGCACAATGATGATTTTGGAATTCAACAACTCGTCTGAATCTTTGTAAGACAATTAGTGATACCTCGGTGTAGCCCTTTTAAAATAAAATGTTTTGTTACTTAATACACTCCAAATAGCCATGTATATTAGGTGTTAATTTACTCGGGTACAATATCCAATTAGATAATTAGTTAACAATTAAACGTGCCTATATTAAAAGCAATTTGCATCACAATTTTTTTCAAAATAATCCAAAAGAAATACAATGATATCAGATGAAAATGTATAAAAGAAAGAACCTCAAAACCTAAATCTTTCCATCGTTGCCATTACAGCTGTGGTTAAACTTAAAAGCATAACTAACAGACTGCTAAGATGAAAGTCGATGGTGCACAGAACACATCGTTTATCCTGCAAAGTGAAGCATTGATGGGTTTTCCTCTTTTACCTGGCCTCCTGGAACTTCTTGACCTTGCTGGGCCGGTCGTGGTTCCTCCTCCGCCGGAACCACCGCTGGACCTGACGCACCGAGCACCCCGACTTCTTGCTCAAACTCTCTATGCAGCTCTGGTGGTCAAAAGACACAGAGACGGAGACGAATGACACCGGGGAAACCCTCGATCACATGGGCTCCATCACAGAGAGAGACACAAGGACAACAGACACAGGCTAGGTCCTGGTGAGTGAAAGGGTTTGTATTTTGTATTTCGCCGACCACTAAACCTATAGTAGGTACAACAACAACACCAGTGCCGAAATCCCCCCCAGTGTGGTTCAACAAGACTTCCTGCCACCATTAACACCACCACACCCTCCTAATCCACCACCATCCCCTCCCCCACCTACCTGTCCGGGGTGCTTTGATGTGCGACAGAAGTATGCCTCCAGGGCTGGGTTGGGCGCGGCGCTGACTCTGTGTTTGTCCTTCACGCCAAGCAGGCCGGCCATGGGGGTGCCCACCGTCCTGAAAAGCAGAGGAGCTGTCAACAGGCGGCGGGGTGCTGCCCATAAGCGTTGGATTCATTATTTACTTTAATGGAAGGAAACATCCGGTTTTACTCGTCAGACAAAAGCCACATGGCAAACACTGAACTAGTTCAACAAATGACTGAATACAAAGAAACGAACACACTGGCAACAAACAGGTGTGTGTGTGTGTGTGTGTGTGTGTGTGTGTGTGTGTGTGTGTGTGTGTGTGTGTGTGTGTGTGTGTGTGTGTGTGTGTGTGTGTGTGTGTGTGTGTGTGTGTGTGTGTGTGTGTGTGTGTGTGTGTGTGTGTGTGTGTGTGTGTGTGTGTGGAAGGGGGGGGAACTGTGGCCCAAACAGTTAACCCCTGCCTGGGTGTTCCTTGCTTATTAATTACAGTGTAGGGTTACAAAGTATAAATACCCCGTTACAGCTCTTAAAAGGTACCGAAGGCTATTTCGAGCCGACCCCTCCCTTCAGGCCTCCCTTGGAAACCACTCCCCCAAAACGCATCACTAGCTTGCTAGCCTAAGCAATTAATGAGGTGAAGTTTGGATATTGTTTCAGACTCGGATCCATGAATCTCATTCATTGAAATGAAACAATCCTTGGGTCGGATCATTCATTTAAGCATATAAATAATTTGCGTCTATTTGGTAATGTTATGTTCTTGCGTCCTATACTGGGTGATGTACTGTAACACAGTGAAGACGTAGGTGGCTATGAGTTTTTAAGCATACAAGTAGACATGATACAGCCAACATTCTCATTTTCATAATCAATCACATAATTATGTATACTCTGACACACGAAGAAACAATGTGTGAGGATCTATTTACGGTAAGTACCGTACACACGTTTAAACACCACATAGAAAACCTTCCCTTTAAAGCGATGAACATGCCCAAAACAACGAAGGAAATGAGCGATCCACTCACGGATATGAATCACACATACCAGAACGCACAAGAGATTGGTTATTTTTTACAGAATCGTTCATGAATCACATATCACTATGAGCAATAGGTCTTCCTAGCCTTGTGAAAGTAGGTGCATTTGGCCAATCAGCATTTATGTAAAAGCCACTAATCAGTGGATCACCCTGCCTGCTGATCTGAGGAGCTGCATCTCTGTCAGCTCTTTTAAAACCAATGGGAAGTCTGATAAAAACTGCTCTGCTGTCACCGGCCTTGAGTTTTATCTCATGGTCTTTATGACTTGCTTTTAGCTGACAAGCATACATTTGAGATTCGCACATGGGTGAAGCTCGGCATAGTGTGTCTTGGGTGTTTAAAAAGCATAAAAGAAATGCTTTTTGGTATAGCTCTGCATTACGTCTTCACTCTGTGTTGTTTGTTGTTATGCTTCCTTCGTTTGGTCCTGCCAAGGCACTACAGATGTAAAATTCGTTTAAAGCAAAATCTGATACAGAACAACAAATGCTGACCTCTATTTTGGACTTAAGTGATCCCTTTTAAATAAAATAAAATACATCAGAATAAGGACAATTCCAATTTCAACAAAAAATACGTTAAATAAATTCCCGTCCCTGGTTTTAAATGTTTTTAGTATCTGTACTTCACTTATGGAAAATCACAACCGCATGTCTGTAAGCATATACATATACACACAAATATACATATATATGGGTCAACATTTATCTTTAGTTTTAAATCGTAACAACATTATAACACAGATAAATACTATTGATGCTTCAGGTCATTTTATTGGAGATGCTTTATGACCTTTAGTCAAGTGATTTCTTACCACACATCAACGTTCTAGTACTTTAAACACCAGACTATTTGTTTGCCGTGCGTGTGTGTTTGTTTGCGGTGTTCTGAACCTACCTTTCAAAGACCTGCCGAATCAGCAGGAAGCAAAGGGCCACGGGGAGGGTGAACCACAGGTCCCCCATCTTGGGGTACACCTTGCCGTCATGGTCCTGCAGGTCGGCCCAGCCCAGCCCAGGGGGGAACCAAATCCAGTCCTGCCATATTAGCTCTCTCAGCCGCGACAACGTGGACAACATCCTGGAACCCAGAGAGGCGTCCTTTCAATAAAACATTGAACCCGCTTATGCTTGTCCCAAAAGACACCCCACACATATACATACATAAAGATATGCGACACACACACACGTTCTTTCGTTACCATTAGCGTCAGAAGAGCCTTAAGTAAGGCTCTTTATTGCAATGACTCTCCGAAGCTATTTAATAAACATCATTTAACAAACTGGAAAGGAAATTCTCTCTCTAGAAGCAGTAAAAAAAAAGCTTTGAAAAAGATATCAAACATGGGTGTCGGTTGGGAAGACGAAGCATTATAGCTGATTCAAAATGTAAAATGGGCCAAACAGGCATTCACCAAAAGTCCACAATCCAGACTTGCCATCAATAGCCATCAGCCTCAGCATTGAGTTTTTAGTATAAGGCAGCAGTCCATATGCAGGGTTAGCAGACAGCAGTTTTAAAAGGGAGATGGGGAATGTTTAATAAGCCAAGAGGCAGACGCGGGAAGACGTGGGACCTCCACGCAAAATAATTAATCACCGTCTCACTACCACGTATGCGCGAGCCTAGTGAGATCTAACTTGGGGCTCCCAAAACCATCTCTTATATCAAGTAACACGTAACACGCTGTGGAGCGAACACTACATAACGTCAAAACGATGCTTTGTTTTGTCTTGTCCTTCCATTTAGGGAACATTAACCGTTCCGTCTGTTTGATCTGCGAGTGGGGTGTATGTTTAACCCCAACCAGGTGTGTTTCGATAGCCAGGTCCGGTTAAATAACGGCCGATGTTTTACGACCATGGCCATGTCTGGGGCATGTCCTCAGGTCGGACTGTTTCTTAAAAAAAAAAAAGCAATGATAATAAAGGAAATGAAAATATTACCTTTAAGATAACACTTCTACTTCTAGCTTCAGAAACAATATTTTATAAGTCAATATTTTTCTTGGCTGCTGACTTTGCTTCCCGGATCTGGCCATGTACAATCAGCATATAAAAGCTCCTAACATAATAATAACAACCCCTTATAGATAATGAATACACATTTCATAGATGATTAACAACTCTTTATAGGTGATGCATCATTGACGAAACAATCCGTAGATGAACCCAGCATGAATGGTCACTGTAGTCAAACTCTAATCCCATCCTGCGCCTCTCTTTTATCATGACAGCCACTCCTGTGGTACTAGTCCTGGCCTCGGCCCCTCAATAAGCTAGAGTCCATACCCCAATGGGGTCCGGTGCTCATTCTGATCGGAGTGCTTAGGGTGGGTGGAAAACCATCTGGGCAGGGTGGATCATTAAATGCACGCCCCATGCCTACTTGGAGTGGGCACGGGGCGATACCTGTTGGCGTTACGGTCCAGGCTAAAACATGCTGAAATTCAGGCTGTCTGAAAGGGCATCACAGTAATGTGATCCCTGCATAGTAGTGCTCGCCTCCACTGCGGTCTCCGGACCGATGCACGCGTGGTGCGGGGCCTGACTCCTACGTGCCTATGTTAAAACAGAGAGTACAACAAGAGGGCTCCTCCCGAACCCAGTCTGCTTTCTGCAGATACATTTACCAGGAAGTAATGTAGCGGAAAAGTCAAATTTGATTAACCGATTCGGCTACAGAGTAAAGTGTCATGTAGGGACGTCAGACCTGTGTCCTGAACGGGGTGTATCCGATAACAAAAGAGGCTTTGAGATGACAGACCGTGTAACCAAAGACCCAGTTTGAGTTCCAATCAGAACAGAATTATTTGAATGGTAAGAAAACGGGTTATGCAACAGGATGTGTTTGAGGTGGAAAATGTTTAGTTTATATTAAGTTAATTTATCTATGACTATTGAACAAAATGTTAATTTGTATTAGAATGATGGCACGCTGAGTACAACCAATGTATTGATCGGCATTCAAATACCTTCAGGTATGGTACACACATGGAAACGGCAAGATGGCCTTAAACTAACCAGCAAGAACAGCTGAGGAGAAAGGCTCCAGGAATGACATCACCCCCTCAGTCTGTCACCACTGGCAGTCCCTCAATGGAACTTCACCTTTCAAGTCACATGCTTTGTTATCCTGGCAGTTCAGTGGGTTGATTATGTCATGGTTTAAGTATAATACTCATGTTACTGATTGGAAGGCGATTGTCTGGGCTCCATCCCTTCAGGCAATGAAAGATGTCTTCCTTAATTATACCCTTGTAGAACTTGGATTGATCAAGTGGAAGGATAAGTCATTGCTTTAACTCGGGAGGGGGGGGGGGGGGGGATGACTTGGTAAATACATTAATGAACATGGAAATAACTTATTTTATCTAGCTTGAGAGAATTATCTGTCATGAGAAAGGGGTCATCACCTGCAGTGGACTGTCTGCCACGTCTTGATCTGGTAATCAGTTAAATAGGATTGTTTGTGTGGACTTTGACCAGCTGCAATCTTGTTATGAAGAACAAGTTACAAGCCTGGTACAAAGTGAACCCGGCTGGCACTGTTAGTTTGATAGATATTTTTTAAGTGATACTTTTTCAACACTGGGCAGCTATCTATTGTCTCTGCTTCATCGCTCACATTGTAAATAGACTGTGTAATGGAGCGTTGAATGCAGCTGTGCTTACAACCCGTGATCTAGATTCACAACAATAAGGAGATGAAGGAAATACCAGAGAAAAATCAAGTGATGAAATGAAACGGCAGTTTCACAGTGAAAGTGAGGCGTAGGTGCAATATGGGGCTTGTGAGATCACATATTAACAAATAGGCCTACTTATGATGCAGAAACAGGAGGTTTTTTTTTATGATTGGTGAGTATAAAGCTCAAAGTACCCTCACAGAGGGTGGTGGAATAGTCTTGACGGGAAATTGGCACCAATTAATTTTTTGTGTCAAAAGAACAGTTGGCCGGAACAGGTTCAAGCAGGGGAAATCTCAGAGGAGCTCAACTTGAGCTCCTTCTCCATTTTTCGAGATTGATCAGTTAATGTTCAGATAATAATGAATATTTAGACTATATCACATTAAATGTCTTATTTCTTAAATACATGTTTCTATTTTCAAAATAAATGAACAAATGTATGTTCCACTGATCATGTCAGTGGTGAAGAATGTAACTAAACACAAAAACAAAAAGAAGTTAAATCGTGTGTAGGGTTACATTAAGCAACCAAAGAGTGAAAGTAGTATCAAAGGTCAAATCCAGTTGTAAAGTGGTTGGATACTGAATGCGTGTTGGATTGGGGCCAAATTGTAAGTTATTGAAAATGATACAGGAGGGGCCAATTTAGTAGCCTACTCCCAATGCTTTGTATATTTCTTAGTTCTGACTATGAAAAAGAAGCGTCGTCCATGTCTTAATGCATTTAAAGAATTGAAAAACGAGGTCAAACACTAAACACTATTTCACCAATTATGGTACAAGAAAACATAGTGCTATCATTAATGCAGGCACCATTTACAGGACGCCTTTAGCCACAGCGTACCGTGAGGCAGGGTGCTACGTACAAAGCTTCACGTCTAACGGGCGTCATCACCACGATCCCTCTTGCAGATCTTGCAACAGACCAGCTTGGTGTTGTAAGACGGGATATGAGTGGTACGGCAAATGTCATGCTTTTATAAAAATGTAATTTCTCGACTGGCCATAGCTTTGATCCCAAACAGAGCATTACGCCATCTACGCAGCCGTGTTCAGGGAGTAGCTCGGTGCGTAGGCATGGCGCAAGTGGGGAGGCTCCCGGACGTTACAGTTAGCGGAATTTAGAGGAAGATATTCTTCAACCAACAAGTTGGTTTAACGTTTACCCACAGAAACCACAGCAGGCAGTCCAAGCGTCGCCAAGCCGTTGGACGAGACCCCTTGAGCTTTGATTGACCTCATCCAAATAAACAACTTTGCAAACATTTCCAGGCCCGTAGAAACTTTTGCTTGTACACAATTTTGTAACGTAAGGGCCATTTTACTTTTTTTTCCCCTTCCCTTGCAGAGGATCATTAATGTTGTGCTTCAGATCGGCGGCTCTGGTTTGGTGATCATTCCTCTGTTCTCACACTGGTCGCCTTATCGCGGTGCTCCTAAACAAACACGTTTAGAGATTACTCCAACCAAAGGCCTACAGGCAGCCCAAAGTTAACTTGAACACTATCAAGAGATATCTAGAAACTCCTGTTTGTCAACCACCAGGAACACACCGCGAACGGCTGGATCAAGGTTCAATTGTAACGTCCCCGATCCATGTTCATTGGTAAACAATTACATCCTTAACACACATCCTTAAAAAAAAACACCACATCAAATCACTGCTTTTACAATCATTAAAAGTGTGTAACGTTTAGGTGCACCATATAACGGTGCAGTCTGCGCACCTACCTGGCTGCTCGCGGTTTGCAGTGGTATTATTGTGCGTGTTGATGGAAGATATTTCCCACTCCTCTCGGTCGGTCCCCTCGGTAGATGTTACGCGGATCGCGCCATTAGTTCTGCCCACCTCCAAAAAGCTGCCAATCGCTCTGCTCCACCTTTCTATCCGCTGCTTTACTCCATTCCCGGAGAAATTAGCATCTGTTAGACTTTCTCCAAAAAAAACAACTGTGTAGTCGTCATTCACACTGGCCTCCCGTACGAATTGTAGGTTTACGTTGTACTTATACTTCTTCCCTCGGAGAAACTTTGGTGGATCGGACCGCTGTGGTGATAGGGTTTAGCCGGTGTGCTGTGCTCGTTAGAGCAGTAGTGAGGAGGAGGAGCAGGAGGGGGCGGAGCCCGGGCTATTTAAAGTGACGTCGACGCTCCGAGGCCTAGGGCTAGCAAAACGGAGGCAAAACGTGTTTCAACGCATCTGGCCTGTCTCAATCTTGTTACGGCGGGTGGGAAAATAAGACACAACATTTCACCTAGGAGTAGAGGTTGTGGTCATGGTTTCTGCATAGCAGTATTGCACTTTTATGTGGAATGGTTGGGGATATATGCTTAGGCAGGCACGTTTCTCACACTATAGTAACCTCACAGAAGGTGTATTGGACTACACGTTCATTATAGCAGATGGCTGATAGCAGACACCCTCTTGAAGTATTTGATCTTCATGAGCCAGAATAACCAAAATGGCCTGCTTGAAGCATTGCTTCTACGAAAGCAAGAGGTTGACTAGGTGCAAATGCATTAGACCTAATGTATGAGGTATATTGTATGCTTATAATATCCACCTGTTGCAGACGGTGCCTTATATATAGGATTAAAATACAAAACATGCATGTAGGCCTAACCCGCACCTACCCACCACAAAATGTAATTCTATTTATAAGTGAGGAATCCAGTTCCCATACAGTAATGACACACACAAGCTTATGCACTCAGTTATTTTTTTCTAAATTGTACTTTATTTTCTTTAAAGACATATGTTTTAAAACAGCAATTGTAGAGAATAAATAAAGAAACAATGTGTTTTTTTAAACTTCCATAAGTACATTTATGTAATTTTGAAATTCTACAATAACAGTGTCCGTTGACCTTAAGACCACAGGATTCGGAATCTCCAATTTTCTCAAATCATATAAAATTGCCATGTCTCCCCCTGATCAAATTGATTAACAAATAAATTAAAAATAAAAATCAAGATAGAAAAAACCCTGACCCTCCCCAACCCAGACAAAAATGAGTGGCAGTAGAGATTCTTAACTTACAAGGTAATTTGCCCTTAAACACCTTTTTGAAACTTAGGTATATACAGCGAGAGGAAATTAATCTCTTTTACAATGTAATCCCTTGTCTTTTTCTTTAATTTACTTTTAAATAATAAAACTAACTCTACATAACAATTTTACCAATGGTAATCAGAATACAGAATAATTTAATTATCTTTTTTTTCTTTTCTTTTTTTTTTGCTCATTAGTCCATTGAGACCTCCTCTTCCTCCTCCTCCTCCTCCTCCTTCGCCTCTCCCACCAATCAGACGCCTCGCTAACGCCACACACCACAGATTACACTATACAGTAGAACCCTGTTCAGTAGAATAACACCATTGATATGTTTTTTTTTCTTAACATGTAGATTTTTGTCAATAGACGTATGTACATCATCTAAATGGATCCAGCTGTGAGCATGTGGTGAAAATCTCTGGAACGGCTGGACACAACAGGGGGTTGGGGGGTGGGGGGAGGTGGGAAAGGGAAACACGGAGAGCCTAAAACTGTAGCTGCTGTGATGCTCATATTTTAGTTGTACAGGATTGATGGGTATAATGGTTTCCATGGTGAAGTTTCGCTCCTGTGTGCTGCTATGCGCTTTGGTCTAACAACCAAAAATAAAAACGTCAAGAGGAAAACAAGGCGGTTTTTTTTTTCCCCTCTCTTTTTCTCAATTGAGCTCCTGCATTGTCCTGGAAAGAGAGAGGGAGAGAAGGATATGAGCAAGGGGGATATTTGAAAACTTCACACCGTGAATGAAACACGTGCGCACACGCACACACACACACAAGCACACGTACACACACACACACACACACACACACACACACACACACACACACACACACACACACACACACACACACACACACACACGCACACACACACAGTGACTGTGGTTAGCCTCTAGGAAGGGGAGCAATGTCGGCAACGTACTTTGCTCCCACTGACCCTTCAGAGAAGACAGGATGACCACCTGAGTGTCCATGCAGCCCACGCTGACAGCCCTTACTGCTGCAGTCGACAGAGAGTGTGTGCCCCACTGCACATCCTTACAAGAAAGACCTACTCATCTTTATTGATAGGCAGGCAAATCAATTCAGGACATGCATAGTAGGAATTCTGGTAAGGTAGAGTGAGTGGTTTGAAAGGCCATTCAGGGAATTGCTATTACTTATTTACTTCATTAGTATTGTGTGAAGTATTGTGCATTGTGCTCTTTTAATTTTTTTAATGATCTAATGATTATTTCTCCAAACACAGTTGATGGAGGTGGGTGTGTATGCTCACAGTACTTATACTTGTACTCAGTTACCCAGAATTCCTACAGAGGAGGGCAGTTCCGTAGCCAGTTGCGCACGTCACAATAACCTTAGTTATTTTTAATCCAAAATCGTATAGAAAATGGGAAGTATCTTGCTTTATACACACACACACACACACACACACACACACACACACACACACACACACACACACACACACACACACACACACACACACACACACACACACAACACACACACACACACACACGCTACACACACACCTACCACACACAACACACACACACACCACACACACACACACACACACACACACACACACACACACACACACACACACACACACACACACACACACACACCAGACAAGTCACATAAAAATGTTTCTTTGGAGATGCGATCATGACTGACAACACTCACACACACAAACAATAAACCCTGTACGACTCTCTTTTGGCACTCACAGAGACACATGTACACACGCACGTACACACGTCACAGTGTTATGCTATCTTGTCAACCGCTTAAAGGGGTACACGTTTACTACAGTGTCAAATTCACAGAGAAAATAAACAAAAACAAGGTTCAGGCACAAAGTCACGTGGAGTTTAGTACAACCAAACGAAAACCCCACATTGTAGCGAAACTACCACACCAACCAACTAAACACGGGGATATATGTAAGAATGATAATCATGACAAAACAAAGAGAGACTAATCAAAAACCAAAGGGTGGAGGCAGAAGAATCCATATTTGATGGACTAGTACATCCCAATGGGTAATTTGTTAGAGTTGCAAAGCAACATTAATTGGACTACAGAAAAGCATGTCATGATAATCAATTGCTTACAAATTCAGAGGCAAAGTGACAGTTATTGATCGTAGTTTGCAAGGATAAAACCAGGGCAAAATAATAATTATAATAAGAGGAAACTCACAACGCACCAAACACAGTTCATGGTCGCCATGGTGAATCACGGCCCAAAATAAAATTGCTAATGGCAACCATCACAGGCAATATCGCCACAGCAACCAACACAGGCCAATTAACTTACAACGCAGTGAGAAGGAAGGGGGAGGTTTTAGAGGTTGCTAGGCAACCGTAGCCATAGCGACGCAGTCTCCACGATATATGTATGGACAGGACAGTCTTGAGAGTGATGGTTTTTTTTCAGGAAAATGACATGACGAAAACAATAAATGAAAAGTAAAAAAAAAAAATTAATGACGAACAGGATTTTTTAAATCCTATCATATACCAAACTCTATGATAAACATTTATTTATTTGAGTTATACTTTACTAACCAATCTCTTTGGTGTTTGCTTAAAAACCCCCACCCCACATGTTAACAAAGTATCCAATCAGATCCTGATGTAACGTTTATAACATTCCACCCTCACACACATTCATCTGAGGGTAGAGAAATGTTTAGCTCCAGCTACAAGACAGACAATCATAGCAATAGGTGGCATTGAATCCAGTTCAACCATTCATCAACACCTCTCCCCATCTACCTTTCTCTCCCTTTGTCTCTCTCTCTCTCTCTCTCTCTCTCTCTCTCTCTCTCTCTCTCTCTCTCTCTCTCTCTCTCTCTCTCTCTCTCTCTCTCTCTCCTCTCTCTCTCTCTCTCTCTCTCTCTCTCTCTCTCTCTCTCTCTCTCTCTCTCTCTCATGTATGTGTTTATCTCTCTCACCCAGTCCACTGACCCCATTCAGTAAGGTCTGTTGGCATCCTTAGGCCTCTTCAGCTGCACCTTGAGTCGCTTCATGCCGATCTGGAAGCCATTCATGGCTTGGATGGCCGTCTGGGCACTCGAGGGGTTGTCAAAGCTCACGAAACCTGGAGAGGAAGCAGAGGGGAGGAAGGAGTAGACGAGACAAACTTGTTTTATTAAGAATAATAATAATTATAATCTGTAAAACCACCTGAAGCATGTGAACCCCTCCGTACGATGTTCACAACGGATAGGACTTACTAGAGAAGAAACTTTCCAAGAGCTAACATCATCTTTACTGTTGACGTCAGATCCGTACGTCAGTCTCTTAACCACCTAAGCCGACCCACCCCCACCGGCCGGGACTCACCAAAGCATTTGCTCTGGTTGGTGGCGCGGTCGACGAAGACCTTGGCGGAGATGACGTTTCCGAAGGGCAGGAACATCTGAAGCATCTCAGAGTCGGTGAACTCCTGGGGCAGGTGGTAGATGAAGATGTTGCACCCCTCTGGACCTGCAGATGGGGCAGGGTGGGGGGGGGGAGAGAGAGAGAGAGAGAGAGAGAGAGAGAGAGAGAGAGAGAGAGAGAGAGGAGAGAGAGAGAGAGAGAGAGAGAGAGAGAGAGAGAGAGAGAGAGAGAGAGAGAGAGAGAGAGAGCACAATAGGTGAACATGTGGGTTAGAGGTGAGACAACTACTGTGTTCGGATGAGATTAATGATGAAAGCACTTGTTGAATGGAAAATGCAGAAGTGATGCACAGAGTTGATCCGAAGGGCGGGGGGGAGCATTGTTTCATAAACAGTTGAATAAAATATGGGTAATATTGTATTTAGCATTTCTAACAGTAGCCGTATTTTCAGGATTGTTTAAACATAATAGGCCCACATAAACTTCAAAACATTGACACATACATAGCAGGTACACAATGACATGGCCGAGGGTTAGCAGAGTGACTTGTGTTGTTAGTCATATTTTCCATCCACACACGATACTCAAATACAAATGACTCAAAATAGATTATTTGGTCAGAGGAAGCAATCACATCACACAACGATATGAAATAACACGAAACACGGAATGGTTTAAAGAAAAAATTAAAAACGAATTAATTAACTAACTTATTTGTGTATATATTGTATTCGCATTAAAACCTTCTCTCTGCTGCAGCTGCTGGGGTGGCTGCGGCTGCTGGGCCATAAGGGTGTGCTGGTGGGGGAAGGGCTGGCCCACCAGGCCGTACGCAGCCGGGTAGGTGGCTGGCGCGGAGACGGAGAAAACAACAAACACCAATTTCAACACGTGTTAACTACGAGACATAAAGGTTTAGAAAATCGAAAATTGTAATTGTTTGAATGGAAATTCATTCAAATGTATACTTCTATATGTATATATTTACATAAACATATATATGTATAAAACATGCATTATATTAAATATATAGGCTATACGACACATTTTTACTAACGACATATTTGATACTATCCTCATATGCCACCTAGTGGGCAAAGACGTTATTTTCAGCGGTGGATTCTTATGGCCTAATCGGTTATTTCAACTATGCGTATTGTTATGTGAAATTGCAAGCAGTGCTTAACACAGCATTAACAGTGGTGAACAATAGATCATTCCACAAAACACACCACCACCTACAAATAATACATCTGATGAGTAAGGGATTTGTTGAAATTCCCACTTGCTTACCGGCTGAGACGCCAATCAAAACTATGCCCAGGGTGTAGCCTACTTGTGTCACTGTCAGCCTTTATACCTCATTAACGGAGTGTACCTTTGTAAACAAGACCTGTAGGCCTATGTACCTCATTACCTGAGTGTAGCTTTGTGAATATGACCTGTACACCAATATATCTAATTACTTGAGTGTACCTTTTTAAAATATGAGCTGTGGGCCTATGAACCTCATTACCTGAGTGAACCTTTGTAAATATGACCTATACATCGATATATCCCATTACCTGTGTAGTGTTGCATGCCAGTGTAGGCTTGCTGCAATTGGTCCAGGACAGGACTCTGAGCTGTGAGAACGTGTGACAAACACATCATGAGCCCCATGCCGGACAGGTTATCTGGGCCACATCAGAATGCTCTGCAGCACATTGAGCTCAAACCAATGCTTTCATTGTCTAATTTGCTTTTGCTGTCGTGCACAGACAAACAGCCCGTGAACCTGTGGATGTGACGGTAACAAAATGCAGGTTTATGTTAAATAGGAGAATGAAACATTTGTTAACGATGAACTGGTAAACATTATCAGCATCATGTGATATTATTGTTACATCGTCGTTATAGTGTTGTTGTTATCTTTCTGCGCATGGGTTGTGGCTCTACCTTGATATGCGTGGATCCCATTGGTGTACAGGGCTTCAGATGCTGACTGCCCATTGGGCGGGGCGGCGACCGAGGCGTAGTTGTTGAGTGTGATTGGTGGAGGCAGAGCGGGGACGGGTGTGCCGGCCATAGAGGGAGGGGTGTTGGTACCTGCAAGATGAGGACAGGGAAGATTATGTAAAAAAACATGAACAACGAATAATGTAATAATGGTGCAGCAGCCCTATGGAGGCTGAATGGAAACACATGTTTGCATTTAAATGTTGCCTTGTTGAGAGCGAGAGGTGATACATAAGCACAACTGCTTTCAGCAGTTGAAAGGTTGCCTACATTTTTTAATCTTTGCACTGCGTTATAGTGTTGGATAAGGATAAGATGCTCTATTTTTCCACAAATAAAACAAACCTTTTTTTATTTATGTTTTGTTCCTGTCAGATTCAGAACTGGGCTGGAATGTGCAAACTATGTAAAATATATTATATATATATTATATATATATTATAAATTATTATAATATATATATATATAATATATATATATATATATATATATATATATGCATACATACATATATATATATATACATACATACATACATACATACATACATACATACATACATACATACATACATACATACATACATACATACATACATACATACATACACACATATATATATATTTAAACAGACAGAATCAGGATTAAAGAACATAGTAACAGCCAACCACAGGATCCCATTGGTGGTTGGGTTGTTTTGCCTCTGAGTTCCAGCTCCTCACTCTTTCCCCCGATTGCCTCAGCCACTGACGAGGATGACGGTTAGGCCACTCCCCTTTCCTCTCTGCTGTGGGGGAAGTGGGGGGGGGGGGGGGGGTTACCTGAGGAGGGGGCAATGGAGCTGATAGGCGTAGCAATGATGCTGCTGGGGTTGAGGGCTGCCAACTGCTGCATCTGCACGGCCGCAACCGTGGCAACGGGAGACAGGTAGGCAGACTGGGCGACGAGTGCCTGTTGCTGGACCAACTACAACCACAGAAGAAGAAGAACAACAACAACAACCGCAGGGACAATTAATGACAAAGAAATGAGGCGTGATGGA
>OLKM01000143.1:285930-288493 GCA_900291075.1 Melanogrammus aeglefinus
GCAGAAGGAAAACATAAAATAGCCAATATTGGTAGTGTAAAGGTTTAGAATGGGGTATGAAATTAATACAATTGAAAAAAGTTATGATAGAACATGCAAACATTCTGGAAAAGTTAATCAAAAAAAATAAAAACAATCGACAATCTGTGAGAGAATATTTAGAAGAAAACAATCCTACTGCAAAAAACGATATAATATACTGCAATGCCATAGACAGACACCAGAATGCAGTAGTGAGACCATTACGGCTCAGACAGCGTTTGACCCAAATGTTTGTAACTCTCTGTGTTGACAGAGGAACAGCCACTCCTTAGAGCATCCGCTGCCTATACACTATTTACTTGGCACTGTCACTGTGATTTGAATGCATCAATAGTAATCAAGATAAGGAAACAAGACCCTGTCCTAAACACATTGGTTTTACTGTTCAATTGTGTTACAAATGCTTCCCTGTCAGATTATGGTTTTAATCTGAGATTTACATATAGGCGGATAGATTTATACATTTTAATAACAGTGGATTTCTGGACATCTGCTCCATCTATTGTTTGACTCGGCCAAAGCATATTAACGCAACAGTTGTGCGTCCAACTGTTTGCAGCCATAATGAGAGGGCAAGAGAGGAGAGAGTTTTTCTAAATCTCCTAAGAGACTTTGTGATTTCGGAGAAATCTATTTATGTTGAGACTGATAATGGTAGGAAAAGCCAATTATCGCTAGCAGATTTGTATGTGTGACTGGATTGTCATCGATACATATATTTTTATTCAACTGCGACTGTTTACAGGAATGCTAAACACTGATTCAGTTGTCTGTGCCCATGCTCCAGGCAAGACATCAGCAAAACAACTATTTTGAAGCTCTTCATAGTTATAATTAAAGAGTTATTTTAACGCTCACAAAATCCTCTATGTGCTAAAAAAAAAACCCGTTAGACTTGCCTATTTGTCAGGCAATGACTGTGACATTTGTTCACTTATGACCCGTCGGCCTCACCAGCACCCACTACAGTTATTTTATTTTAAATGTATTATTTATTATGAATCTCTCCAAGACCTTCTGTTCTCGTCTTAATTAGTCATCAGAACAGAAACCTGCTGGTGCCGTTACATAAAGAGGAAGTCATTTCAGACGTATCTTCATGTTTCGCTGAGGTGGTCACATGGGGCATTTGTGATTGGTCCAAACCCTTATTCAGATGAATAACCCAATATTAGTCTGAATGTAAACATAACAAGTTAATCTGACACAGGTGTGGTTAAATGAATGAAGAAGATGACTAACATACGTCTTGAAACAGATATTTACTCTCTCCTTCAAAATAAGAAAACGCTATATTTGGGAGTGTAGTGTTTCTTTCTTGGGAAATAAAATAGAAACAAGGACATTTTTCACTGTTGTTACTCTTTGAGAAAGTGGAATGCAAAGGCTGATGGGTTGGTGTGGGGGGGGGGGGGTGGGCAGGGGTGGTGGTCCATGGTTAGGGAGTGTGTGGGGGGGATGTGATGGGAAGGGTGAGGGGAGGTATAGGACGGTCGTCAGGTGACCCTTACCCCCTCTGCCTTCACTGTCCGCTGGCTTCACTTGGATGGGGCGGTTCATCTAGAGACAGAAAAGAAACGACACGTTCAAATACAGCGCGGGGGGGGGGGGGGGGGGGGAGACAACCTCCACACTTCACCTCCACAAGGGCAGCTGAAGGTCACCCCTCGTCCCTACCAACAGCGGTCAGGGAGGAGAGGGACCACCGAAGGAAAACCTCAGGATTGTATTTCCCCCACACAAACGTGTGCCCGGACACACCCCTTCCGTGCATGCGTGGTGACGCAGCTACACACATGACGGATAATGGACATGTGCCGCGCCAGGCTGTGTGTGTGTGCCTGTGTGCCTGTGTGTGTGTGCGTGTGTGCCTGTGTGCCTCTGTGCATGTGTAGGTCTGTATGTGTGCGTGTGTGTCTGTGTACATGTGTGTGTGTGTTAGTGTGTGCCTGTGTGTATGTGCGTGTGTGTGTGTGTGTGTGTGTGTGTGTGTGTGTGTGTGTGTGTGTTTGTGTGTGTGTGTGTGTGTGTGTGTGTACATGTAGGAGTCCACGAGTCACATGTGTAATATTACATTTACAGCTACAGGCCTCCCATTTGTTCCTGGCATCTCTCATTCTCTCTCTATTTCTATTTCTCTCTCTCTCTCTCTCTCTCTCTCTCTCTCTCTCTCTCTCTCTCTCTCTCTCTCTCTCTCTCTCTCTCTCTCTCTCTCTCTCTCTCTCTCTCTATTTATCTCTCTCTTCCAATCTATCTCTCTCGCCACATTTACCTAGCTCTCTCTCCGTCTCTCTCTCTTTGTTTTTCCTCTCTCTCTCTCGCACAAACAAAAGCAGGAAGAGCATGCACAAGCACACACACAAACCCACCGCCCACGCGGGATTGGGCGAGTGATACGATTAAGAGAGCGCTCTCTCCCAGCTAATCTGGATTACAGGAGCACACGCCGATGGAACAGAGAGAGAGAGATTGAGAGACAGAGAACTAAAGAGAGAGAGAGGCAGAGAGAGAGAGAGAGGCA
>OLKM01000143.1:288503-323924 GCA_900291075.1 Melanogrammus aeglefinus
TGTGTGTCGTCGTGTGTGTGTGTGTGTTCTGTCGTCTGCTGTCGTGTGCTTACACCTGTTAGGGACGTCCACGCAGCTCACATGCCTGTAACCTTTACATCCTTCACCAGCTACAGGCCTCCCATTTGTTCCTGGCATCTCTCATTCTCTCTCTATTTCTATTTCTCTCTCTCTCTCTCTCTCTCTCTCTCTCTCTCTCTCTCTCTCTCTCTCTCTATTTATCTCTCTCTTCCAATCTATCTCTCTCGCCACATTTACCTAGCTCCTCTCCAATCTATCTCTCTCGCCACATTCCTACTGCTCTCTCTCCCGTACTCTCTCTCTTTGTTTTCCTCATCTTCCTCTACGACACAAACAAAAAGCAGAGAAAGAAGCATGCACAAGCACACACACAAACCCACCGCCCACGCGGGATTGGGCGAGTGATACGATTAAGAGAGCGCTCTCTCCCAGCTAATCTGGATTACAGGAGCACACGCCGATGGAACAGAGAGAGAGAGATTGAGAGACAGAGAACTAAAGAGAGAGAGAGGCAGAGAGAGAGAGAGAGGCAGAGAGAGAGAGAGAGATAGAGAGAGAGAGAACTAGAGAGAGAGAGAGAGAGAGAGAGAGAGAGAGAGAGAGAGAGAGAGAGAGAGAGAGAGAGAGAGAGAGCAGAGAGAGAGAGAGAGAGAGAGAGAGACAGAGAACTAAAGAGAGAGAGACTACTAAAGAGAGAGAGAGAGAGAGAGAGAGAGAGAGAGAGAGAGAGAGAGAGAGAGAGAGAGAGAGAGAGAGAGAGAGAGAGAGAGAGAGAGAAAGAGAGAGAGAGAGAAATTAAGAGAGAGAGATATAAAGAGAGAAAGGAGGGGGATAGCAGCTAGAAGTCAGGGGGGCTTGTGGTGATGGGGGAGGATGGGGGAGGATGTAGATACAAATCTGTGAAATAAATTGAGGGAGAAACGGATACAGGGAGGGGCGGAGCCTTGGCGAAACAATAAAGAGGGAATTAGGCGACCTTTTCCCAATTCATCACCGGCTAATCTCATTCCTTCGATTATACGCAATTGTGCGACCATAAAAAAATGAAAAGCTCCTGTATGGGGAACAGTGGCTCGCACGTCAGCACTGCCCCTTTGTTAGCCTGAGAGGACCGGGCGGAGAACCACACACACACACACACACCCTCCACTGTGTGTGTGAAAAGAAAACACAAGAAAAGAAGGAACAAGGGATGCAGGGGAGAAAGGCAAGGTGGGTTTGAGGGGACTTAATTGAGCAAATGGGGTGTGTGCGAGTGTTTGTATGTGAGTCATTGTGGGAGTGTGTGTGTGTGTGTGTGTGTGTGTGTGTGTGTGTGTGTGTGTGTGTGTGTGTGTGTGTGTGTGTGTGTGTGTGTGTGTGTGTGTGTGTGTGTGCGTGCGTGTGTGTGTGCCTGTGAGTGTGTGAGTGAGTGTGCTTTTGCGTGTGTGTGTATGTGTGCGTGTGCGTGTGTTTGAATTTGTATGTGTACATGCGTGGGTTTGAGGAGTGCTGCTAGAGAGAAAGATAGAGAAGGGGGAGGGGGGGAGGGAGGGGGAGGGAGGATGAGAAGACACGAGTGACACTCTGTTAACTACAGCTTAATGAAGGTCTTAATTATGGAGCCGCTGACATTTCAGCCAGTCACCGGCGCCTGCCGCTGATTGATCCACTGCGATCGGCGGATGCGATCGATTCCAGCCCATGGTCCGAGATACTGCCCCCCAAACTTCCCCACCCCCCCCCCCCCCCCCCCCCCCCCACACACACACACACACACACACCACACACATACACCACAGACCCGAGCAGGCCTACAGTACACCCCATAAGCCTCCAGGCCCCTCTATGGCCCACCGAAGCCCCGGACCCCAGACCTGAGGCCACACACACAGCGTTGCTCCCAGCTCGGGGAACACAGTCCGATTGATTACGCTAATTAACATTTGACGACAGAGGGGATAGGAGACGCCGGCATGGGGGTCTTAACGGTGCCCCCCCCAGTGTACCAATCAGGGGACCAAAACATAACCCAGACTTTACCTGCTCCCGGTCGTCTCCGCCTGTGATTGGAGGAGGGCGTGGGCGGGGGCGGGTGGGGTGACTCCCCCTGGAGTCTTTTTTTTTTGTCTGTCTTCTCATTAATATGCCATTAAGTCAGCGTGTTCGTCATATTACATGTTAAATTATTGGATCGCAGTCGTGATAACATTATTACTGTGACCGGGGACTGCGGGGGCTGTGGGCTATGTAGGGGGTGTTTGCGAAGGGGGGGGGTGGGCTCGCCCAGATAATGGCGTGTTCGCCAAACGGCGTGTGATTATGAAAGCGAGGGCTCGCATAAAGGTAAGCACGCGCGAGGGGACTCTTCATCGCCCACTACGGCCCCGGCTGTCGCATCTCTCTTATGAATAAGAATGGATTGGCATCGATTAGCGACGCGACAGCTAGCCCGGTCCCGGGTTATCAGGATGATAATGTGCGAGTGACAGTTTATAAATAAAACAACAATAAAATGCACATAAAAAAATGGAAACCAAATTAGAGGAAGGGAACGGCACGCAGCAGACCACCACACACAGTCAAATAAACGAGCTGGCGAGCTCTGTTGACTGACAAACACGACGCCGGGCTCCGGGTCTTGATAAGGAGCCGTGCGGGCCGATGGGGGAGGGGATCGGAGTTAGACTGTAGAGGAGGGGAAGAAGGAGCCATCAAGGCTGTGCCACTCCACATCGGCACGGCAACCAGGGCCTTTACGCCTTGATGAAGGCTCTCTCTACTCTCTCTGCTCTCTCTCTCTCTCTCTCTCTGCTCGCACTCACCGCCATCGTCATGACAACCCAATGTGACGATAAACCCACACAGCAGGTAAACAAGGTTGCCCCGAACAACGTGCAGCGGATGGGGGTGGAGAGGGGGGTGGAGGGGTTGATACAGAAATCCAGAGGGGGGGAGAGAGAGAGAGAGAGAGAGAGAGAGAGAGAGAGAGAGAGAGAGAGAGAGAGAGAGAGAGAGAGAGAGAGAGAGAGAGAGAGAGAGAGAGAGAGAGAGAGAGAGAGAGAGAGAGAGAGAGAGAGAGATGTGGAGATTAACAAATGAGGAGCATAACGGGTCCTTCGAGCTTGAAAGATAGCCGAGTTAGATATGATAGATGGATGGAAGAGAGGAGAGAGTTAGGAGAGGAGGAGAGGAGGAGGTGGAGCACACAGGGAAATGGAGAAAGGCAGCGAACGCTATGAAGGATGAACAAAGCGGGGACGGAGGGCGAGTGCCTGTTGAATGCTGCCTTGAGAGCAGAGGCAGGAAACAGAGGAGAAGAAAGAGAGAAAATATATTTCCTTTTAGACCCAAACCGCTAACACACACTTTACAGTCATTTACTCTCTCCCATCCCCCCATCTCTGTGTCTATCTCCCTCCCTCCCTCCCTCCCTCCCTCCCTCCCTCCCGCACCCCTCCCCCCCTCTCTATCTCTATCTCTCTCTCTCCCCCTTTCTGTGTGTGTGTAAGGGTTGTTTACAAAAACACTGCCTCATGCTAGAGCAGAGACAACAGCCCAAACCTCTTATCAAAGAACCCCTCTGCGCTTTTACCAATAGCTTTACATTATGTATCTATCCAGCACGAAACCTAATAGTGTATTACGTGGTCTAAACAAAAAAAACTGACGGATGTGTTCCTGGCATGTGCGTATGTACACACACACGCGAGCGCGCGCATGCAAAACGCGCACTCGGGCTCCCAGCGACATGAGCACACACACACACACACACACACCGCACGCCGTTAATCTTGCTCTCTTGTGCTGCCGCCGGGGGATTTTGCAGAGGATTAGGAGATATTAAATCCATAGATTATCCAATCAAATCATAGTTCGACCCCTTTCCCTTCATAATGCATGACCCACCCCCCAACTCCCCCCATCCCCCCCAAACACACACTGCCCCGCCCCCTGTCCACACACACACACACACACACACACACACACACACACACACACACACACACACACACACACACACACACACACACACACACACACACACACACACACACACACACAGAATGAAAGAAGGGACCAAAGGAAAGAGTGCACGTGGGGTTTTGTGCCGCGGCGGCGGGCTTAAACGTGCCGCAGACAGGTGATCATTCAGCGTTACGGTGCCCTCTCTCCCCCCCCACCTCACAGACGTGGGTTTTTCTTTCCCCGTTCCCTGCTCTCTCTAATGTATTTAGTCTCCTTGTTGCACAGCGGGCGTCTGACAGTCTCCCTCTCTCTCTCTCTCTCTCCCTCCCTCTCTCTCTCTCTCCCTTTCTCTCCCTCCCTCTCTCTCTCTCTCGCTCCCTCTCTCTCCCTCCCTCCCTCCCTCTCTCTGACGGCTTTGTCGCCTGCTAACGCGCCACCGTGTCAGCGTGACGTGCTTCTCCTGTCACTCTCCCCCTCTCTCTCTCTCTGTCTCTATATATATATATATCCCTCTTTATTTCTCTCTTTCTCTCTCTCTATACATATCCATATCTCTATTTCTCTCATTTTCCCGCTCTCCTCTCTCTCCATCTCATCTGCCCCTCTTTCGCTCTCTCCTTCTTTCCCTCCCTCTCTCCATCCTCTCTCCCCATGGCTCCCTCCCCTCTCTCCGGCTCTCTTTTCCCCCCTCTCTTGTACTCGTTTTCACCCTTTTTTTTTCCACTGTCTCGCCCTGAAAATAAAAAATAAAAGCCAATGCGACTCGCCGCTATAAAATGTATCGGCAAAGGCCATCGCCCCCTGCTCTTTCAGGAGTGTTTACGGAGCGAGGGAGGAGGGGGGGGGGGGAGGGAATGGGAGTGGGAGAAGGGGGCGGGGCCACAAAGACAATTTCCCCCCCATTCTGCCTCCCCTTCCTCTCCCCACCTCCCCCCTCCCCCCCGCTCCATCACACGGAGCAGAGCCGATCATTGCATCGGGGCCGGTCGCCTAGCAACCTGGCATCCCTCGTCCCCGCCGTCTCCAGGCAACGAGACCTGCGACCATAATCAACCTGCCACCCCGCCCACCCTCCTCCCCCCTCTGCTCTTTCTGCTCTCTCGCTCTCTCTGTACTCTTGTTCCTTCTCTGCTTCCGTCTCTCTCTCCCTGCTCATCTCTCTCTCTCTCATGCTCTCTCTCTCTCTCTTCTCTCTCTCTCTCCTCTCCTCTCTCTCCTCTCTCTCTCTCTCTCTCTATCTCATCTCTACTCTCTCTCACTCGTCTCTCTCTCTCTCTCTCTCCCCTCTCTCTCTCCCTCTCTCTCTCTCTCTCTCTCTCTCTCTCTCTCTCTCTCTCTCTCTCCCTCTCTCTCCTCCTCTCTCTCCTCTCTCTCTCTCTCTCTCTCCCCCCGTGTTCGTGCGCCCATGCTGCTCCCTCCTCATCAGGAACGCACTTACGCTGCTGCACACTTCTGAATAGAATCCCGTGGGCCAGAGAGACACAGGTGGAAATGGTTACATTCACAGGCATGAGCACCGGAAAAAGAGGGGCGAGCGAGAGAGATTTGAAGGCTGAGAGAGACGAAGGCATTAAGAAACGCAAATAAGCAGTGCAGGCGCACAGAACGGCATCGTATAAGTAGCGCAACAAAGGCGGGTGCATAGAAAATGTAAATAAAACACAGCGTTGCCCACTGTTTTAATGTCAATGTTCTACACACGCAGCCCCACACGCCTACCAGAGCACGCACACATACACACACACACACACACACGATCATACACACACACACACACACACACACACACACACACACACACACACACACACATCAGGCACTAAGACACACACACACACACACACACACACACACACACACACACACACACAAGGCCCTAGAGGGAAACTATATTGAGTGTATTAAGTCAGTCAATCCAACACAAGGAGACTGCCTGTAAAGCTCAATAAGCTGTAATCAGTGCTCTGGCTCTGCTCACCAACGGCCACCTCCAGTGCCGTGCGACTGTCAACTAGGTCCCCAGTGCTGGGTCTTCAAACACACCGGTCCTCATTACTATTACCAGAAGACAACCGGAAAACGGAACAATAATTGAAGGGATGTGATATTGAATATCACAGGGTTAAAACAAATGAAACACTCCTGAGAGAAGGAGCAGGGCTCTTTCTCTCTGTGTCCTTCATGTTCCAGCTGTTGAATATTCATGTCTACTATTAACAAAGGGAAGGTTTGGGGAACAGAATCATGGACTCACACAGATAGTCCTCGTGCCCCAGTTTTTCCGTTTTATTCTCTTCTGGTTTCCTCTTAAACTTTGATTTGCTTCTTTTTAAATGAATTCATTGCCCTCAAAGTGCAACGTGGTATATATCTATATGACACACACACACAGACACAGACATTGCCCCATCAGATTACACACACACACACACACACAGACACCGTGCCTGTGCCACATCCTACTAAGAGCTAACGACCAGAGCCCATTCCCACTTTGTGTGCTTACAAACAAAACACACACACACACAGAAACATGCACAAAATCACACACACAGACACACACACACATACGAATACACAAACACACACACACACACGCATACACATTCTCTAATCCCCACCCCCACCCACATAACACACCATCTTTCTCCGTAACAGATGTCTGTATTTAAGCTGATAAACGCACCGCCACTTCTCCAACCACCCCCCACACACAGACCCCCCCCACCCCCTGCCTTATTGCCACCCGCTGTTCATTATGTCAAACTTTCCTACAATGCACCCCCAGCCACACCCCCGCCCCCACCCCTCCCACACTCTTGTTTTGTGCCCCCACACACACACACACACACACACACACACACACACACACACACACACACACACACACACACACACACACACACACACACACACACACACACACACACGCCCCCGCCCCTTTTCATTCCACCAATCCGAATGCGTTTCACACCCATTCACCTCCTCTATAAATCCAATCTACACTCATAATTATAGCGACCCCTAGCACAGTGCCGGTGGTGGTGGGGGGGGGGTTGGTGGTGGTGGTGTGTGCCCCCCCCCCCCCCCCCCCCCCCCCCCCCCCTCTTTGCTCCACAACCAGTCCCAGAGCTACACCCCCCCTCTTTGCTCACAACAGTCCCAGAGCTACATCTTCATCTGTCCAACCTCCCATCCACTCGTCACCATCGCCGACACACACGCACACACGCACGCACGCACACACACACACACACACACACATTGATATGCATACGTATGTAAATGAATGACACACATGAGTGCACACACCCGACTCCCCGGATACATCCATCAAGGGAGGGCGCGCTAATCATTTTCATCCCCCCCCACCCCATGCCACACAGACCTACACCATGTGGGGGTCTTAAGTAAGAAGAAGTGGTGGTGAGACGCTGCCTGACGCATCCGGGGGGACAACAGAGTTCCTGAGTGTGTGTCGTCTCGGGGGGGGGGGGGGGGGGGGGCACCTGCCTGAAGGACCATCTGGGGGCTGAAAAGGTTCCTCTCCTTCATTGTGTTAGCGGTGATTACAGGTCCACAGCGCGTCACAGGACTCTATCCCTGTACGTCAATACCACCGACCCGACGTTCTGGTATCAGAACCCCAATCAGCGCCAGTCTGACCCAAAATAAACCGCGGATCTTCAGGGAAGGTGGTCCGTTCTGTTGATGTCTACTACCGTCCCGTCCCCACCCCCCCGTCTCGTCCCGGTACTATCTCCGATGTTAAACAACCGTTTTCGTGGCTTGTTTGCTGAAGCTCGGAGCCTGTCGGTGAGGTGGTCCAGCTCAGGTAACGTGCATATCTCCAGGGCACCAGAACTACCACACAGCCCACAAAGCACATATACATTCTGTTCCAGAGACTGTGTGTTAGACTAAGGGAGACATAAGGGCTCTATAAGCAGCATTGGAGCACTGGGGGGGGGGGTGGCTTTGCTATTAATACCCTATGCATTTATTTCAGCCTATTGATGAACCCCCTCTGCCCTGCTTTTGTCTGTGCCTCGCTATGGCTGAGTAAATGGCAGGCTTAGTCAGACGCTGCACTCAGGAGAAGGCTCTGCTCTCCACCCATATGGAGGCAGCTCACACAGATGGAGAGATTGGGAGAGAAAACGCAAAATCGAATGCAAGAGTTCAGCGTCCATGCGCTGGCAGAGCAGCGAAAGTCTCATGAAAAGAAAATAAATGAAAAAAAAAAAGGATTTGCCCTTTTTTTTTCCCATGTGTGTGAATGACGGATCGCAAAGCCATCCACCTCAATCAGGACAACACCACCCCGAACACACACACACACACACACACACACACACACACACACACACACACACACACACACACACACACACACACACACACACACACACACACACACACACACACACACACACACACACACACACACACACACACACACATACATACACTCACTCACTCACTCACACAGACAACAAAGTACACACACTTGTGCACGCTCAGTCGCACAAACACATTCGCACGAGTCCCCCCCCCCCCACCCCCACACACACACACACACACACACCCCACCCCCCTCCTCACCTCGTTATTAAACCATGTCAGTGTGAACACCTGCCCTCCCCTCCCCCACTAGCGCTGCCATGTGACACACACACACAGACACACTCACGCATTGACAAACAAACATGGCACTTAATTCTGCCTCATGCTTATCACACTCTCACATCAACGTCTCTGACAAATAACAACTGAGAAAAGAAGATGCACGTTTCCTGTACAAATTATAAATAAAAGCCCTCTCAATTGTTGTTTGCATTGTAACGCTTGCGCTTGATGATTCCAATAATAACAAAAATAATAATAATAATATTAATAACCATGACAAAAAAGAAAAAAATGAAATTATGCATTTAAACAGCAATACAAATGTGCGCCATGGTAACAGACCCCCAGGGGGGGGGGGGGGCTGCTGGGTGTGGGGGAGGGGGGGCTGGTGGAGGCTAGGAGCAGAGGGGACAGGAGGCCGAGTTCACCACATGTCCTGGTGCGCGTCGCTGGGCTACCGAGTGCTTCATGGCCTCTGTCGGCAGCGGCAGCCAGCCGGGCCGACCGTCCAGAGCCGTTGGCCTGGTAACAGCAACTCGCCCCGCCAGAGATAGAACAGCGATGGAGCGATAAGAACAGGCCAGACGAAGAGGACATGTTGTCCGTCGCCACAGGACAGAATGACGGCGCAAGACACACAACCACACCTTGCCGTTCCCTTTCTGCTTCCTTGTTTTCCCCTGTTCCGTACTCGTCAAAATCTGCACCTCGTTTCAGAGCAAAATGTGTTTTTCCTCTTTTACGGATTCTCTCACCAATTTCTTGCCGTCCGCACAAAACGAAAATGTGTTTTTGACACTCTTTCTCTCTCTCTCGCCCTGTCTCTCTCTCGTCCTGTCTCTCTCTCTCTCTCTCTCTCTCTCTCTCTCTCTCTCTCTCTGAGAGGGGCTCACTCTCTCACCTGAAATTAAACACAAGGCCAGGTGCAAACCCCAGCGCTGCCATCTGTTCACCTCCCTCACTCCCTCACTGCTCTCTTCTCTTGATTTCTTCTACTACTCTAACTTTAATTTCTTTGTCATCAACCTTTGCTTGCAGAGTCACATCTTTTGTTATCACCCCACCCATCCTTCCATTTTCACCAAACCCAGCGGGGAATAATCTCAAACAAAAGTAGCGGAAAGAGTCTCCACTAGTGAGGGGAGATGTTTGTTGTTTTTTTAAAAGGCGACAGAAGGTGTTGATGACATCCTTCTTCAGATCCCGCTTCTACATCCAGGTTCTCTCTCTCTCTCTCTCTCTCTCTCTCTCTCTCTCTCTCTCTCTCTCTCTCTCTCTCTCTCTCTCTCTCTCTCTCTCTCTCTCTCTCTCTCTCTCTCTCTCTCTCTCTCTCTCTCTCTCTCTCTCTCTCTCTCTCTATTTCTATTTCTCACTCTCTCTCCCTATCTCTCTATCTCTCTTTCTGTCTTCTAATTGCTCTCATGTTATTCCTTTTGTATCAGCCTGGACCCTGAGATGCCAGAGTTAATTATCCTTTGGCAGTGCAGGTGCAATTAGACGACAATTACATCACAGCTGGTGTGGGTGGGGGTGTGGGTAGCAGCCCCTTTCTTATCCACATGGGCGTCTTTGTATGTATGGCTGAGTGTGTGTGTGTGTTTGTGTATGCGTGTGTGTGTGTGTGTGTGTGTGTGTGTGTGTGTGTGTGTGTGTGTGTGTGTGTGTGTGTGTGTGTGTGTGTGTGTGTGTGTGTGTGTGTGTGTGCACACGCATGCATATGTACCTTTCTATGTGTGTGTGTGTGTGTGTGTGCATGCCTGTGTGTATATGTGTGTGTTTGAGTGAGTGTGTGTATGTTGACGGCTTTCATCTTTTTTTTTCCGGAAGGGGAGGGGTCTGAAGTGTGCAGAAGAGACCACAGAGGGGTCAACGTGTTTCTGGTTGCTCCAGACAAGGCTTAGTTGTGGGGGGGGGGGAGCGGCGGGGGGCGAGGGGGGGGGGGTTGAGGGAATCACTGGGGAGTAGGGGACAGGGAGGGGAGAGTCAGAGACGGAGAGAGAGAGAGAGAGATCGAGACGGACAGAGACAGAAACAGATAGGGAAGGGGAGAGAGAGAGTGTGAGAGAGAGATCGAGACGGACAGAGACAGAAACAGAGAGAGATTGGGAGAGAGAGAGAGACTGAAGGAGAGGGATTTAGGGAAGGGGGGGGAAAGCCCTGGGGGACCTGCTTGCTGATCCCCCCTCCCCCCATCCCCCTTACTCCCCTGAGCGAGGTCAAGAAGGTCAGACTACTGTCATGCTAATAATGGGATTTATTTTGCTGCCACCCCACCGCGCTCTCCTTTCCTAGTCATTCCCCCCCCTGTCTCTACCTGCTACATGATGTACACAACCTCCGCTCTCATTTCTCTCTCTCTCTCTCTCTCTCTCTCTCTCTCTCTCTCTCTCTCTCTCTCCTCTCTCTCTCTCTCTCTCTCTCTCTCTCTCTCTCTCTCTCTCTCTCTCTCTCTCCCTCTCTCTCCAAATGTCTCTCCCCTTCTCTCTCATGTCTCAAACTGAGAGGAGAGGTAGGTTGAAAATAAAAAAGCACACACACACCGTTATGTACATCACATCTATATAATTAAACGAAGGAGAAATAACCCTGAAGAAAGCGGAGAAAATTTAGTTAATTTAGGTTTTTTTCAAAGAAACACGAAAGTAAAAAACTGAAAAAAATGACGGTAAAGAACGCGAAGTGAGAGAATAATAAGAGGAAGAAGACAAAGAATCAGAGAAAAAAAAAGCCAGAGTGCTTGTCTGTGTAATTCCAAACCCTGTTCCTGGTGCTGGAGTCTGTTATTACGGAGAGGAGGCTGTCGTGTTGTATTTAGCTCAGTAAATGTCACTCCGCCGCACACCTGCTGCCTGCCTATGCTAATACGGCTAGGTTTAACTTTGATTAGCATGCTTGGGGAAGGAAAGGGCTAGATCAATAGAGAGAGAGAGAGAGAGAGAGAGAGAGAGAGAGAGAGAGAGAGAGAGAGAGAGAGAGAGAGAGAGAGAGAGAGCAGAGAGAGCGAGAGAGAGAGAGAGAGAGAGAGAGAGAGAGAGAGAGAGAGAGAGAGAGAGAGAGAGAGCCAGCCCAAGAGAGCGAGAGACAGGGAGAGAGAGACGGAGCCCAGCCCGAGAGAGAGCGAGAGAGAGAACGACAGCAAGAGCGAGTGAACCTGTAAGAAAGAGCCAGAAGTGCAGAAGAGACTCCAGCGGTATGCCCGCGAGCCGTCTCCTTCCCCGCGCGAGACAAGGGGGGAGCGGGATGACTCAGGCCTCGGCTGGGTGGATACGTCTGGATGCATCACATATGGCACATAGGGCCAGCTGACCTTTATAGGAGCGCATCAGCTTAAGGGGAAGTCAAGCCCGCGTGCCAGAGCAAATTAGTTTTGTGTTCTGTGTGTTTCTGATGTGTGTGTGTGTGTGTGTGTGTGTGTGTGTGTGTGTGTGTGTGTGTGTGTGTGTGTGTGTGTGTGTGTGTGTGTGTGTGTGTGTGTGTGTGTGTGTTTATATAAAGCATTGGGTTCAGAAATGGGCCGAACACGGGGGTGTGTTATTCTGTGTTTGGGTGATGATACACTTACCCCTGGTAGTGTCTTCTGTTCATGCAGTGCATTCTGGGCTTTGAGGGCAGATTCGCGTGCACAGTATGTGAGGAAGGCACATCCTGGGGACGGTGGGAAAAGAAGGTGTGATGATTTTAAATAATTTAAATTCGCTGCTCCACTGAATTTTGTTATCAGTTCTTTTTTCATTAAAACCACATCTTTGTAAAAGTGGGCAGCCTCTAAATACATACGATATATGAGACTGCTGTGTTGGTGATTGATTGCTGTTTATTTGTCCAAATCGTTTCAGCCTTCAAGGCTCATAGTGAACTATGCTGTTGCTGTATTTATTATTAATCTCGGACCAGCCACCAAAACGTTTTGACCTTGTTCAAGAAATGTTTTCATTCCATTTTTAATAGGTTTGATCCAAAGTCCTCTAGCTGTTTTACTAGGCGGTTGTCAGTGGAAATCTGTGTCAAATGTCTCGTCTCAATCATCCAAAAAAAAAAAGCAACAACGAAATCTGTGTACGAAACCAGAGTACGTTAAGCCAAGTTAAAAGATTCGGTCACTCTTCTCACTGGAGGCAATGTGTGTCGGCTGTCACGCACAATTCAGAAGAGCCTCTGATTAGTCTTTAGGGCTCGTACAAGTGAGAGAGAGGCGCATACAAGTGAGAAACATGCTAACGAATGCCGAAGAGGTGTTCGTTGTTACAGCGATATCCAAAGTGATGTAAAGCTGCTGTATAGACCCAAAAATAGTTGGCAGACGGAGCAAGTGACATTTCACCATCGGCTTTAATTTGCGAGCGCTATTTCAGCCCGTGTCTGCGGTGATATACCCTTTAAAATGGCACCAAAGGGGCAGGTGGGTATCTTTGAAGAAATGCTGGAGCACTCAACTGGTTGCCGTCAAAGGCGCAGGCTGTCAGGAGCCTGCTCACAGACGGGCCCGCCTCCCACTCACCCCCTCCGGCTTCCCAGACTCCCATCCGCCGATCCCTGTCCTTATCAATAAATGAATACCACAAAGGGGTTCCTACCTTTGTGCATGCCCGTGTATTTGTCCTTGATCACCGTCAGCTCATAGATCTTCCCAAACTGTTCGAAGATGGGCTTGAGGTCCTTCTCCTCCAGGTTCCGGGGAATCTGCCCGATGAACAGCTTGATGGCGTCCGCCTCCTTCATTGGGAAAAGGTGGCGAGGTGACGGAGGAAGAGGAGGTGGTGGTGGTGGTGGTGGTGGTGGTGGTGTGGAGGGTAGGCGGTGGGTGGAGGGATCCACTCGGTCCGGGGGGAGGGGGGGGGGGAGGAGGAGGAGGGAACAGCGCTGAAAGGCAGGTTCAGGTGGAGGCCGCTTGAGCCACGTCCTCAGCCGTGGGAGACGAGTGGCAGGGCTGTTCACGCTGCGCGACATATACACACACACACACACACACACACACACACACACACACACACACACACACACACACACACACACACACACACACACACACACACACACACACACACACACACACACACACACACACATTCGTACAGGCAAGTGTTAAGACAAGAAATGTTTGCAGATTTCTGACCAGATTCTGTTATATTTGTGGTATTGTAATTGAGATTTATTAGAGCTCGTGGAAGACATCGTGATTGCATGTATGTACTTTTTTTTTTAATAAGGCAAGCGATAAACAGCCACGGAACACTGTGGATGGTTAATAATATATAATCGTGACCTCAATAGTTTGTGTCATCACCCCCAGATAGCTGTTGTGAAACGTTGAATGTTAAATGCATAATAAAATCATAACTATATATATTTTGGTTTGCCAGAATCGACTATTACATCTTTATTAAAGCAGATTAAATTAATACCAAACAGAAAATGCATGGTAAATAAAAGGTTGTGGATAACAAAATCCTTTGTTGTATTGTCCTTCATGGATTTAGACATTTTGAAGCCCATAGGCTACAGATATGTGACAGTGTGTCAATATAGACTCAAGCTGTCTCTTTCCCAACAGACGGTGACAATGACATAGACGTGATTATCACATTTCAGGAAATTGTGTTAGAAGCGTACAAATATATACAACGTCAAAAAAATCGTACCTGAATTTTGACTGGATGTTGTCCCCTTTTGTTCCTTCGATAATTTCTTGTCCAATTAGATTTTTCTTTTTTTTGTGAAATGTATGTCTGGAATCTTCTCACAAGTTAGGCCTATATACCACCTATGGCAACGCAACTAACAAATCCAACGAGTCCTTTATCCGGTACGAGCGTGTTTTTCCCAAGATCTGTTTGTTTTCTTCTCTTCTTTGTTGACAGATTCTATCCGGAATTTGATTTCCACTCAAAAAATAAAATATAAAAAATATATACGAAGATGTGGGTTGGAAAAATCCCTGATAAATAAGATTTGTTTTATATGTGAAAACGTACGCTCCCTTGAACGGTGTACGAGGAACGGGCAGTCGCTTACTCCCGGGTTGGTTCTTCTCTGCCTCGTTCTCTGTGTCTGTGTGTAGCTACTCCTTTGACGTCGTAAGCCGGTGTCTCCCTCCCTGTCGATCTCAGCTCCATCCCTCCCTTGGGTTGTACGAGCCGTGATGTCTTCCGCAGGGACCGTCTAAAAATCATTCCCAAGAAACTAGACACACAATTGGAAACTAATTTAATACAAATTGTACAACATGTTTAGATGTGAGTGTGTATAGCTTGCGTGGGAGGAGTTGTAAGTAGAAAAATATGGTATATCGTTCCTCTTTTTTTAATTTTTTATTTGAATGTGATGAGTGTCAAACTGTTACGGACCGTTGGACCCGTGATGTGTTATGTACTATCAAGAGGCATGCAATGTGATTCCTTCCGACATAGCTGGTTGACGTTGATAAAAACCGGTGCAGTAGGAAGACACAAATTATCCAAATAGAGCCCTACGGCTGATGTGGGGGAGATAAAAAGAGCGATGGATGTTTATTTTGCATATCGGAGCGCTGAATGTCGTGCTGGGAAAACACATTCAGACGGTCCCCGACATCAAGGCACGCAAATCCGTCTTTTGTTCTCTTGGTAGAGCTGGCCGTGGTACTGAAATACGTGTCTGTCACATGCATGTGGAAATAACTATGTAATCATGACAGCATACAAGATGAAACATTGATCCTCATCCCTAAAATGTTAATCGACTCGAGCGTTTTTTGGTTTTATTTTAACACCGACCAAGCATGTAAACAATAAGCCCACATGACTTGGTAGGTACACAACCGGCATGCGCACACCAGATGAAAAAAAAGGGGGGATAAACTTCAAAGAGTCACGACAACATACTACAGCTAGCAATGAATGTACCATAACAAGAATATAGTATATTTGGTTTGGATTTCACTCCAGTCAATGGGGGGAGGGGGAGGGGGGTGGGGGGATGAATTCAAATTCACAACATATT
Organism: Melanogrammus aeglefinus; assembly: GCA_900291075.1. Taxonomy (NCBI): domain Eukaryota; kingdom Metazoa; phylum Chordata; class Actinopteri; order Gadiformes; family Gadidae; genus Melanogrammus; species Melanogrammus aeglefinus. Next base: position 304,080 of record OLKM01000143.1, read on the forward strand.
CTCAGACTTCTTAGCTAACCTCAAATGACGGGACTACCATCTGCCATCGGTTGCTAAATCCTATCTCTGCCCACGACCGACCCTTCAGCCCCAATATACTCGGGTCGCTGAAGGACTTTATCTAACAGAGATCATCCCGCGCGTGCTTCGTTTATCCGTGATGTGACGCCTCCTGGCCACGCCCATCATTTACATTTAATTTAATATATATATATAATATATATATATATATTAAATTAAATGTAAATGATGGGCGTGGCCAGGAGGCGTATATATAATATATATATATATATATATATATATATATTATATTTACCATCGCTATGAGTAATAAATTATCCATCGTATTGCCAATAAATTAGCCTATTGCTGCATGATATTGGTATTTTCATTTGAATATTAAAATCACATGACATTTTTGTTTGCACAACTAATGTAGGCCTAAATCGAAAATAATTAAAAAAATATAAGGCTAGGCAAGGCTAGGTAGGTTACTATCCTAAAATTGACGGGTTGTCGTTGTTTTTTTTAGATTTATGGACATCGACATAACAGTGAATCACGACTATGATTCAACAGTCGAATAGTAAGTCGACACACTGAAACACTGTACACAAATAATAGACCTACACACAATAAGGGCAAAGTCGATTTTATTGCATAAAAAACGCGTTATGAAACATTCGTCAACATGTAACACACTAACATTTAAAAGGGTTTAGCCTAACTATTAATATTATGTTTGAATTAACATTGGATATGTGAGCGATGTGTGCCTCATCAAGCAGGAAAGCAAAAGGTCGTGGGTTTGATATACTTACTCAATCCGACTCGTCCATTCAACTTCCCCGTTGTTTTTCCTCCAATCAAATCTAAAGAAAGGTAACAATATTTATTTTAATATTATTTAATATTGCTTTAACAAAGAGAAGTATCTGTGATCGACTTTTCAGCTAACCAAGCAAGCAAACAAACAGATAAAATAATAGATTAAATGGCACATGTTGAATATGATTCATACAAACGTGAACAGATTAGACACCGTCTAATCTTTGGGCGAGATTGTCGCTTTCGGAGCCGCTGGCCAAGGCCTGCGAATTGAGATGGTGGGGGGGAGGGGGGAGTAGAGAAGTAAGTTAGATTAGTCATAAAAAAAAATCAATGATTGAACAGTCATACACTAAACGTAAGCAAGCCATTACACGTGATGCATCGTTTAAGTGCGTCAATATGTTACGGGTCGACGCGTCTGGATGTCATCCAAACAAAAACGCGATCTAATGTTACTACCACTCCGTTTGCTATTGACACCAATGTGCGAAGCATCACGACAACAACAAGTGTGGTAGCGTTTATGCGGACAAAACCATCCCGGGTTGATTAGCCATTCCATGCAGTAAACACCTACGAATAAAGGGAAGAAAAGCCCGTGTTTTAACATATTATTTGGGCCACGGTGTTTGTTGGACGGGACTGGCTAGGCTACAGTAGCCTTACTAAAAATGATGTAACCTCTGGGAAAAGATCTACTGACACCTAGCGGCAGGACTAGGTATATGATAGTATTCTGAACAAATAACGCGCTACAATGTTTGACCTTTAAGTCAAGAAACCGTCAAATCCAAGTAAGTGTGAGTCGTATCTAAGGAATCAACCTTTGTATCATTTTCAACTAACGGGGTAAAAAACAATGGGGTTTGTATAGAATCGAATACATTTCCAAATAAAGTCTAATAAACATTTTCACAATTATGGCTAAGCTTTGGGTTAAAGTATTTGTGTCAAGTCATTTTAAGATAAATATAGGGAAAGTGTGAATGAAAGTTTAGCAATTAAAAACCATATAGTTTTAAAATGAGAAAGATTTAGATGCATACTGTATATAGCAAGTACATATGGAAACTAATTATTTTTTAGACTTAAATCAATTTAGAATTTGGATTCGAATGTTGCTGTTCAGTTCAGGATTCCCACTTGGAGACCTCAGAGAAAATCTAGTATGCAAGGGTGTTACAAATTTAACTGGCCTTGCTATTACACTACAATAAGAATTAAGGCAGAAGCCATTTAGATTTTATAGTATTGGATAACTTTTGAGAATTGGGAAGGAGTTTTCAAAAAAGGTCTTTATTAATTGAAAGCATTGCTAAAATGTTAAGAGGGGCAACAAAGTAATTTCCAATATATTTTTTTAATATGTTTAAAACAAGAGTGGACAATTAAAGACTGAACAACCTTTTCAAATTTGGCCCTTTTTAGTCTGTTTCTCTGCTCAAATGGAGAAAACATTTTTGTTGGAATAACCAAGCAACCATTCGGCTATTAGTTTCTTTCGTGAGGAACCAAAAATACTGAATTGTTCCCAACCAAACTGAAATTACAGCTGAATGAATGAATCTGAGGGGATAGGAGATAATTTATACCATCCAACAAGCATTCACACCTAATTACAAACTCTACGGCGCAATGAAAGATAATATGCTGCTCTAAACGGTTGGAGTCCCTCGGGATGGAGGCAGAACATTTGACGTCCAAACTAGAATATCTAACTACCACTGTGCTGAAGTTGATTCAATCATTGTGACTTGATGAGTAGTTTGACCATTTCACTCTCCCAAGTCCTGGTGAAATTGCACGATTTTGTAATGAGCAGAAACATTAAGTTAACAGGCACAAAAATATACCCCTCCTTACTTGATTCTTTGTATTTTCACATATTTCAGTTTATTTAAACTATAACAACATTCATTGAATTAAAATGTTGCAATCATTACAGATTTTGAGCATGATCAACTGACGAGGACATTTTAATCTAATCTCATTTTTAAAAGATTGAAGCGAATAGCAAGTTTCAAAGAACAGGAAGTATCCACTTGGATAGCAGTCTTATCAAACACTCATCAACACCTCCTGTTTCGATATGTGATGGTTTATGATTTCAGGCAGTGGAATGAGGGCAGATGAATAAGAAAACAGTCTTTTTAAAGTCAGAGTTTTATTAAGTCAGGACAAATAAAATGTTGCTGGAGAAGAATCTTCGTCGTCTTCCAAAATGAACTTCGTATCTTCTCCATCCGTTGTTAAAGACGGCAAATCCTCCCAAAGACCCATTTCTCTCCCTTTAAATTAAGCTGCAGAACCATCATTTAAACTACTGGACTACACGCAAGTCTGTCGCCATATTTAAATCATCGCAGTAACAAGGAAAGCGTCACTTCAAAACACAACATTTGGTGCTGCAACACTTACAAAATCTACTTCCCTGTCCGAACAAACGTGTATTACTGTAAAGAGGACCAGAATATCTAAAATAACTCTTCGCGTCAACATTGAAACAAGGTTGAGTTTTAAAGCGGTGAAGGCTATGGGTTGAAACGAGCCATTGAAGACGTTTTCACAGAGAAACAGTAGAACAATAACTCGATTTTCTGTCAACCTCACGAGAAAAGTACTTCGAATTCAACTGAAATAATGTTTTTTTAAATAACTAATGTTTCCTTGAATGCATGCACAGTAGCATGCCATGCAGCTCTGGTGGACTTTGCCAAGACAGAGCTCCATTATGAACTCTAATATAAAAGGATATTAGAAGAGAAACAATACAACTTAACAAAAAGAGTGAATTTTAGATAGCCACCTCTTATATTCTTTTATCTTCTGTCTTCTTCCGTCAGCTTGGCAGCATCCTCTCACAACCTCCACTTCCGTTGGCTTCCCTCTGGCCTCCTGTTCCCTCAGGCTTCCTCTCCTCATCCTCGGCTAGTGGCCCGGCTCTCCGCTCCGGACTCACCCGATAACCTATTTGCTTTAGTTTGCCCCGATTGTCTTTCTGAGCCCAGTACAGCCCAGCCCTGTCCAAGCCTCCCTTCTGGTACATGCCTGGGCTCCACGGCCCGCTGGCGTCGTCTTCCATCAACGTGCACATAGAGCTCCGGTGCTACCTGCCCAGTCAGTAGCGGGGTGGGAGGAAAGGTCTTTTCGGGGGGAAACCGGGACCCCCGGGGCCGCCGGGCCCCCCGCCTCTTGGACCCGGACGTTTGCCTCTAAGCCACGGATCGGGCCCGCCGTGGAAGGGAGGGAAGGGCGGCCCTGGGTGCCTGGGCCCCCTCGGCCGAGGGTGGTGTCCCGGGTGGAGCATGGGGCGGAGGGGGGGTCGCGGGCCAGGGTGGCGCATTTCAGAATGGGGGGGCGGAGGCGGCCTCCTCTGGTGCGAGAGGGGAGGGGACCCATGGGGGTGAAAGTCATAGGGGAAGCCTTGGGACGGGGAGAGGGCCCCCCTGGGGTACCCGTGGGGCGGGCTGTCCTCTCGGAAGTAGGGGTCCTCCGGGCGGAAGTAAGGCTCGCGGGGGGGCCGGAAAGGGGGCCCTTCGTCCCCGTAAGGGGGAGCGACGGGGCGATAGGGGCCCTCGCGGTAGTGCCCGAGGTCGCGCGGGTCATCCGGGTGGGCCAGGTCCTCGGGGCGACGGTAGTGGTCGTCACGGCGATCGTAAAGGGGGTCGCCGATGCCGAAGACGGATTTGTGCTGGTGGTCGTGGACCACCATCCCGCTGATGATGCTGCCCGCCTGGGGCCTAGGAGCGCCCTCCATCTCCGGGGCGAGGGCGGGCTGGCGCTCGCTGGCGGCTGTGGCGTGGGGCTCGTCGAAGCCCGCGGGCGGCGGGGGTAGCCTGGGCACCGGCGGGAGGTTACTGTTGTAAAACTCGGAGGGGGGTCCGGGACCCTGTTGAGCAGCCACGCTGTGTGGCTCCTGATGGGGGTCCTGGCGGTAGCGGTACCGTCCCGGAGGCTCTTCACCGGCCCCTGGTGCGACCACGCCCTGGCCCCTGGTACTCTCGTACCAGCCCCTGTGTCCGTCGTCCCGGAAGCCCTCCCCGGGCGGGCCGCCGCCGCCGCCAGCGCCCGGGCCGCCCCCCAGGGGGGGCAGGCGGGATCCCTGATCTGTAGTAAAGGCTTGGTAGTGTGCAGCGGGGGCCGCCGCCCCAGGGATAGCCATCTCCTGGCCGGCGGCTCGGTACAGCTGGTAGCCCTGGCCGTTGTGGGGCTCCCCTTGATGCTGCTGCATGCGGGGGGGCTGCTGTGGGGGGTCGCCCGGTGCACGCGAGGTGTTGTTCTGGTAAGTGCCAGGCGACGAGATGTCCCCCGCCGCTTGGGCAGACAGTTTTTTACCCTGCGGCGGCGGCTCCGAGGCGAACTTCAGCGCCGCCTGGTTGTCCATGACCTCGTCCTGAGTAGGCGTGCCCCCGCCCTCGTCCCGGACGGGGGTCCCGTCGCGGGTGTCTGTTCCGGCCCTGGGGCTGAGGTTGTGACTGCCTGCCGCCGTCTTCGCCGCGTCGGCGCCGAAGCTCAGGTTGAAAGCGCTGAAGCCCGGGTTGCCCTGCAGGAAGCTGTGGATCTTGGACTCCAGGCTGTCGGAGGCCGTCGCCGCCCCCCCCGCCGGCGGCTCGGGCTCCGGGGCCAGGTCCATGTCCCGGTGAAGGGCCTGCACCAGGGCTGAGGCTGCACGGGCAGCTGTGGGGGCCGCGCGGGGGGCGGCACTGGGGGCCGGCAGGGTTCCACGCGGGGGGGCAGGGACTTCAGGCCGAGGGGCGACCCTCTGCCTCGCCGCAAAGGCTGATGGAGAAGGTGTGGAGGGCAGGAAGGGAGGAGGTTTGCCCATGGCTTGAGGTGGTGCTACTGCTGCTGCTGCTGTTGTTGCTGTTGTTGTTGTTGTTGTTGTTGTTGTTGGTGCTGCCAGGGTAGAGGGGGGAGGATGGGAGGGTGGAGCTTTGCTTTGCTGAGAGTCAGCGGGGACTATGTGAGCCGGCCGGTTTAGCATAGAGGTCAGGCCTGACGGGGGCAAGGAGAAAAGGGAATAATGATATTTAAAATAAGAAAACTATGAGAAAACTAGCATCTGAGGCTAGGAAATCTGATATGGTCATACAGCGGGACAAAAATGAAAGAAACTGAAGGCCACAAGATATGCATAAAATATCTGGACATTGAAAAAAATATAACAATAGTATTTTGAATTCAGATATTCCCATTCATTCTGGATGGCATCTCTGAGAATTCATAGTCATGTGGATTAGGAAATGAAGCATGCAGTCTATTTACTAATGCGATACAATAAGCCGAGTAAATTGTATCCGGTCACAACGCTTGCTTAAAGAACCGGGCAATAAACAGTCCATCACACAATGTTGACACCAATATATGGCCCAGCTCGGAGGTCTATATATAGGGAGGAACTACAAGTCACTCTGCATGTTTAGAAATGGCTCATGCTCATTCAATATATCGATATCCCTCCTACACAGAGACAGTAGGGGAGCAATAAAATGTCTTATGTTTGGCATTGTGTGTTACAATATGCTCGTCTTATCCACACTCCATATGTACTGAATAGAGAATGGCTTCTAAAGCAGGAATCATTAAGTATCTAGAATCAAATTGTGACCCCAAGAATCAAAATCCTATTGAATCTTGAGGCAGGACACCCCCCCCCCCCCACCTGGTACTACTCAGTAGCCTCTGTTAGGTGTGTTCTCACCCTGCAGGCCACCTCCTTGTCCTTGGACTTTGGTCAGAGCACTTAGGAGTTCTTCGGGGGTCATGGCCCCCTTGGACAGGCAGTTCCCCAGAGAGGCTGCTGCGGCTGGAGGGGTGGGGGCCGGGGGTGGAGAGGTGGGGCTGTCCAATGCTGGCCCTGAGGAAAGGACAGGGGGGGTTGAGGCGTGGTCCAATGACACCACAATCAGGAGAGCACCACGACGGCGATGATATTACAGCGAATACAAGCATTGGATCTACAGCAAGACAATAACGACGCCCTCGCTTTTGCATGTACACAACCGATCTGCCACTTAAAAGTATGCGTCAATTGCTACGTTTTCTTTCTGTACATTTCGGCTATGCATGTAAACTTCTAGCACGGACACAAAACATAGATGTGCCCTCAATGCTTGTATGCGCACCCACTCTTTGGAGTACGAGCCAAAGCTTCCCCCAAAGTCATTACTAAATCCCCGGTAATAGAGGAAGCCTCCCAGCTAATGCTCTGAAACAGCAAGTGCACTCCGGTGCACTTGCTGTACAAGTTAATCAAGTCTGAGCACCAATATGTGCTTTACAATTGGATAATCATAGCCAATTACAGCCCTCGTATATATCTATTTATGGACAACATGGCGGCTAGCACTCACCTGTGGTCTTTGAGGCGGAGGTCAGGCGGTTGAGGAGGGCACCTATCCGACTCAGGTCCACGGCCGGCACGCTGGCCGGGGCCGGAGCCACAGAGGGTGGGGTCGGGACGGCCGGAGCCACAGAGGGTGGGGTCGGGACGGCCGGTGGCACCGTGGCTGTCGACGGCGGCTGACCGTTAGCTGCCACGGGATTGGCTACTTGGATGGGCGGGGAGGCGCACGTGACCTTCTCCTCCACTGCGAGTGACAGGAAAGAGGAGATGGTTAAACATAGGGGTCGCATGGAACCAAAACGCTACAGTTAGCCTCTTGCTAAGCTACAAAGCGTGCATGCCTGGCGAATGGGTGGCTTCATGCCTACATGAAATACTCTTTTTCACTACTTTGAATAGAGAGTATCTCTGTCCTCAGAAATTACTTCCATAAATATGTTTGATTGTTCTTCAAAGTAAATACTAAGGTTTCCACCAAAAAAGAAAAATGTTGTTCAAATGTCTTTATTAAGAATAACCCCTTGAGGTGAACATATGAACTGCATTCCACAGTCAGCCTGGCCACCTCAGGTCAAAGCACACCCCGTTGGGAACGACCCCGGCTGGCTTCCCCACGCCCTCCCCGCCTCTACCGCCGTCTTACCTATGATGCCGCCGCCCTCCGTCTCGTCGTCCGACAGCTCCATGTCCTCCACGTCGCGGTTGTCGTTCTCGCCGACCGCGGGGAAGACGGGCGGCGGGGAGCCCCCGGGGGAGGAGAAGGGGCTGGGGGCTGGGCGCTCCGCCTCGTCGTCCATGGCCGACCCGTCCAGGTCGGGGTCCGGATGGGACAGGTCCATCATGCCCCGGAAGGGGGACTCGGAGCCTGTGGGCGACGGGGCGTCGGCGGAGGGCGACGGGATGGGAGACTCGTCCAGGTCAGGCAGCGTGCTCTTCAGGGCGTCCAGCTTCCGCTTGAGGTGGGAGACCCGGTTGGCGAAGGTCTGGTACGCCTTGAGAGGCGAGAGGTCAGAAGACGGTGGTTAACTTGGTGGACAAAGAACTTGTTCTTGTAGCCAGTTAGACCCTGAATGCACTGCATAGTACTGTGAGCTGTCCTTGTTGTAATGTCTTGGACATATTTTTGCCTTATATTCTTTTGCAAGCAGGTCGTCTTTTCGTAAATTATGTGGTTGGAGGATAAACATTTACAATTATCTCTAAGGGTGGAGTACTTAACAAAGCGCGCGCACACACACACACACACACACACACACACACACACACACACACACACACACACACACACACACACACACACACACACACACACACACACACACACACACACACACACACACACACACACACACACACGTCTAGCTTTAAACCAAGGACTAATAGTGGACTTGAAGCCATTAAACTCATTGTGCTATGGCCAATCATTGCATTACAGAACATTAAGGATCCGTTAGTCAAATGGCCTCATCAATGTTAGAGCACCCAATAACATGAAATGGTCACTACAGTGACCATGGGTGATGTTTGGTGTGTACACTCGCCTCGACAAAGAACATTGTTTTAATTTGATTTTGGTTTCTGAACAGTCCAAGGGACCAACCCAAAGCACTGTGGGGGTGTTTATTCAGGTCACTTACATTGGCTACAATCTTGACCTCCTGGTACTGCATTTCATAGAAGATGTCGGCGTTGCCCAGGGCTTCCAGTAATCCGGAGCCTCCCTTGCTCTCCTGCTCCAGGAACCTGACAAAGTCCTGCAGCTTGGTGCTTCCCTCCTCAAAGTCCCGGGAGAAGCGCTTTCCTCCGGCCTTGTCTGCGGAAATCAAATGTAGGTTTAGGTTTCTGTTTCTTCTGACAAATGTACTTATGGTAAGTCGCTTTGGATAAAAGCGTCTGCTAAATGTAAATGTAGGGTTTAGGTTATTTTGGAGATAAAGTGGGATAAGGCTGGTGGGATACACTGGGATACACTGGGAGCACCTTTTAGCTTTCTGAGTGTGGCCGAGCTACAGACATCCACCCTCATGGCGGCCAGCTGCTTCTCCCTCAGCTCCACCTCCTCCACGGAGCTCTTGTAGGTGGACAGCCGTTCCACCAGCGCCGCAGGCTGGAAGAGACCGGGGGGGGGGGGGGGGGGGATACACTCCATGATTACACATTGTGGAAAGATGGGGCAACAATAAGAGGGTCATTGGCACGTCCAAATAGGAGACACTTTGTGTTTCAAATGCGTCTTTTGCGTTACCCGTGAAAATACTGTAAAACCAAATTCTTAGATGTTTTTCAAAATTAAGCATCTTAGTAGTAATACGTAGTACAGTATATTGTCTTGGATCAGCTATTGAAAGGGACCCTTTCCAGGCTCCAAGCCAAAATCTCTTGTCCTTAAACAAGCAGTGTGGCTTTTCATATGAATGGATGGCTCCGAGTGTATATTCAGCACACCCCGTGCCACCCTTGATATCACACCACCAGCTTTTAGAGCTCGGGGCTGCGCTCAAGAGCCTGAATTATTGTTCTGCGTCAAATTGACCTTGAACGGCGAGGCAAACTCGGCAGTCGTCAGCACCATTTATAGACAGAACGGCGGGGGGGGGGGGGGGGGGGGGGGGGGGGGGGGGGGGGGGGGTCAAGGTTCATAGCTCCACAGGCTGTACCCGCGGCCTGGTTAAACAAGGCTTTCCCATTGTTGTTCAAATTTGACCTACTCTTCTACAGTTCATTATCATATTGTAGACTTAGTTGACTTAATCCACTCACTATGGTGTGATCAATGTTTTCTACCATTACTGTTGGACATTGCATCCATTACTTGTACCTCTAAAGAAAATACGATATGGTGTTATAATACTGTATATTATTAATGGCAGAGTACCATTGGCAAGGTTCAGACAGGGGTTAAAGGTTGGATCAAGTTCACTGCTCACCACAAACTCTGCAACAATCTTGGATTGTAGGGCAGCTTTGGAGTCAGATGGAGCTGCAAGAAAAAGAATGACGTTTTTGAAAATGGAAAGCAATAGCGTACGGAAACATATGCAAGCTAGTGAAGCCAGATAAGTAAGTAAAAAAAATACTCCAGGGTGTCCCGTTATTGGAAAATAATGTACGACGGGGCTGGCGATGTGGCAAAGGAAAAGCAGAGGCATCTTTTCATAGTACATTATTCAAAATAATATATTTAATATGCTGAAATGGAAATACTCTTCTACCGCGATTTGAGCATATTGTTTTTGCGTTTGACCAGGGTTTTTAATTTAAGATTTGTAACGCAACGTCCCAAGGCAGAGGGGTCCCATTATTGATGAATTAAGTATTTAACCATACTGTGTTATAATTTCCAATTTGTGATATTAAAAATTTTAAACGGATTGCATTATTAAAACAGAACTTAACCGGTCCGTTAGGTTTACCAAAAACAAAACTCTGCACCAAAATAAAAACTCCAAAAGCATTCATCGACAAGAAAACTAACGCCATCTATCGCTGTCAATAGTGTTTGGTTCAACTTTTCACAAGCCTCTATAAGAGGTCATATTTTCCGGATGGGGCCTATTAAAAACACAAGTGAGTGCTTGGGAAGTCACTTCGTCAGCACAACAAGCGACGGCGTACTTTTGCTCTCGGCCGGCGTGTCAGGGGGAGACTCCTCCTTCACCTCCTCTTTGAGGTAGCCCTTCAGCTCGCCGATCAGCGCGCCCGTGTAGATGCTCCTCTCCTCCCAGATGGTCAGGATCCTCTCCACGGAGCGGATCACCTTGGGGTTACCGTCGTTACTGCAGGGGAGGGAGCGGGGGATTACCACAGAGCGACAACACCAACATCGCTTAACACTTAAAAAAATATACATTGATGAAGAAGATTCATTCAGCAATTTGGGCGGGAAATACTCGTGCATGATGAGAAAACACCTGGTGCACTACTATTGAAATAGCCCCGTTCACTCGACTCAGATGAAAAAAAAAAATGATATTATCCCCCAACACAAGACTGTTAACGTGGGCAAACGTAGGGGTTCAAGCCCTGTATGACCAGAGGTAGGTGGACTCAAAAGGTTTGAGCCAGCTGGACTCGAGCCCTGCTCCGGAGCTGGGTGCGGCGTCGTGTCGGACCACTCACTTGACCATGAGGAATGCGTCGGGAAGCATCTCTGCGAAGGCCGTTCGGTACACGATGGCGTTTCTCCTCTTGCAGTTCTGGATGATGTCGTTGGCCAGGTACACCAGGTTGAGCCGGTGAGCTGCATCAGCTTTTGGATGGAAGATACAAACTGAGTGGGAGCAACGACTGCTAATGCACGACTGCATTGTAATGAATTGACAACGACATTACATTTGGCTTTAGTGATATTTCTATCATGGATACATTTAGACACCAGAGAGAGTAATAAATCCCCGTCTGTCCAAAGATCTGTCTGCAAACATGAGGCCAGTAAAGAGATCAATATTTTTCTTTTTCATAGCACAAGATGAAACTGGATTCAGCTTTTACCAGTAAAACAAAAACAACTGTTAATAGAAAGACACTTACACTCTGTACTATCTACAGTTCGACAGTTGGTAACCAAATCCTCTCACGTGTCAGCACGCTCATTCAAACAGGCCAACATTAACAAATAATATCCTTCCTCTCCCTAAAGGTTCAACATAAATGTGTAACTGGCTGCTATTGTTTTACCAGTGGAGGAAGTGTGCTATACCAAATGCAGGCTCCAACATAACACACAATTTTAAGAGACCTCGTGCTATGGTCAAAAATTGTTAGGTTTGGCAGAAAGAAAGACATGATTAGCAAAATTATTTCCTTTAGCGAACAATAAAACCAAAGGACCATATGAGATTAACCACATGTCTTGGTAATGTGGATGATAATAAACATATTTATAATTTTTTTTAAATGAAATTTTTTTAAAACCCATTTATTGCTAGCATTCATTTGGGCAGAACAAAGTTTGATATAACCACAACCATAACTAATGATGGAAAAGATAGCATAATACTACATTGAATTGTGCATGACTAAAAAATACTATTAGGGCCGCTGACTACTTTAATTAATATTTCAAATCAAAGAAAATATTCAAACTATATGCAACAAATTGGGTCACACAAATAACAGTGTGAAATAAAGACAGAGGTTCATACACACTTCATAGACAACACACCCAGGAAACACACACTGACATACATGTTTCCATTTCACGCAATCCGATTTGTTATTTTCCACTAACCCTTTTATGCCTATCCACAAAATCAGTGGCGGGCCGTCAGGGCCAGCAAAGCCTTCTCTGCTGGCCTAGACACTTTCAGAACAATACATTATTTTTATTAAATATATAATTTATAATAGATATTTATTTTCATTCATTCTATCTATTTTAATAAGCTTGTTCACATAAGTCTAAATACGTATTTATTTGTTTTTCCTTCATTTGCGTTGCCTCCAGCGCGATAATATATGTATTAGAGCCCTTATCCAATCAGATTATTTCCCTGCACTGTCTCCGGGTAAAAAATAATCTAGCCGAGGCCTTCAGAATCCTGAGAGAATCCCCTCGCTGTTGACGCTGTTGAAGTTGAAGCGGTTTACTTCAAGATGATTGCATTGGCCTCATGTTATAGTCACGGCCCGCCACTGCACAAAATACATTGAGCAATAGGGACACCTGGATTGACAAGGAAGGAATTATCATACCTGCAAACTCAATTGGGTTGAAAAAGGTGACAAACTGTTGTAGGGGGGTCTGGGGGCATCCCCTCCCAACCAAATGTTGCTATTTTAACATGTAAATTAAGCTTCAGCCAACTCAGAGCCACTTGTCTTTTGCCAGCTCTTGGGCCAGGTTCACCATCACTGGTGTAAAGGAAAATGGAAGGGAATGCTCGGCCATAGTAGAGAGAACCATTCCCTAGGCAAAGAAAGCATTATTAGATTTTCATCAGTACAACTTTTGCTAATACCTTGCCTGGCCATTTATTATAACCCTGTGACTATGGCTTTGGCTAGTATTCATAAATTGCCATTGCTACTGTAAAGCTGTTAGTGCTAGCCCAGTGTGTTTTCAATACATTTAATCTAAACTAACTCTATACTGACTCACACCATGTACAATTTGTCCAAGTAATGTAGCCTACTGCTGTGACATGAGCCTACTATGAAAAAAGTGAAATAATAGTTGTCTTTTTTTTTTTTCATAGTTAACTACAAGCCTATTTAATATATACACACCTCTGCATTTGCAACACGCTGGAATATAGGTACAGGCACTCTAACTCGATACTCAGCGCTTCAGGCCCATTGGAAGCACTTTGTGTTGGGCTTGGACCAGGATAAGGTAGAACACTGGCTGCTGTTAATATAGTGCACACTTTTCCGGTGCACCTGTTTGGCAGTGTCATGAGAGCATGGGAGCCCTTTTTGCCATAATTTATTTCCTTAGCGCAAAGGCTGCACTTGGAATAGCCCCGCTTTGTCGCTTTTTTTGGAATATTGTGACAAATATTGGGAAGCTGTACTGCTGTCCCTTCAGCTCCGTTTTCACCTCCAGCTTTAGCCAAGCCCAGCTCCACCTGCACTTAAGCCCTGATTCAAGCTGGGCTACATACAATGCTTCATCCTCTTTAAGCTCTCTCATTCTGAAAAGATAATCAGAATATTTATTGTTTGGGTCAGCGCTCATTTTTTAATCATAAACGTTAAACCCAATTGCATCCGTCCAGGTTCCTACTGTGCGTTCACACTAAACGCGAGGGGGCGACAAGATCCCATACAAAGTGAACGTAGAGACACGTATCGGGCGAAGAGAAAACCGGCGACAAGTTTTGATTTGTCGCGCCACACTTTCGCCGTGCACAGGCGAGCGCGTTCATGAGGATTTGTGGCTCGACAAATTCACTTGAGTTGAAATATTTCAACTTTGACGCGAATTTGGCGTGATGACAGCCAAACAGCGTTCAACAGCGTGGCCACTGAGTGACATATGCAACGTAACAGCCAATCAGCGTTCAACCGGCCAACTCAGTGTAGTGCAGTCCGGAGTGAACCGCAGCATGGAGGAGAAAGTGATTGTCGTTTGCGACTCCCGGAGCTCTATATACAGTATAATAGTATATTATATAATTGTATATATATCACGGCCAAAAGCTCTGTGCGCCTCCGGATGGCCGTAGCGCAGGGAGCTAGGGATTGGGCTTCTTGGGGTTTGTTTACCGGTCTTGTGTGTTCCAACGGTTCATTAGGTAGGCCCATCTAATAAATCTCTACTTCATTCACTGCCTCTTCCATGGTCATTAAAATATTAAGAATAGACTCCTCCGACGTCTCTCCCTCTTCCACAAAAGACATGCAATGGTGGTTATCTTGTTGTGGCGCGACAATTAGACAAAACTTACACAGCGACAGATTATGATTTGTGGCGCGACAAAACTTTGGCGACAACGCGAACGGGCAACAAATAGAGTTGGTGTTTCCATTACTGCTAGCTACTCATTAAACCACACACGGATGTGTATTTTTTCATTACGTGTTCGCTTTCATCTCTCTCATATCTGACCACAATGACATAGCCGCCAGTAATATCAGATTGGCCTAATACGGATGCTGTGGAGATTAGCCTTCACAAACTATTCTTTTCGCATTAACTGGATGACGTAGAACTGGTCTAGCTAATAATTTACTTAAGCAACGTTAAAATTATACAGCATACATTTTTTTGTCAGGTTACTAAATATCAAAACTTGAATCTAACTCGCTGACGACTGAGCAGTCCACTGAAGACTGGAACAATGGGGGGGGGGGGGGACGCGGACGAGCGCTGTGGTTTATCTTTATTATGATTGGTGGTCGTGGAACGCGAGTCATTTGGCCAAAGATTGTTTTTATTGTGAAGATAGCAAACCTGTTTCTCGCTCATTATACAGTCGGTTACTATACAGTCTATGGTTGGTTGGCTGGTCGGTCAGTCCCCCCCCCCCTTAAAAAAAACTCTTCGGATCTACATGATTCACGTAAATGACCTATTTTGAGTTGAAAAAGGCAATTTTGCTGAAAGGTGACTAGTTTGCCGTTTTGATTAGATTAAAATTGGTTCAATTTGTAATCGCTTTTCAGTCATCAACCATTGAAGCCAAACAACCATAAGGGTCCTCTGTGGGCCATGGTTTGATTTCTGGGAGTAAGCCTTTCACTCTGGCTCCTAGATGCCCCTTTTATGACATCCTTAGGGCCTACAACGCTACACTCATTTTTCTAGTTTAAATAGCTAGCAGTCAGTGGTGGGCCGTGACTTTTACCATGAGGCCTTCAATTGAATCATCTTGAATTATACCATGGTCTGGGTGAATACTCGATTCTGATTGGCTGAAGGGTGTGGGTTAAAAAGTGATAATGCACACCTAGGAAAGACGTTCCGTCAAATTGCCTGATGACAGTTCTAAATTATTGCGCTGGCTCAAGCGCTAGATGGTAACCGTGGCAACAGAGACTCAACGTTTTTTCAACAGCAAGACAGAAAAAACATGAGTGATTTTATAATTTCTTTTAATTTATTTGATTGCTGTAATACAATATTGCTGTAGGCCTATTTGTTTCCTAATTAACGATTTAGGAAACTATCTGTGAATTTTGATTCTTTGAAACAAAACCCTTTGCCCGGATTGGTCAGAGCAGCTAGCTGCGGTGTTGTTCGTCCCCGTTTCACAATTTCTAGCTTTTCTGAGAAAATCCTTCTCGAAAGACTTTTTCAACATGTCGGCCGCAATTTGCAGTCCTTCTCCTCTGTCATCCATTTTAATTAAAGTGAATCTAATCTAAAAAAATCTAACCAAATGATCTATAAAATTTCGCTGCTAGCTCGTTGTAATTCTTTTTGTTTTCCCCCTGATGGCGCCAAACAAAAAGGCCAGCTAGAAGGCCTAGACGTGTAAAAGGATACACCCAACTCTGCATACTCGAAATCCGATTGGTTGAAGATCTTGTCAATCAACAACATAGTCCCCACTGGCTTCAACAGCGAGGGGATTCTCTCAGGATTCTGAAGGCCTCGGCTAGATTATGTTTTACCCGGAGACAGCGCAGGGAAATACTCTGATTGGATAAGGGCTCTAATATATTTATATTATCGCGCTGGAGGCAACGCAAATGAAGGAAAAACAAATAAATACGTATTTAGACTTATGTGAACAAACTTATTAAAATAGATAGAATGAATTAAAAAAAAATATTAAAAAGGTATAAATTATATATTTAATAAAAAATAAATAATGTATTGTTCTGAAAGTGTCTAGACCAGCAGAGAAGGCTTTGCTGGCCCTGACGGCCCGCCACTGCTAGCAGTTAAGTGTTGGTCTGCACTAAACAATGAATTGAGCGGGAAGATGCAATAATACAATATCAGTAATACAAGGTCTAACAGGCTTTGTAATATAATATTAATAGCCCACTAAAAAGACGCTGCTTTTCCCTTCTCCGTCTGATTATCCGATTTGTAACAAGACTTTTGTGGTTTATAATAAATACACCTTACTTAGTATGTTACTTAGTAAGTTCTAAGTAGGCCAATACTGTTCCAAGACTAAATGCTGGTCTGAAAAAAATGAAACAAATAATCCTGCCGATTAGGGTGGAGCTTATTTATGAACTTTTGAAATATAATCTTCTTACCCTCTCATTTTGTTCCTATGTATAAAAAAATTAATTTGGAAAAATATGAGCACAATTGAACAATATTTAGGGGTAGCTCGATGACCGTGAAGTCTCTGATACCCAAAAGCTGCAGCCGCCTTTTTTTTTTTTTTCCTTTATTTACTCCAGAGATGTTTGTCCAATCCTTGGAGTAGCTCTATCAGTGATTATGATTGTTCCTAACTTGTTCCAAGTTGTTTATAATGTTTTGTGCCTTTAAATAGGGTTCAAAGCATTTATGTTCAGCAGTGAAAAACGAACTAACTATGTTAAATGCTAATCAGGAAGCTAACTGTTTATCTATTATTATATAGGCTAAGTTAGCATATTGGAAAGCCTAACTTACAGTGAAGAAAATAAGTATTTGAACACCCTGCTATTTTGCAAGTTCTCCCACTTAGAAATCATGGAGGGGTCTGAAATTTTCATGGGAGGTGCATGTCCGCTGTGTGAGAGAGAGTCTAAAAAGAAAAATCCAGAAATCACAATCTATGATTTTTTAACAATTTATTGGTGTGATACAGCTGAAAATAAGTATTTGAACACCTGTCTATCAGCTAGAATTTTGACCCTCAAAGACCTGTTAGTCCGCCTCCACTCCACTGTATTATCCTAAATCAGATGTACCTGTGTGAGGTCGTTAGCTGCATAAAGACACCTGTCCACCCCATACAATCAGTAAGACCCAAACATTCAGCATGGCTAAGAGCAAAAGAGCTGTCCAAGACACCAAGAGACAAAATTGTACAACTCCACAAGGCTGGAAAAGGGCTACGGAAGAAATTGCCAAGCAGCTTGGTGAAAAAAGGTCCGCTGTTGGAGCAATCATTAGAAAATGGAAGAAGCTAAACATGACAGTCAACACCATCCCTACTGTGAAGCATGGGGGTGGTAGCATCGTGCTTTGGGGGTGTTTTTCTGCTCATGGGACAGGACGACTGTACTGTATTAAGGAGAGGATGACTGCAGCCATGTTTTGTGAAATTTTGGAGAACAACCTCTTTCCCTCAGTCAGATCATTGAAGATGAGTCGTGGCTGGATCTTCCAACATGACAATGACCCAAAGCCACACACAGCCAGGAAAACCAAGGAGGTGGCTTCGTAAAAGAAGCATATCAAGGGTTCTGGAGTCTCCAGACCTAAATCCAATTGAAAATCTTTGGAGGGAGCTGAAACTCTTTGTTTCTCAGCGACAGCCCAGAAACCTGACTGATCTAGAGAAGATCTGTGTGGAGGAGTGGGCCAAAAATCCCTCCTGCAGTCTATGCAAACCTGGTGAAGAACTACAGGAAACGTTTGACCCTGTTCATTGCAAACCAAGGGCTACTCTACCAAATATTAATGTTGGTGTTCAAATACTTATTTTCAGCTCTATCACACAAATAAATTGTTAAAAAATCATAGATTGGTGAATTTCTGGAGACTTTAGATTATTTCTCAACACCGTGGACATGCACCTACCATGAAAATTTCAGACCCTCCATGATTTCTAAGTGGGAGAACTTGCAAAATTTAGCAGGGTGTTCAAATACTTATTTTCTTCACTGTATGTTAGATAGTGAATTATTTGTTGGTTTGTTGCCATTGCTGCATTTAAATACCTAATTTACTCTACTTACCTGTAAGTGAATACTGAAAAATGTATGGTTACCTTGGATACCTACCTTAACTACAAACCTGTAAACACAGTTGGTACATTTTGTTGAAAAGAAGAAAATATCAGAAAGAAATATACAAACCATATTTTATTTGACTGTAACATTGTTTAGTTGCAGTTTTACAAAAATACAAGATTTCAGTAGACATGCATACCTTGAGTCAAGTCAACCAAGTCTTTTTTTGCTTTCTGTCTCACAAGTGAGGTACCTGCCAGGAAAGTGTACAATTTATTTTTTTTTTAGCGCTGCAAGGACCTGTATAGATGGGACAAAATAATTACTTGTATTAAAATTCATTATTCCAAGTGGCCTTACCAATGCCATTTATAAATATTTCTTTCAGATTCATTCATCATTGAAAATGTCAACTGTGGCAAAACCAACAAGATCTCAGACCGAACTGTATCTCCTTGGTGACTCTGTGACCGAGTTAAATGGCAGCAAGTTTCCGTCATTGCGTATGGCTCTGGGATTCTTCCTACATCACCATCTCGAACTAATGGAGACTAAGAAAATCGTCAGCTGTTACCATCATGGAAATAGCAAAGTTTTGGCACAAAGCTAGAATCCCAATGAGGGATCATCAAAACTGCCAAACTAAGCTTGAGTTAACTTTTGAAGAGTGGCGACTTCTGATAAAGAACAAAGCGCAAACGTCACCAACTCAACTCGCGAGAGTCAGCTTTTGTTTCCAGGCTCGAAGATCTTTTTGATGTTGCACATGCTGATGCTCTGACCAAGAACGTCAGTTATTACAAGACAAAGGATTTTCTTGTTAAGCCAGCCTGAGAGAAAGGAAGAAGGGGGTCGATGGCCTGGATTAGATAAAAAAGCTTGCTGCAAGGGAGGAAAAAGGGCGATCGAAGAGAGAGGAGCATAAAAAATGCTTAACCCAGGCGTCAAATAGAACAAATAAAACAGGTCAGCAGCATCTTAACCCGCTGAGGCTGAATTTCATTTGATTCTGAAAACCAGTTTAGCACAGAATATGGTGAAAGAGATGGACATCACAATGCATTACACCAAAAACAAAAAGGGCGAAAAACTCATTACTCCAGAACTCGCAGCTGCCTCTAGATTCGCACAAAAGTGTCAGACCGCAAGGGCTGCTTTTATCATAGCACAAACTTGCAAAAGCTTGGGCAGAACATTGATGAACTTGCTCTAAACAGAGACTCAATTCGCCGAAACAGAAAATAACAAACACAGAGGCCCAGAGGGCTGCAAAAAATAGGCCAAAGTTTCAGGGTAACGTTCCCGCTTTTGTTCATTGGGTGGCACCTGATTCCGGATCTAATTGGAAAAAAGAAGTTGATCAGTCTGCAAGA
>OLKM01000143.1:328839-456339 GCA_900291075.1 Melanogrammus aeglefinus
GCATTCCGGATGCGCTGCAGAGGTTTAATCGCAGAGGCAGGAAGTCCAGCCTGGTTTGTAGGTGACCAAATACTTATTTTCCACCATAATTTGCAAATAAATTCTTAAAAAATCAGACAATGTGATTTTCTGGAAATTACAGGCCTCTCTCGTCTTTTTAAGTGGGAGAACTTGCACAATTGGTGGCTGACTAAATACTTTTTTGCCCCACTGTACTAAAACATTGTCAAATGGTTATGACATTTTAGGAGTGCTGCAAAAGTCTATCTAAAGAGAATACTAGCCTTAATAGGAGTGGTTATATGCATTATTTTGACAATCCAAAAAATATCCCACAGCATTGTCAGGTTAATTAATATAGGCTAGAGGTAGTACTCACTAATATACAGACAAATGGGATGTGAAAAACACTCATTAAAACACAGTGCTGTTGTTATCTCACCCTGTTAGTGGTAGACACTCAAGAATCTTTCATTTATTTAAAAGACAAGCTTTCCCCTGATTACTGTGGTAAAATATTAATTTGAAAGGTGAGACCATTAGCTTTCACTGAGTTTGTGTTACAGGAAACACGTCTAAATTGGCCACAAAACATCTGCAAGACAGGGATCATGGTCAAGTGTCAATAGACCCTTTACGAAACATTTGATAATAGACTTGTTTATAATAAACTGAAACATCACCACAGACACTAACACATGCTGATGCGATTAAGACATACCAAAATGGAGTAATGGGGATTTCAAGAGCTTCACTTCAAATGAACTCAAATAATTTTTATCCAACATGAAAAAACAATTACGGTATTTTAATGGAAGATAAATAAGATCAGAAAATGTGATTCAGATCCGGAAGACAATGTGTAGGTTAACAATGATAGACGGCCAAAAGACATCACTAGTCTCATAAAATAAAGAAAATATTTGGCCTGTTAAGCCCTTTGAGACTGTAATGGTGATTAAGGGCTATAGAAATAAAATTTCAATTGAAATATAATAAGCACTGGAAAATAACATGACCCCTTATCTTAACGTAAATACAGAAGATAAATTCATAAAGTAGTGATTAAGAATACTAGAAGAATACGTCCAGTTTTGAAAAAGTGGACGTAAAAACCTGACAAAAAATATGATAATCATGATTAAGAAGCAGGTCTATCAAGCAATAGTCAGTAGATCAATATTACGACATGTCACATTAGAGTTCGAGAAGTTGGACTTCAGCTCTCGGGGCCGGATGGGATTGAGGGGAAATGCATACTAACAATTGTGATTAAAGTCAAACTTTACGAAACAGATCTGTCTAGTTAGTTATTATCAGACTGTCTTCTGAACAGCCTCTGAGCTTGACTAGCTAGCTAGCCAATACCAAACAAACCGTTATAGCATGATCAATATTGGACCAAACCCCCAAGATCATTCTCAATATATTACAAATAGTAAAATAGTTAGAACACTATTTGCATAATTATCAAATATCTGTCTTGCCTATAAAATAGTTAATAGTCAAAGCAAGCATGGCTAACCAGTTCGATATGAGTTAAGCAACTTACATTTCCTTAACCATTTCATCCAGTATTTCACTATCATGTTGTGGAACTTCTTGTTTTCGATGCACCATGTCGATAGTCCTTGTATTGAGTCCATCGTATTCGAAACGGTTTGAAACTTCTTGTCTAGTTTGGACTCCAGAGAGCCGCCAGAAGCGCCCGATCCTGCAGCCATTTCTGGAGGAGCTAGCGCTGCCTACGACCATCACCACACAGCTAGCCGTAGCCGATGCTACCTGCTAGTTCGGCTAGCCGACACGACTAATGCCTCTCGGGGTAATGTGCTCGTTTGGTGTGGTTTATAAAAAGGAAACTTGTCCACCGTACAACAAATCAATATTTCGTTAGAATTTGCATTTAACAGCTAGAGCTAAAAGTTGTAGTAGCGGTGTGACATTGTGAGTTGCTCTCGTACATTCATTGGTCTGATTAACCAGGGTATGTTTACTCGTTTGTTGCTCGTGGAGTCGCTTCCGCAAATACAGCGCCATTATCGCGCCACCCAGTACATGTGCACCTTTTGGTTTTTAGCGCCCCCACCTGGTAGACTATTCCAAATTAAATGTTTTCTAGGTTATCGTTTTTCAATGTAGGTTCAGAGTTCAGATGGCAGTAAATTCACAAAAGATGTCATAATGAAACTGCAGGTATAGGCATTCACCGGTTTTTACAATTTTCTAAATGGCTTAATCCAAAAGGTGATCTCTTCACATTATTACAAAAAAATAATAAGAATTTGGACAATTGTGATCTGCCTGTTGTTCGTAGCAGGACTCAAATAAATCTAAGGTGAAGTGGCAATCATTAATTATCTTGAAAATTAAGGAAACAATCCAATAATAAATATTTGGAAATCTGATCATTTAGCCACTTTATTTAGCCTGTTATTAACGTAATTCCACCTGAAATAGTTTGATAAAAAAATATTGACTAGAATATAATGTAACCTAGATGCAATATGGACGTTGTTTTCAGTTGATTTCATGTCAATAGAGAAAAAAAATCTCACTAATAGTACAATTGTAGAAACAGGAACACATTGGTTTATTGTCTTCCACATACAACTCTTATTTTGAGATGCTACATTAAACCCCTTTGAAATAAATAGGGCAATAAACTATGTATTTGAATGTTGTAAATGACAAAACAAGAATATCAAACCCACAGTGTCAAAAGAGCAGGATTAAAAATAAAAAACACTAAAATAAATAAGTGCAGTCAAGAACCAAACTAAATTCTGATTGTACACAATCACCAGGCTACAAGCCATTTGAACATTGCTTTCAAGTTGTATTTATTTTCAGTAACTCTTAAAAGAATACCTAGATGATTGGTCATTGGCATTAGTTAATATCTCCTCGTTATCATCCAAAGTGCGAGTACAACTTTTAATATCATATTTTAGCTGGCCTTTTATGCCTGGAAATTGTCTGTGCAATATCATTTTTAATAGCTACAATTATGGCTATTTCAATTGTGTCACTTTTTATCCAAGGCTTAATGCCTGTTTAAACTACAGATTGTTGTAGCCAGAAATGTTGGACTTGTGCAAGTCCTAATTTATAAGTAGGACTGATACATTGGAAGATCCTTTACTTCAGTTTAAGGACAGGCCTACATGTAAGCCTTTCCAAAAATCATGAATAGTTCTCTGAGTCTGTTCTTTGATACGTCAAAATCGAAAAGAGCACTGATTGGGAAGATGCATCAAACATTGGATTATCAAAACCGTAATCTTTTAAACCCAAATACATGTATGAATACACATACTGTATATATATGAACTGACATATGAAAATGAATTTGCAGATAGAACAATAGGCAAATGAAGGTGTTCATAGTGCAATGTCCGTAGTGTCCATATCCCTCCCACGGTCGAGTGTTAAAATAAGCAGCAGTTCTCCCTTGCAATGCCTTGGCACGGTCTCATGTCGCTAACGACTCCACTGCTAGATGGGAAGTGATGTCAGTCGGGGCCCGCCCTGTTTACACGTTGTCTGGCATGCTCAGGCCTCAACTGTCTGGCAGCCTTCCACCTATAAACCGGGGCAGCTAAGGTGAGTCAGCCATGGGAATGGCAGAGCTCGACGAGACAGAGCCATCTTGTGTAGCCGGGTTGCTACGCGGGGAGGGAGGTGGGGAGTTCTGAAGTCTTCTCCATGTTCTGTTTTCCCTCTTGCTAGACGAATGCCGCCGGTCGATACTGTCCAAGAAGTCGCATGCGGGAAGCCCAGATTTGATTTCCTCCTTTACCCTCTTTTGTGAAGATGTCCCTGGTAGGCGCGTCGAGATAACTTTGTTTGAAGTCACTGTGTGGCAGCGGTCAACCAGATCTCCGCTCTGATGACGCTTGGCTTGCTGATGTTGTGGCCAGATGGTGTCAGAGGGGTCAGGATTCAACCAGCTCATCTTCCGCTTCTAGTTGGAGAAATAATAAAATGAAGATAGAAAATTAGGAGAAGGCAGTGGCACACACACCAATGTGATCAACTCATAACCATACGCAGCTCAAGTGGATTACTGAGGCTTAGGAGATGAGTAATGTGGGCTGGGGAACGGTACTGTCTTGACATTTTTGAAGATTCAGTGAAAGGCTTGCCTTGACTGGGATATGCAACTGGTTCTGGCGCCAGCGTGAAGGGCCCAGCACGACGCGCTCATCGGTGGGTGTGATGGAAGACTGAGGCTTTATCTGAGGGAACCACATTCGAAGCAAGATCTCAACCTGGACAATGGTCTGGAGGTACTTTTCACTGTGGGCAAAAAACAAAACAGAGGGAAATTAATTATGGATAATTAGCTGCAATAAAAAAAAAGCGCAACTTTAAAGCATTATTGCCAGACGTTTTCATTAAAATATTTTCATTGTTTACCCCATGTCAGGCTTCTGCAGAATTCCTAAAATCCTCTGCAATCTATCAATGGCAACGCTCTGCTGGAAGCCTGTTAGACCTGATAGTAGACAAAGGGACTTTATTTAGAACATATAGAAAATGAATAGTTCGAAAAAAACAAATTTACAACACAGAGGGCTTTCCCTCACTCCACAGTACGTAGAAGGAGCTTATTATCATGTGAAGGATTACCTTTCTCGAATCGTCCCCTTTTCAGCCCATTCAGTAGTTCAATCAGCGGTCTGACAAATTTCTGCAAATCAGCACACTGTCGGGAAAGAGAAGGAGAGAATGCACATTAAAACCAAGCCATGACTCAATGCCGTATCGGTATCAAGTCAATGTTCAAAGCTTTAGCATGCAGGGTTTACCGGCATTATGTAAGCGGCTACATGCTTACTTTCTGAGCGAACGCTGTGTCCCCCGGTGAGACCAAGGAGGAGCCCAGTGTGACAGCTCCGGGGGAGGGGCCCTTGGCGGCCAGTGAAGCCTCGACGGGACATGACTTGCGGCACTGCTTGTCGGAGAGGTGGCCCGGGAAGGGGAAGCCTACCACGGAGGCCCCTGTACCGCGACCGGCCAAGTAGAGCACACTTCCTCCTCTGCTCTCCCCTTCACCCTCGGAGGAGAGGAGGTCCGCCTCGTCCTCTGTGTGTTCGCTCTCGCTGAGGAGAAGACTTGGGGTTGAGGAGAGTGAGTCGTAAGACGGCCATTTGGACGACGTGCTCAGCGAGTTCATCCCTCAAACCTTCAAAGAAGAGATGGGACGAGGAGTTAAAAACAATTCTCTATTTGTAATTATATCACCAAAGGGAAATATAGGGAGCATAGCATAGAGCATCAACATTGACATGTATAGACATTCAACCTACTGCTAAAACATCACATTACTGAATGCTGAACACCACATTCCACCACCGTTTTTTTTTTTTTTTCCAGTTATCTACATACGACCCCCGCCCACATATATTACGACAATGGAAAAAAAAAAACTACACAGAACTGTATTAACATCTGGCACTTACTACATACCAGTCCAGAACACAATCTTTAACAGAAAGAAGTGTGTTCAACTCCGTTTTAACACGAAGAACTCCAGAAATAATTCGGAAATAGGAAAAGAGGAACAACCACAGGAAATGTATTCTTAAAACCCTATGTTATTTTGATTGGATATAAATTAATCTTACAGTAGATAAATACTGTTTTATAGAAAAAACATTATGGGTGTCCTCCCAATGTGTTGATCACATAGTCTCGTTGATCACATTCGATACTGTGTTACTATAAAAAAAGAAAAGTCATATCAGCAAAACGTGTCCCTGTGATTTTATTACTATAAAATTACTTTAACTTTGCCACTCTAAATTAAGTTATTGTATATCAACATATAATATTGTGTTAAATATCTACATTATAACAAAGCATAAAAATAATCATTTGGAAACATTTTGACCATGAACTTTTCCGTTATATCTGTTAACGCAGTTAAACAGAACAAAGGTAATTACAAAAATTCATTCCAAAAATAACGACTATTATGGTTAAGGAACAACACAATAACAAACATTGAGCTCTCACCTCAAGTAGGGGTGGATATAACGTAGACAGGAACGCAAATAACGAAATGACGTTAGCAAATTGTTGCAGATAGTTACAATGTGGAGTGAAGACAGCCTTTCCCAATGGTAATTCGGCGTGTATGTTCTATGTTGCCTGTGATGTTGTCTTGTTGGCTCCCTTTCCCTCCCTTTCTGTCGGCTTTGGATACCCCTTAATTTGTCAGTCCCAGCCTTGGTCAGGAAAACATGTGAAAAACTGACACTTCTCCACGGGCATTACACGTGCTGAATCTAGCGATGCAATTGGCTGCCGTAAATAAGAGAAGCCTCCCATTTGCTCCGAGTTGAACCATTCAGCGACATTCGTAGAGCTGATTGGTTAGTAAAAGTACATTTCAGACCCAGCCCCCGCACGTGTTGATCGTGTGGTGCGCTGGTGTACACATGGTGAACAAAAGACACGCGGCATTATTTTGTCGTGTTGATTTGCACAGGCTACTCATATCGTCATTTAGAAACGAACTCTGCGAAAGTACAAAATACCAATAAGTACAAAAAAAGATGAGACTAGATGAAATGCATACATTGAGTTTAATGCATTTGATCATTTAAACTGCCATACACTTATTTGGGGCTTTATAGATACGGTACTTTATTGTAATTCATCCCAAAGGGACATTCAAGTGTTGCAGCAGCATTTCACATAAATAGCCAGGAACAAACATAACTTGTTAAAAAATACACAAGTTAAATAATAGGTATTAGGTAAAAAGTCAGAATATAGAATTGCAAAATATATCCAAGTATTACTTTACTAGATTAAAAAACATTTAATATAAAATATGCATTGCCACCCAGAGGGGGACTTTCCTCTCCCGCACAGAGGAGAGTCATAAGAGGCTATTTTGGTGGGCAGGAATTACCTCCTGTAACGGCCCTTGCTGACCACTGTTGTCTGACTAGTCGTGTGATGGTGTGGTGTTGTCCGTTATGTTGAGCATCTTGTACAACGCCGTCTCTCGGCCTTTGTTTCGACATAAATACAACCCCACGCAAATGCAGCTTTATTTGTTGACCTATATTTCTTTAGAAATACAAGCATATTTTCAACAAAAAGGTAGGCCTACATTTTAGAATAAAATGTAGACCTATGTCCTTCTAGTTTACTTAAATGTGTTTTAAATGAGTATTGGATGGGTTCATGATGACCCCTTTCTAACATGTAGACCTACTTTAACGATGGTTGTTTATCCCATCGCGTTCAAATACAGTCTATCCACCGTTCTGCTCTCATGATCCGTATAATGGAACATTATTTCAACACATTAGTAAATTTACCCAAAGCATCGGGCATGAAGTGAATATAAAGATAGATTGCGAACCAACTGAACACTTGTTTATCACTATTGTTGCATGTCGATCCAATAGTTTTAGGACAAGCATTAGTCAGTTATTTTCTGTCTTTACTTTTATCCACAAAACATATGTACATTCATCTTGATATTGAATACAGAATTAGTTTTCATCAATAAAGAAAAAAAACCGTTTCCTTTGTTGAGGCCGGCCCGCCGATTGCCAATCAACAGTCGCTCTAGCAACTACTCCACTTTGCAGTTCCAACAGTAAAATTGTCATCACAAATATGCCTACATTCAGATGCTCACCAATGAATCAATGAATGGGCTTCAGGACAGCAATAATGAAAACGTACATAATTTTTATTTACAGGTTATTTTTTGAAAAACCAGCCACATTGATGAAAACAAAACTAAAAAGGGATCCTACCTAAGAAGCAGTTGTTGTACGACTGAGTTAATGCAATTTTATGTTTGCTAAACATGATACAAATCTGGCGATGAAATAGAGCCAACAGAGTGTAGCAATATAGGTTGAAACATATTCGAAGCACTGCCAATTATTTAAATAACATGGACAATTATGTCAAACAGATGCACATATTTCCTTTTACATCTTAGATATACATCAGGCAAGGAATTGCAGGACCTAATCTAGTTATAGTCCTCAAAGTTCACAAGGAATTCATCACTTTCGTTTTTCTTCGTTTAACCACCTGGTCCCCGCAATCCTAGCGTTTCCTTTGATTTAACATCCCACCCAGGCATCGTCTCTGTACGTCCTGGAGACGAAGGCTATCTTCCTGGCCATGTCGGAGTTGTAGATACGCTTGCAGTTCTCAAAGTTTTTCCTCTGTCGCTCTCGGCATGGCTTCTCAAAGTAGCGTTTCCGCTTCACAGCCTCAATGACGCCATCATGAGCCAGGACTCTTGAGAATGGAGACAAATATACATTAAGAATTGCATGTCGAAAAAAATAAACTGAGATTAAATAATGGACATTGCTCACGCCAAAGTTGAAAAAACTTCAAGAAAGACGGAATATGTGCCGTTTGTTGATTAGCTACAAAAAGAGGTACCACCTCAAATGTCCAGGTGAGATCTTTGTTTCAAGTAAAACCCCTTTGTTTTTGTCCACGGACCACTGCTTGTGGTGCAATCAAATTACATTTGTGTAAACTAAGGCCATAGAATGGAAAGCATTGAGATTTGGTATTCCATACACAAGCAACATATTAGGCAATATATAGCCTACCGCAAACTAGTGAAAATCGTAAGTGTTTCAATTAAATGTATAAGCACCAATCACTTTACTAGTTTCGCCAATACCAACGCTCACTCTAAAAAGGGTGTGTTTTTGATGATATGGTATTATAGAAGACGATAGCAGTTTGAAAGCCACTGTGCCCTTCATTTAAGGATTCTGTTCATTTCCTTTCTCCCCAGTTCATAATTATTCCAATCAACAATCATTCCATTATATGAATAAACCCAACATCTAGGGCATTAATTACGTTGCACAACTGAGGTTACATTGACATTGAACCGGAGCGGAAGTTAGCAAGCAGTTAATAAGAATATGTACAGAACTACAATTGTCTTCCCAGTTTAAAAAAATACAAACTATAATAAATCAATATTCATATTTCCACCTGTTTAAAGTCTTGTACGCGGCATCGACATTGCCTTCTTGAACCATTACTGTACGTGCAACGAAGCGGAGATGGTTTGCCATGTTTAGTCGGTAGTGTTCCCAGAAAATGGACCGGGCAGAAACAAACTCGTTCTTCTTCGTCGTTTATTTGCGGATTGTAACTAGTTTAGAAGTGCACATATCGCCCCCTAATGTACTGGAGTATAAGGTCACATCCTACATATTATAGATCATATTATAGATCAGTGGTTCTCTAACTTTTTAAACCGCGTTCCACCTCAGAAAGGTTTTCTTCAAGCAGGCCAGTGGTTCTCAACCATTTTTGAGCAAACGCCC
This sequence comes from Melanogrammus aeglefinus, assembly GCA_900291075.1. Lineage (NCBI taxonomy): Eukaryota > Metazoa > Chordata > Actinopteri > Gadiformes > Gadidae > Melanogrammus > Melanogrammus aeglefinus. The sequence goes on from OLKM01000143.1 coordinate 338,190, forward strand.
CCCTGACCGTACCCTGATCCTCTGGCGCTCCCCTTCAGCTATACAGCTAACGCATGAGGCACATTTAACAATTGTATACCAGCAAGTTGCAACCCTTTTTTGAAAAAGCCTAATTATTACAATAAAACTAATGAGAAGGCTGCGTGTTCGGTTGTAAGATGGCATTTAGGATGCGATGCTTTCATTTATATGAACATCACCATATAGCCTACCACCTGTACTTTGTCACAGTTTGTTCTACTCGAAATATTGTCCTCCTGTCTGCATTTCTATTCTAAATAGTTCGTTTGGAGCCACGATCGCAGTGTTTTTGAACCATTCATAATTGTAGCTCTTATATCTTGCCGTCAGTTTAGCTTGTAATCGTGGATTTCTACGAAACAAATTATTAAAATAAAAAGGAAAGGCAAAACTAATTTTAGGGTTTTTTAGCGTTTTCTTAACAAATCATTTATTAAACTTTATCATTCAACATGTTTATCATTAAATTATTGACATCCACCATTTTGATGATATTTATCATATTATAATTTCATTTTAGAACATTGTCTGTGTAGGCTGACGTACGACGCACAACGCAGCACACGCTATGCGCGAAAGATCGATAGAGCTGCAAGTTGCAACATGTCCCATTTTCAGATTTTTAGAATACTGGCCACAAAAAAGCCAAACTTCAAAACCGCAGCCAGACAGCCAACTCCCTGCCAGCGGCCCCCTGTCCATCCAGCACCCCTAAGGGGGAGAGTTCAGAGCAGCTGTAGCGAAGAAAAAGACTGCAGCAATGCGAACCCCCCTCCGGTCGATCCTGGATTAATCCCGCCACCTGCGGCTACACTCTGTTGGTGAAGAGCCCTGCCAGCCAAAGGAGTTTGACTTCCCAGCCAGGCGCTCTGGAAATGAAAACGTATTATTTTGTTATTACGTCAAGTTCAACTTCTCTATTGTTATGTTATTATAATAAGTCAAATTCTTCTTTGACTTCTCATCTGCCTTTAGTACCATCCAGCCACGTCTACTAGGGGAGAAGATGGAGATGATGAAGGTGGATCCATTACTGGTATTGTGGTGTTTGGACTACCTTTATCTCAGACCACAGTATGTGCGCCTACAGAACAATATTTCATGCACCATCCTCAGCAGCACAGGGGCTCCACAAGGAACTGTACTGGCTCCATTCCTGTTCACCATCTACACAGCGGATTATAAAAACAACACTAACTAAAAACAACAGTAAATATTCAGACGACACAGCTGTTGTTGGCCTCATTAAAGGGGGAAATGAGGAGGAGTACAGAGACACCATTGACAACTTTGTGGAGTGGAGTAACACAATAATCTCCATCTCAACACCACAAAGACAAAGGAGATAGTTGTGGATTACAGGAGGGGGAGGAGGAGGACTCAACCAACACCAATCAGCATTGGGGGCACTGTGGTGGAGATTGTCGCCAACCACAGGTACCTTGGTGTGCAGCTCGACAGTGAGCTGGACTGGAAAAGTCATATGGAAGTGGTGTACAAGAAGGGACAAAGTCGACTCTTTTTCTTGAGGAGACTAAGGTCATTTAACATCTGCCAACCCCTACTGTGCACTGTCTACCACTCAGTGGTGGCCAGTGCTCTGTTTTTCGCTGTGGCATGTTGGGGAGAAGGCGCCCGCACAGCGGACAAAAACAGACTGGACAAGCTGATCAGGAAGGCCAGCTCAGTGTTCAGGGCTGAGCAGCTAAAGGTCCAGCAGGTGGCAGTGGCCAGAATCCTCAACAAACTGGCCTCAATAATGACTAACCCCACTCACCCTCTCCACGCCCTGAAGGTGATCAAGAACAGCACCTTCAGTCAGAGACTAATTGCACCAATGTGCAAAACGGAGCGGTAGGAAGTCCTGTATACCAGCTGCCATACGGTTTTATAATGCACAAAAGTAACTTTGCACTTATATGTATTTATTGTTTAAGTATTTAAGTATTTTAGCTGTATGAGGGAATGTGTGTTTGTTATGTTTGTCCATACGCTGTTGTGACACTGTCATTTCCTGCAAAGGATTATTAAAGGATCTATCTATCTATCTATCTTCTATCTATCTATCTATCTATTCCTAAGCTTTGACCCCTCAGTCATAGCAGCAAAAGCATAGTAGGCTAGTGTGCGTGTGCATTTTATAGTATCTGTCAATAATAAATCGTCTTCTGACCTGCATTCCGTGTGTGATCTGTCCATAGCTGAATATGGCACTATGCTGCTTCGACATAAAGCATGTTGGTGTTCAACAGGTCTGTTGTAGTGTAAAACAATCTAAACCTGATGTAAAATGTTGCTTGCTATATTAATACGAAAACTATGAATGTTGAGCAGTATTTATTATGACTTCATCATATAGACTTTCTCTCAGCACCCCGAATCCCAGGAAAAGTGTTGTTTTCATAATATGTCCCCTTTAAAGGCAAAACGTCAGACATCCGGGAATAATTATGGTCTCACGCAGGAGAAAAAGAAGAAGTGGCAAGGATGGAGCCCAACTGCCAACCTTCGTGTTGAGAGAGAGGCTTCATCCTTGGTCTGATCTGCAACCCACACCGCCAGGTGTAGCTGATGATTGCCAATTGGCAGCTGGAAACAGGTGAAAGGTAAAAAATAATCCACAAAACATAATAGCACCAGCAGGTGGTACTTAACAGGACGAAATGATTCATCCCAGTTTGCCCACTCCCTCACTAACCAGGAGGAACCACTGAAAGCACTCGAACACCATACTTAACATACTCACTATGTGGAAAAATAAAAACAGTGCACTGCCATGGTGCTCTGCTCGTTAAACACACCTCCAACACTACCAACTATTTTGGGATGGTTCGATCTCCGGCTCCTCCTTAGCTGAGTGTCGAGGTGTCCTTGAGCAGGGCACCTAACCCTCACTGCTCCTGACGGGCTGTCGACTTGCATTGCTGACTCCGCCGTCGGTGTGTGAAAGTATGAGTGAATAGTGAATGTGAGGAAAGGCGCTATATCAATGCAGTCCATTTATATCAAAGAGAACAAGCTAAACAGACTAGAGGTTAAGTGTAACAACCATTGCCCCCCTTACACAGCCACTAAATAGCCTCTAATAACAGAGCACCAAAACATACAAAATCTTCCACTAGTGAGTAGAGCAAGCAAGCCCCCTGAGTGCTACATTACGAGAGCATCGCTCCTGGTACTTGCCTATACTATACCTAACTATATTCTAAGGTGTGCCGGGGTCGAGGCGACTTTAAAGGCAAAACGTCAGACCTTCAGTTGCTACCGAAAGATCTGACATCTACCCCCAACCTACCCCCCAACAGAGAGCAGAGACCCTGAGTTACCCCAAAAAATAAAAAAGGCTAAATAACAAATGAGTGGACCGTTTAAAGGATGAAATTATTCAGCCCAGCTGGCCCACTACCTCACTAACCTGGCGGAATCACTGGAAAGCACTCAAACACCTTAACATACTCAGTATGTGGAAGAATAAAAACAGTACACTGCCACGGTGCTCGTAAAACAGATCTCCAACGCTATCAAAGAACAACAAGCTAAACAGACTAGGGGTTAAATACAACCAACCTCACCCGGCTCGGATAGCCCCTAGCTCCATTATTATGTTACGGCTGGCTCGAATGCCGAACATAATCAGGGACACAACACAAAGTTCTTAGTTTTGAGTTTATTGACAGTTAAACCAAAAGTACCTAAACAAACAAACAAAGGTGTTGTTGCCGTGAATTTGGGAGAGAGAGACTTGCCTCCTATTTAATTGTCTAGGTGCTGACAACCAGGTGAGATACACCAAGTCACCAGAGGAACCCCCAAACAAACAGGAAACAACGGTGATGTAAGCCTTTACATGACCCTCAAGAAAATCTAATTATTGGGTTAGTCCAACTATGATTGGATAAATAAGATGCATGTATACACCTTAGTCTAACTAAAATCAAATCAAATTGGGTTTCTCATAGTCGGATTAAACCCCTAGATTATTCAATCGATAGTCGCATTAAGGGTGCATGTTTACGGTCTATCGAATTGGAATTGGATTTTACGTTCTGCGCAGTGTATCATCATCAACATGCATTCAGTAGGCTACACACTACGCTTCGATTTCACCCAAAGCTGAATTAAAGTTACGTTTTTTTCTAAATGTTGGTCATCAACAAGGTTGTAAAGTAGTCTTTTCTTCTGACGTGTTTACAATCTTTTTGAGAGCTACTGTTCCTCCGTTGGCCGGCAAAACTGTATGCTCTAATTGGAGGGGGATGGGGAAGTGGGTGGAAACATTCTAAACTGACTCGCTCGTTTGGTAACTGTAGGCGGGGTACTTTCAGAAACGCATATCTCACTCAAAAAATCTTGTAGGCCTACAGACTTATTTCAAAGTTTGTATGTGTGTGGGAGCACCAGAGACCCAAAACAACACCCCAAATCCCAGGAAAAGGGTTGTTTTCATAATATTTCCCCTTTAAAGACTGCGTCGGGTTCTCTGACTCTCTGGTACTTCCACGACAAGTAAAGACTCGTAGTGGGGGTTGTCTCGGCCATGGTGGAGAAGGCGTTAAGGCAAAGGAACTTGGGCTTTGACTCTATGGAGTCCAGATTGAACCGCGGCATACGGCAACAATCCCCGTCTCTTAGTAGAGGATGACCTTGGTACTGATCGAGATTAAAAGATTTAAACTCCCTGGCCAAAATATTTATTCTGCATATAGGTTAAAATAACTTATTTCATTAGTAAAATAAAACTGTAATGAGGTTTGTTGTGTTAATTCTACTGAGATTTGACCATGGTGCAGGCTTACTAGACATGTTTAAAAACGTGTGATATTCTGAAAAATAAGATAGCATATTATTCCTAAATGGCATTATTTGCCAAGTGATCCAAGGCGTCTTTTGAAAAATAAAGCACGTGAACCTCTTCCGTTGCCGTCAGATCTTTAGCTCCATGTGCAAAGTAGAATTGTTGAGTAAAAAGATTCCAATTTCGAGAAGTCAGCTTCAAACTGTTTTGTCCCTCCTACAACAAAATCACACACACAACACACAAGTAAGAAAAATGTGGCCAATTTGATTTGGTTTTCTGAATGAAACAAGATTAAAAGGTGCTGTTGGTAAGATTTGAGGACTTGATCTTGCCTGTCAATCAAAAGTGCCTGAAATGCAACACTTCTCAATGGCTGAGGAATTTAGGGAGCTGTTTAGTTTGAGAATCTTGGTTTCCACTGCTCTCTCTTTACAGCTCTCAAATCTTACCAACTGTACAGCAGCTTTTAAGTTATACCTAAATCAATGGTGACACACAAAAAAATACCTCAGCTACTTTGCAAAGCAAGGCCTTGCCAATGCCTTTACCTGAAATAAAAATTATGATCATTTAATCTTTTTTTATTGAGTTGAACAAATTCATGTTATTGTCTGAATTCTGTTGATACTATATTGCTTAAAGGTTGGGTATGGGATTTGCGAAACGCCAGCAGATTTTGAAAATACACAACTCAAATGGTCCTACGCTGACTCTGACTCCACCCATTCCAAGAACATGGATGCGCAATCATGCACGAGCGAACACCGATGTGCAAGAGCGAGCCATTAGCTTGTTAGCTAGCTCCAGTAGCTACCGCAGGATAACAACAAACAGAAGCATGCTCTGGGTCATGAGCTTTGAGTACGTGCACGAAGGGGTCACGAGCGGGGGAAGGGGAGTGCAGTACGACCGTTTGATTGACGTTACTGTCCAATGCCACTCGGTGGGTCTGGAAATCATTGGCTGGAGTTTTTCGATCCCTGCCTGTTCCACAGATGATTGACTTGTTTAATTTTCATGTCAGTACTTCTAACTCAGTGGCTGTAAGTGAGTTATGGTAAGGATTTCAAGTAATTTTGCAAAAATGGCCAAAAAAGAGAATTCCATACCCAACCTTTAATTAGATATGCATATGGATATTAACTCAGTGCCAAAGAATCTTACCATGGAATTCTGGCATCACATAAAGGCTCTCTAAATATGACGATGGTCCACAGAACATACTGAAGGTAGAATAGTAGAGGGCAATACCCACAACAGTGTATCCTAAACATGAACACAATGCTTATTGGATGATCAAACTCTATAAGTATACCGCCAATCTGCATTGCTGCCCATTGAGAAACATATTGCTCCATTGTGCAGGGAATTTATGTTTTAACAAGGACTAATTCATACAAACGCTTAAAATACAGGCATCCTAAATAAAATACAACTGAGTTTAACAAGCAGAAAGATTCTTTTTTTGTGGCTATGCCTCAATCCTGTTTAGAGCTTGTTAGGCTGGTCTGACAAGAACAGACCCATCTGCCAATTATTTTAATTATCATCCTCCCACAGGTTTTTTTTAAAAATGTAATTAATGTACATCATGGCCTTGCGTTTTAACGGCGCTAAATATTTAAACTTGCGTTTGTTTCGGTCAATAGCCTCGCCTATACAAAGCATTTATATATGTCTATATACATAGTCTATATACACATAAGCATAGAATATAAGAGTGATGTTTACCCTCTTGGACCTTATTTTCAACAGGAACATCTGCCAGAAGACATTTAAATAAAGGATTGGGACCAAATCCGTTACACTCCAACTCTGGTAAAACAGAATAGTGGTTAACATAAAACAAGCAGCGATATGATTGATGTAAGCATGTTGTCATAATCAGTCGCGATTGTGTGATGTGTGGAATAAAGTTACCTTCAGTTGATAGCTTGTATAGGTCAGGCACTTTTAAACAAACTGCCAACTCCTATAAAAAGAGAGTTATGTTTAAGAAGGCAAAGGGGGATTAAGGGAAACAAGGCTGGAGCCCGGGACAGAAATTAAACAGCACTGTCAACAACAATGCTAGCAATCTTCATAGGCCTACTGCATCTCTTATTGCATCATTCTTCCAGTATAGCATATAGTGTGTGAATTCACTAGGTTAAACCTGATAACCTCTTTAAGGTATGAGGGCCATTTACCCTCGAGCAGAAGGTCCTATTTTTCAATAATTTACCTACCTTTCATATTTTTTTGTTAGATATTTGCCTATGCCTTGTTATTAATCTTTGTAGATTAATAACAACCGAAATAGATCAAATCTCTAATAGTTATTGGATATATAATGTTTTCCATTTGAGTAATGTGAACACTAATGGTTAATGACAAAAATCCTTATAATCCACCCCTGATAATAGCAGTAGAATTATTAGATTTATACAAGAAAAAAAAAACAAGCCTATATGCAATTTCCCTTACCTTTAACATTCTTGCAATTTCTTTGCAGTCATCCTTTTGAGCAACACGCAATTTGAAACTTTTCAAACTCATATTCAAACCCACAAATGAAAGAAAGAAAGATAAGAAGTTGAATGGACTGATAAGTGGAGAGCGACAGCAAGTCGTGTTAATCCTTCCGCCAAATTGCCTGAACAAGTATTGTGAGCGGATTTTATGAGTGACATGAAGAATGTCAATAATAGCCTACTTTACTGGAGGAAGGCTGAGCTCTCTGAGGGGCCAACGACGTGCGTCGCGACGTAGGTCGCATTGGTCGCGTCGTAGGTCGCGTTGGTCGCTGCGTTGGTCGCTCGTCTGCTTTCAGTCGCTTTGGTCGCTGGCTGGCTCGGTCGCTCAAAGTCTATGGGCGGTCCTTAATCAGTTAATTTGCATGTTAGTAATGGGTTTTTTTTGTGACAGTTGAAGTACCAGAAAGCCATGCTCTCTGGCGAAAGCTTCCTACAGCTCTTTATTGCAAATATTATTTTTATATTGAAGTAGGCCTACAGTTTAAAATGATGAAATCGTTGGTCTATCAGTATCAATAAAAATGTATTGTAATTTAGGGCGTATTCAAATAATGTATTTTATATGTTATATATAGGCCTATATTTGTTTTCTTAAATGTCATTAAGCCTAAATATGGTATGCATTACTATATGGACATTAGGCCTACTTCACTCTACTTTTAACAAAGATATTTGACACATGCTACTTATGTCAGAAAACTCAAGATAATCATATAACGCGATAAGAGGATAGTTTTCTATTCGAGAAATTCAAATAACAGTTGAATATTTAATATTTTACTCGTATTATTATTTTTTGAGGTTTTATTTACGATCCAGTAGAGAGCGCTAATGCACTACAGAAGTAGGGGTGAAACAGGTTTACGGCTGACGAAGAAGAGCATGCGCAAGTGAGAGAAAAAAGAAGTTCAAAATGGGTCTTGAAAGTACTATGGTCTGGTAAGAATGATACAAATATCTATTACTGTCATTGCATTTGTTGAGTTTACATTTATTTTGAGTAAATAACAATGGTAATTTGGTCTTTATCCAAATCTAAACACGTCAAGTTAGCTAGGTAATGTATTCAATCCTGCTACATGGACTGAGTCATTGTAGCTAACGCTAGCTATCGTCAGGTTGTACTCGTCGCCTTTAATACACTATTTATGTTTTCCACAAGAAGATGGATATCATAGATATATAGTCTTTACTAAGGTTGACTATTGGGCACCTGCCTCGGGATGAATATAGCATTAACGAATACTGAAAGCGGTAGGCCTACAATATCCCTTTTATTATTTGAGTGATAGCCGATCACTTCTTAAACATTTCCTTTCCAAATTAGTTGATATTGTTTAACGGCAATACAGACGCTAGGTTGTTATGGCTGTTCAGTTAAGTAATCGGCAAATTAACACCTTTACGTCTGTGAAAAATGAAGTTGTTCCGTCATAACACATTCATTCTCCCCTCCCCCAACCAGTGTGGACAACAGTGAGTATATGAGGAATGGAGACTTCCTACCCACACGTTTACAGGCTCAGCAAGATGCTGTCAACATCGTTTGCCACTCCAAAACACGCAGCAACCCAGAGAACAACGTTGGACTCATCACTATGGCAAAGTAATTCATCCGAATGACTTATGTTTCATGACGAATGTTTCTAAGAAAAACAAAAGGTCGAAATCTCAACGCAAATATTTGCCGTTCGATTATGATGGTTCTAAAGAGAAAACCTTGATGTTTCCTTTTTCTCTACAGTAACTGTGAAGTCCTGACCACGTTGACCCCAGATATGGGTCGAATCCTGTCCAAACTACATGCTATCACACCCCGTGGCAATATCTGCTTTTGTACTGGCATCAGAGTGGCTCATGTGAGAAACATCAGTTGTTTATGTTGTTGGGTTATAGCTTGTTGGAAATCATCACTCAGTTCCCAGTCCAGGTGTTCATTTGACTTTTTTTTTTACATACTGCTGCTGGCTGAGTTTCTATGCCAATTGCTCAGTCGAAACAAAAGTGAAGTTAAAAACCACGCACATTCAGATTTGTGGCATCAGACTTTAGATATAATCCTTATTAATAGGACAAGAATAGATCTGAATTGTATTTGTGTATTATTTTCAAGATTTTATCAATGAACTTCAACTCAAAATTGGGATGTAGGTAGAATAAACCCCTAGTTGCGGCCTCATTAGTAGGATACTTTAACTGATCCATGATTCCATGACCAATTAGCTTTTCCGGATGCAATAAATGAGGGCCTGTCAACCCTTCATTTTTTTATCACACAGAATTAATATCTTTCTTCGATATGGAAGTCAGATGACGAGAAATGGATAATCCTGAAATCCCCATGTTCAGCGAAGTGCTTGCTCTATTCACAGTTCTGATTTAAGTTTTAAGATGTTTAATCTGTTTTTTGAAGCGCCCCCTGTTCTATATTCAAAACATTGTCTCTTGTTATAGTTGGCGCTCAAACACAGGCAGGGGAAAAACCACAAGATGAGGATTATTGCCTTTGTTGGAAGCCCAGTTGAGGACAACGAGAAAGATGTGAGCATACAAAAGAAATCCATTCATAATTGAAACATTTTTGGCCGTTTTTCTCTCCTGCAGTAAACTTGTTGCATTGTTCCATCAACTTACCCTCCTTTTGTTTCAACCATAAAGCTTGTCAAAATGGCCAAACGTTTGAAAAAAGAGAAGGTCAATGTGGATATCATCAACTTTGGTGAAGAGGTGAGAAGACATGTTAGTTTTTCACTGCTTAGTTAGTTTCTACTCCAAAACCAAGACACACGCATGTAGTCTAAAAAGAAAACAACTTTAATGCCAAGCATCATTCATTCCGATATGTATTCTCTTTACATTGCTGTCTTTCCGTCCCTGCCCCCATTGTGGCCGTCCAGGAGTTAAACACAGAGAAGCTGACCACTTTCATCAACACCCTGAATGGGAAAGAGGGAACGGGCTCTCACCTGGTCACCGTTCCTCCAGGCCCCAGCCTGGCCGACACACTGCTGTCCTCACCCATCCTGGCCGGGGAGGGTGGTGCCATGATGGGGCTCGGGGCCAGCGACTTTGAGTTTGGCGTAGACCCCAGTGCTGACCCAGAGCTGGCGCTGGTAATGCAACGCTTGACATTCTAGTTCATCATTGACACATTTAGACGGCCTTAATTACACGCTGTAGGTTATAGTATAGCTGTGTTCCACCAATATGGTCAGCCAGTGCGCCTCGGATATGTCCACTTAACTTGGCATGGTGTATGCTCCCCCCCCCCCCCCCAACTAGGCACTGCGCGTGTCCATGGAGGAGCAGAGACAGCGGCAGGAGGAGGAGAGCCGTAGAGCAGCGGGGGCCTCTGTGACAGACGCCAGCATGCCCGTGTCAACACCAGAGGGTAACACACACACACACACACACACACACACACCATCCACACACACACACACGGTACACACACACACACACACACACACACACACACACACACACACACACACACACACACACAACACACACACACACACACACACACCTCTACCTACCGGCTCTACCTGAACTAGTGGTAAACATTACAATATGAAGAGCCCTTGTTTGCAAAGTCATTTGACAGGGAACTGAAAGCAACATATGAATGCAAAACAACAATAATAATAAAAAAGTAAAAGTAGGGCTGCAGGAGCTTATGGAGGGAAATGAGCCTTGAATGTAGTTGAAGGGGCGTGAGAAGGTTGCGGGTCGCTCACTGACTTGGTTTGTTGCAGAACCAGAAGAGGCTTGGCTGAAGACGGCCGAGGCTCAGCCAGAGGCTGGCGTCAAGGCGCTCCCAGACTTCAGTAACATGACGGAGGAGGAGCAGATCGCTTACGCCATGCAGATGTCTCTCTCCGGAGGAGGTACGCTGAGCCATGCATGTCCACGGCGGCACCGCATGCTCGCTATACACCCCGTCTGCGTTCACCTCACCGCTGGTGGCAGAAGGTCGACAGAATGCCTGCAAAATACCTATTTTAAAGTGAAAAATGTCATGTTTAACTTAATATAAAATTCCTGATGGCAAACACCAGTTAGACTACTTTATGTGTAATGGGCAACCTTAGCAGTAGCTTGTTCTTCATACAAATGCTTATGACCTAGAGCACCACGTATAATGCAAGTTTGGCGCAGGGAGGATGGCCTCCTACACGATGCTATCATGTTTCTTAAACTGAGAAGGCCTATGCTGTATGTAAAGATGCCAGTGGATGTCTTTAATGGGATATTCTCTATTGCCGTTAGAATACGGAGATATGGACACCGCAGCCGCGATGGACACGACAGAAACAGTCAAGGTGAAGTATTCACGCGCAACAATTCTCTGTATCCCAAGGGCTCGACTCGCTCTTGCCTGGCCACCATGTGGTTAATTGTGGTATTGCAACAATAGGAAGGAAAGAAAAAAATGGATAACTGCAACTGATTTTAAAGGGATTATCTTTTAATGGAAAGTTGTCTGCACTGGTTTGAAATGAGTTTAGGTCATCCCAAGGTATGTGAAAAGACTCTAGGTTGACAAAGTTTTTGGCCAGGTTGGTGTGAACCTCTGCTTTAGTATAGCGTATAACTTCTAGTCCATATTCATCATCTAAATTCAGATAATGGCATGTTGCATATAAATGCCATATGAATTAAATTAAACATTTATCTACTTGTTGACAATGATGAAGTATAGGGTAGTCAACCATAGTAAGGCTAGACTACTAAACATTTGTTTTACTTTCAGAAATGTGCTCCGCCTAAAATACAATGCAGAAGCACACTGCAACCACAATAGCTAGCTTGTTTAGGTAGTTTCAGTACTATACATCTGTGTTTGAGTCCCACTTGACTCCCATTCTCATTGGTTTATGTTTGCAAGTAGGGCAACCAGCCACCTGGGAAAGTCTTCCCAGAATATCTGTTTCACAATTCATTTATAAAAAATAATTTCCAAAAATTGGATCTCTAATTTCATCTGCAGCAGAGTCTTCATATGCCAGGAAGTGCTATGTGCACAATTTAATATTTAATATTTTGTGAAAGTACATGGAAAAGTAAGTGGTCTTTCTATGGAACTAACACAAGCTGTTTTTATCCAGGAGGAGGATGACTATGATGTGATGCAAGACCCAGAGTTCCTTCAGAGTGTCCTGGAGAATCTCCCGGGTGTGGACCCAAACAACGAGGCCATTCGCAACGCCATGGGTTCCCTGGCCTCCCAGACAGGAAGCCAAAAGGATGGCAAGAAGGACGAGGAGGAAAAAAAGAAATAAGGAAGCAAGCAGTGAGAGCTCTCCTGGCTGGAGGCCCCAAGCAGACAAGATGAAACACGAAATGGCGAGATAAAACATAAAATTGCATACTACCGCAGGTTAATAAAAATATACATATATAAATACTGTTATTACTTTGGCCTAGCCCAATCCCTTGCATTACATCTGTTGCTTTATTTTCTATAATCGGAATGGAATTGGTTGGACAACCAGCAAAAGAGCCACCATAACATAGTATAGTACATTTGTGTATTGAATTTTGAGTATACAGTTGACAAACCCAATAATATCTAGGGTTTTAAGTATATCGTGGCCTGATTGCCTTTTGCTTTCTTTACCTGAAGTGGCTACACAGGCTGGCATACCAAATTAGGTAATATTGTATTTAGGAATACCAAAATTCTGACGTAAATTTTTCCTACTTACTTAATTTTATTTTGCAATAAAAATATGTATTGAATTATTTGTTTACCTCAGTTCTTTGAGTGGTTAATTGACAATATGTGTAATAGCAGGATTTCCCTTATTTGTGTGAAGTGATATTGGCCAAAGAAGGTTTTTGCATTGTTAACTTTGCATCTATTTACCGACAATTATGTAGATCTGGTTATTGGTTACATGAAGTACATGAGCAGTAGCCAATTTAATTTTTCGATTAATAAATCTATGAGATGATGGTCATGTGACGGGAAGCACAGCTTTTTCGGCTGAAAAACGGGCTAGGAAACTCGGGAATCGTACATCCAGGTAAACAATCCAAATTCATGCAATATAAATGCGTCATTGCAGACCAAACTATCCTCCAGTGTCACAATGACGACCGTGCTTGTCTTTCCTTTGTACCGCTAAGAAACCTTTTACAACAGGGGCTCGGTTTGATTGTATTTAATGGCGTATGCTAGCTAGTTAGCTAAATGACCCCTTGCATCTTTGGCTGGAGCTCGGCGACCAGCTAGCCAACGGCGACCGTGAAATAACTGCTCGTAACAACCATTTCTGCAGCCAGTTAAGGTTGCATTTGAAACTGCAATATTCCTAATTGCACGACTACTGGAGTGCATAAAGGGATTTTGAGAATGGCTGTAAACATCACCCGCACATAAGTGGTGAGCTTTTTCCTTTGAAGAGATGATAGTGGAACGCTAGCCCCTTTCGGTAGCGCTAGCTAGCATTATATGTTGCCATAACTGCAATGATACATGTTCATATACATAACCCGCTAACCTGTTATATCTGGTCAGTTGTTGAATTTATGAACAAGGGGCATGTATAAGATTCAACATGGAATATTTATGCAATATGTAACGTCGTGTGTGCAGAATAACGTGTGGCATTTCAAGCTATTGACAGCGATGTGGGCAATACAGCGGGGGACGTTTATAACCAATGAAATGACACAGACTCTATTGTTACGTTTATTATCTTTTTATCTTTTAAGGATTTAATCCCGGTATGGGGGACATGAAGACCCCAGATTTTGACGACCTTCTGGCTGCGTTTGACATACCTGACATCGATGCCAAAGAGGCCATTCAGTCAGCCCCGGATGAGGCTGAGGGCCACCACGGGCCTGCTGGGGCCCCCCTGGGAAAATCAGACAGTGTTGTGGGTGTGGGCCAGTCCTTAAGGCCACAAAGCCCCTCTGACCCTCAGGCAGATACTTCTATTGTTAGTGTAATTGTCAAGAATAAAGTCCGTCTTGAGGCAGTGGATGGAGGGGATCGGGACGCAGAACAGAATCCTATTGATGTTATTGCAGGGGTTGACGTGGGCCCCAGGCTTGGCGCGTGTGCCCCTGGTATGACTGAATCGGAGGCCCTAAACCACAACGGTTTTGGTGCATCTGGGGTCCCCGCTCCTATCCAACTGAGCCAAAGCCAGTCCAATGGATCGCCATGGTCGCTGAGTACCCCAAAGATGTCCTTAGAGGCAGGTGTGGGAGGGACTAAGACTCACAAGCAGGGCGGGAACATTTTCAATAGACTTAAACCCCTGGTGACCCAGGGGACCGGAGACCCCGTCGGCCGGGCCAGGAAGATGCAGCTGCTGCAGCAACAGCATCAGCAGCAGCAGGAAGGGGTCCAAGACAGGGTGGATGGGGGAAAAGCCTCCTTACCATCCTCTTCCTCTCTATCGGCCGTCCCCTCTCCTCTCACCACGGGCGGCTCCGTCGGTTTGTGCTCTCCGTTCTTCCCCACGTCCAAGCCACTGCCCCCGACGCAAACGTCCGCACTGTCGTCCCAACCCTTTAACGGCGCCGCCAAAGCCGGCTTCCGACCTCGAGAATCGGAGGAAGAGGACGACGACGACTCCGACTCGGATCTGGGGGGTGCCCTGGTGATCCAGGAGAGCCCCAGCTCCCCGACGCATGCGCCCCCTCAGCTGAGCCGTCGCTACAAGGCAGTCGGTGGCGGCGTCGAGTCCTCCATCTCTGCCCCGTCGCCCAACGCGGCGGCCGCTCACCCTAAGCCCGGGGACACGCCCTCAGGGGCCGGCCTCACCTCGTCGGCGCCACAAACGTCCTCCACAGAGAGCCCCCCGGGGGAGCAGCGGAACCCCGAGCACGTCATCGAGGAGAGGGACTCGCCGGAGAGCCCCGAGCCGGAGACGCCCAAAGCGACGGCGGCCGCTGCGGCCCAGCGCTGCTCCAGCCCCGCCTCCGCCGCCACCCCGCCCTCGGCCTCGGACCTCCGGGAGCCCAAGGAGGAGGAGGAGGAGATGGAGGTGGGCAACGGGGTCGACAAGGTCATGGAAGGTAAAGTGGACACGCAGAAGCCCGACGCCGCGCAGGCGGTCGAGGAAAAGATGGAGGTGGACGAGGGTAAGACTAAGCCCGAGTCCACCGGAGGCGGAGGGGGGGGCGCACCAGCGACCCCCTCGCCCGGTGCCCCTTCCAGACCCCTCAAAGTTCGGATTAAAACCATCAAAACGTCCACAGGGGGAATCACTAGGACTGTAACCCGGGTCGCACCCAAAGGTGGGGCCGCGGCCAAGGGTTCAGAAGGTAAAGGCCAGACTGCCGGGCGCAAGGTCCTAGCGAACAAGGCCTCAAAGACGGAGGCCTCCCCAGGCCACGCGGCCGCCGCGTCGCAGCAGAAAGTCAAAGCGCTCAACGCTCTGCCCGTGTCCACGCTGGCGGCGAGCAGCGTCATGCTGGCCGCCGCCACCAAGGTCCAAAACAAAATGGCGGCCAACGACAAGGCCAAGGTGTCCGCCACGGCCGTCAGCATCACCAAGTCGTCCGCGCTGCCGGCCACGCCGGCGCCGGCCTCCTCGCCCAAGTTCTCGGTGGCGGCCGGCGGGATCAGCGTGCGCACCGCCGCCGCCAAGACGGCCAACGGCGGCGGCGGCGGTGCCGGCGGCAACCTCCAGCCCAACAAGCCGGCGTCCATCGTGAACAGCACAGGCGCCGTGATCTCCCGCACGCAGTCCAGCCTGGTGGAGGCCTTCAACAAGATCCTCAACAGCAAGAACCTGCTGCCCAGCTACAAGCCCGACCTCTCGGCGCCGCCGCCCGAGTGGGGGCTGCCGCTGCCCGCCGCGGGCTACCGCTGCCTGGAGTGCGGCGACGCCTTCGCGCTGGAGCGCAGCCTGGCGCGCCACTACGACCGGCGCTCGCTGCGCATCGAGGTGACGTGCAACCACTGCGCCAAGCGGCTGGCCTTCTTCAACAAGTGCAGCCTGCTGCTGCACGCCCGCGAGCACAAGGAGCGCGGGCTGGTCATGCAGTGCTCCCACCTGGTCATGAGGCCCGTCACTGTGGAGCAGATGATCGGACAGCAGGACGCCACGCCTGCGACAGGTAACGCACCTTTTCAGCTAGCTCATGCGGTCTCAGAAAGTGGTTTAGAAATGAACCTAAAACGGACATGGTTTCCGTTGTTGTTGTTGATGCATCCCCGTTGAGTCGGAATTTGTCCCCCATTTTACACGTCTTCTCCCCGGCCCCCTCCTCGTCGACGGAGCAGGGGCGATCTCGTCCTCCTCCCCGCCGGTCTCCTCGCCCTCCGCCCTGCCCTCCGGGGCTCCGGCGGCCACCGCCAACAGCTCCAGTCCCGCCAAGGACGCCGGCTCCCCGGCCGGCAGCCAGCCCCAGGCCGGTGCGGCGCGCCCCCCAGGGACCCCAGGCCCTGATGCCCCTGCCCTGCAAGAAGGCGGAGGCGCTGCAGTACAACAACTACAAGTGCCCCGAGTGCCAGAGCCAGTTCTCGGGCAAGGCAGAACTGGTCACCCACTTCCAGCAGATCCGAGCGACCCCCAACTCAGTGAGTCCTGGTGATGAGAACGCTGTAAGGGTCCTTCCTTGCTTCTGTTTATTACTTGTTAATAAGGATCAATTATTATTAGATTTATTTAATTTGTTATGTGCCTGATATAAAATTCCGTCATTTGAATTTGAAGGACTATTAGTTCTGGGTTATTTTTGTGAAAACACGGCTCATATGTAAACACCTTTTTCAGAAATACAATGGCATGTTTTACTCCGACACCAAAACTATAAAAGCACTGCATTCTACACGGAGTAGACTAAGTTTTTTTCAATGAATGATTTTTTTCTTTTCAATGACCCGTCTCCCGGTTGCTTGTTGGTGCTGAACAGACGTGCTCCCAGTGCTCCCCGCCGATGATGCTGCCAAACTCGTGCGCCGTCTCCGCCCACCAGAGGATCCACAAGCACCGCGCGCCCCACGTCTGCCCCGAGTGTGGGGGCGTGGCCCGCCAGGGCGGCTTCCAGACCCACCTGGACGAGGCCTGCCTGCACTTCGCCAGACGCATCGGCTTCAGGTTTGGAGACGTCTCGGGAATAAATTACCTTTCTGGATGCGTCGCCATAATTCAAGAGTTGATTTGTCTTGGTTGGGGTTCTGAAACCCTGTCTCTGTAGATTCAGGTGGAGAATTGTATCCTTCACACTCCCTCACCATTTCTTCCTTGTAAAGAGTAGCGGCTGACTAAATGCTGTCATGTTAAAACGACGGTAAAACATATTCTCTCCATATCCCGTCCTGCTGCGTCGTGAACGCTGTGATCCGTGTGCAGGTGCTCCAGCTGCCAGGTGGTGTTCGGGGGCCTGAACTCCATCAAGTCCCACATCCAGACGGCCCACTGCGAGGTCTTCCACAAGTGTCCCAGCTGTCCCATGGCCTTCAAGTCTTCCCCCAGCGCCCAGAGCCACATCAGTACCCAGCACCCTACCCTCACCGGAGGACAGGCGAAGTACGCGTCACCTTAAGATGAATTTACAGTTCTGCGCAAAGCACACTGACCAAGATCCGCGGATCTTCCCATAGCGGCCTGCATTTACACTTCCAAGTCACGTTATCCCGAATACATGCGGACAGAATAGAGTGTTTCTGACCCCAAATGTACACATACCGAGTCTGGGTCCTCCCTTTGTCATAGCTCTGTTTTTCCAGATTCTCTGTATTCCGGTCTTTCAAATGATGCCTGAGGTCATGTTGAAAAGATACCAACACGATTTACGTCTGTTGCATTTCTTTATTTATTTTCAATTCCAGAATGATCTACAAGTGTGTGATGTGCGACACAGTATTCACCCAGAAGCCCCTGCTGTACATGCACTTTGACACCCATCTGGCCAAGCAGAAGGTCCACGTGTTCAAGTGTCCCGACTGCACCAAGCTGTACGCACAGAAGGGCTCCATGATGGAGCACATCAAGGTACAGCAAGAACCAATGGATGTCATCACGAGTAACAATTATGGATGTGTATGTACGAAATATCGGCAATGCACTCTTTAAACCCCCCCCCCCCCCCCCCCCTGCATCCAGACTGCACACAGAGGCCTGTCCGTCAAACAAGACGCCCAGTCCGATAGCCCCGCCCCAGCCCTGACCCCGGCCAATCAGGCTGCGCCGGCCGCGGCCAAGCCCAAGCCCTTTGGCAACAAGACCGACAACTCCGACGGCGAGGACTGGGGGCGGGATCGGGAGGATGACGAGGAGGAAGAGGAGGAGGAGGAGGAAGAGGAGGAGGACAGTAGCGGGGGCGGTGGGGAGGACTTCGAGGCGCCCTCAGAGTGGACGTGTCCGCAGTGTCAGGCCACCTTCACGGACAACGACGACTACCTGAGCCACGTCAAGATGGAGCACGGGAAGGTCATACAAATCAGAATACATACTAAATTGCATTAATATAGCACTGTTTTATTGCTCTCGCAGCGCCGTGCTAGTGCTGCTTGATTATGGAAAAATCATAATCAAAACGTTTATTTTGGTCAATATAGAAATGGCGATTTTTTTTTTGGAAACATGATGCATTTATTCAGCAAAAAATAAAAAGTGTCGAAATAGAAAATAAAATAACTAGAAAAAGAAAGAAATATAATGTAGAATTATGTATCCAGTCGTTTGAAAAAAACAACTTCTAACTTGATTATGTTAGTTGGGTGATGGTAGGGATTGAGTGGTTTTGTGTTTGTGCAGAGGATACCACGCCTGATGCACCACAATGCCAACCCACTCTGGTTAGCCTATCCGGAAGGAAAGTATCCAATTAGAGAGCAGGTGGATGACCAGGGGGCCATGTCGGTACAAGGGCAAGGTTGGGTATTTTGCCTATGACCATAGGGGTGTAAGGTCTTCCTGGCTTAACGCGTCATCGGGAGACAGTGCTGCTCTGGGACAGCTGAGACCTCTGTCTCCGTCCCGGCGTCTTTGGGAAATAAACCCCCACAAGTACCATCTGGTCACTCATCCAAGGCCAGGCCTGATCAGTTTCCACGGAAACGCATGGCAGCAGGCGGCCATGGTGTTGCACCATCTGGATTACAATGATTGAATGTACCGCCTTGAAATTAACTGCGCGCTGTGTGTGTGTGTGTGTGTGTGTGTGTGTGTGTGTGTGTGTGTGTGTGTGTGTGTGTGTGTGTGTGTGTGTGTGTGTGTGTGTGTGTGTGTGTGTGTGTGTGTGTGTGTGTGTGTGTGTCCACAGTTCCCGTGTCGTATCTGCGGGGGCACGTTCAGCACCTCGTCCAGCCTGCGGCGTCACGAGCGGGTCATCCACGAGGGCAACAAGAGGGTGTTCCACTGCCAGTGAGTCTACTCCAGGACCCACTGTCCACGTCACCCCACACAACGTGCTGATGAAGTCACGCTGCCCGTAGTAACTGACCTATGGTTTACGTTACAGGTTTTGCACAGAAGGCAAGCGCACGTTTGGCAGCCGCTTCTTATTGGACAAGCACGTTCGTCTTCATCACAGATCCACTGATGGACAGGTTGGTTATGATACTTTTTTCTGGGGGTTTGACTATCGTATGAGATCATCCCTGAAGTAGTAAATGAAAGGGGAGCCGTATGAGGAACAAAGTGGTCTGGGTGATACCGTCACTTTGTTCCTCGACGCCTCACTAAAACAAGTGACCTGTGTGCTTTCTCCAAATGACTTGCCATGCATGCAAAGCATGGCATTTACCACTTGGTTGTTTGGAATCAATGCGTTTGGCAGAAGAGCTTTTGAATCTTTTATAACTGTTTCAATCAAATCCAAAATGGCAATAAATGGTATGGGGAACTAGTGTCAAACCAAGAATATGTTTCAAATAGAATTTATATCGGGTCAATCCCACAATAAATTGGTATGTCAGTTCACTTTTATCTCTTGGTTTTAGTCATCAAATCAACAATATTTCCACAATGAATCCAGAAAACTAACTCCAGACGTAATTCCAAAAGTAAATTTGAGTAAACAACGTAAAACATCTCATTACCGTCTGGTCCAGCAGCTATCATAAGGCCCACAGTCCAATCCAAGGCCCCCGTTTGACTGGCTAGAAAACACCAGACCTACTGCACGTTTTTTCTTTGGAGATTTCCTCTCATGTATCACTAACTAGGGTCTGAACCCTGCTAGTTCAGCATGTCACTAGCATAGCTCCTTAATCGGACTTCCTGGAAAACCACCATTTTTAAATACCGTGCATGGTACGAAGCGCCTCTCTGGGTGGCATGGTCTGCCCCTACAGGTTGGAGGACTCCAAACCCTGCCTAAAGTTTGGCAAAAAAATAAAGTCTAATCACAAAGACTAATGCCCTACAGCTCTCGTTGTTTCATGAGAACAATATTGAAAATCGTGTTTTAGTGAAGGAACTCACGATAGTTTTATCCCCCAGACCGGTTCAGTCCGCATGATATCCCTGTTTCACAATAACGATCTGTGCGCTAGCTGCCAAATGGCACCACGCAGTACAAACCCATCTGAGAAGACCATCCATCAGAGCAGTCAGGCCTTTATGGACCTGCTGCGTTCTCCCTGCCAACCAGTCGTAAAAGCAGCATGCGGCTGCAATGGGAAATGTCTTTGGGTCGGGCTTGCAAGCAATTTCCTCGTCATTGATGATTGGGGATCCTTCCTGGTTCCTCCGAGTCCTGACAGTCCAGTCCCCCTCGCTGTGTCTCCCCCAGGGCGCCCCTCAGACCCGCAAGCGGTCCGCCGCCGCCACCGCCCCTGGCGTGGACGGCCCCAGCAGCTCCTCGGAGCAGGACGGCGAGGGGGGCCCGGGCTCCGGCGCCAGGACGGGTCCGGGGGGGGCAGCGGACGAGGACGAGCCCCCCGAGGAGGGCGAGGAGCGGGAACGGGGGTCCGCCGGCGGCGGCGGCGGAGGTCCCGCCAAGAGGACCCGGGGCGCGACCACCGTGGCTCCTCCCCCGGCGGAGCCCACGGAGGAGGAGGAGGGCGGCGGCGGCGGCGGCAGCGTGTTCCGCTGCGTGCCGTGCGGCTTCACCACGGAGGACGGCGGCGAGTTCCAGCGCCACGTGCCGCAGCACCGCGCCGACGCCGCCTCCTTCCAGTGCCTGCAGTGCGGCGTGTGCTTCGCCTCGGCCGGCTCCCTGGGGCGCCACCGCTTCATCGCCCACCGCGTGCGCGACACCCAGGGCGAGCCCCCGCCCTCGTCACACGGGCCCCCGGGCGGGGCCGGCTCCCCGGGCGACGGCGGCGGCGGCTCCTCCCCCTCCTCCCTGCTCTCCCCCCAGGGCCAGCCGCAGCAGGCGGGGGAGGAGGGGGAGGGCGGCACGGGCTGCAAGGTGTGCGGCCGGCGCTTCGACAAGGCCTCGGACCTGAACACACACTTCAGGACCCACGGCATGGCCTTCATCACCGCCCACAAGACGGACAAGCCACAGTAGCGGCGCGGGTGCTCACACACACACACAAGGAGTCGTGTGTGTGTGTGGGGGGGGGGGGGTTGTCGCGTGACCCAGAAAAGAGGAGCCTTTTAAGTACAGACAGGGTTCACGGTTCTCATTGTGCGCTCGGGCGTTCCGGCGCTTTTATTGTGAAAAGCTTCCCAGGAAGTTGGGGCTTGTATCGTTTGAAGCTGTCTGAGATTGTAAGCGCATGTCGGAGGCGTCATCCATGCCCAAGCGGGAGGGGATCATGAAACTTCTGTTTTTACACAAGCCATGCCTGTCTTTCACCACCATTTGTTTTTTTTTGTACCATTAACGATGCTCTTACTTTGCACTGACTGTTTTTCTGACCCGTTTTTGTTTAACACATAATTCCTTCTCCTTGTGTCTATCACAGTACTCTTCGCAGTAGTGCCGTTTTTTTAATATAAATTAATATATATGTATCAACCATATTGGTCATGGCATTCATTGACTGCAGTGTAAGCTTTGAGTCGCCCTGCGTTGAGCTCTTCAGACTGAAATGGGGAGACTCGACTGAATTTTTCTTTTAAAAAGGCCAACTAAATTCCAGATCTTTCTCCCAGTCCTATTTATCGTAGATCTCCGAAGCCTGAGCGAGAATTTAGACATTGATTTTTATGTTACGATATTGTAATATTTATATATATAAAAATATATATAAATATAAAACTATTACTGCTGTTATTTGTGTATGTATGTTGCGTTCTATCCCTCTACTGGATAATGCAGTAGTGCTAAAGATACTTTAACACAAAACGGCCGGTAGGAGAGAATCCCCAGCGGGCCTTTCCGTTATAAATGTTCCAGAACTTTCTATGAGCCGTGTTGCACAAGAACGAGGTCATTGAATGCGAATGAGATCAAATGTCCTTCCACCGGCTGTACACACCAAGAGTTCCCATGTAAATATATATAACTACACGTCAAAGTTAAAACATCACAGCTTTATTGCCTGCGATGGAAAATGTGAATATATATAGTATTTGTACTTGTACTGTTCCCCACTTTTTTTATTTAAGTTCTTTGAAAAATTTGAAGCGTATCAAAAAGGAAAAATGCGTAACCCAGAGGTAGCTATACGTTGTGATCTCAATGCAGAGGGAGAATGTTGTTTGTCTGGGGGGGGGGGTCGTCTTGATGTCTATGAATACAAACACTCACCTGGAGACTTTTTTTTATTTTTCAAATCTACAAAATCAGTGCTTGCTGTATTCACTTTACTTTTTTTATATGTTGTGAAACAACCTCCGTGAGGACCTGAAGGAGGCCTATGGATGGATATTTTTTGTATCTTTTTATGTCATATCATATTTATATAACCCAATAGTGGAGAACTCATTGTCCTTTCCTTTCCCATGGTTGTGGTCTGCTTGCTGAAATGCCATACACTTTTGTGCTGTTTCGAAAATAAATGTGTGAAAGAGAAAAGATTTGCTGGTTTCTCAATCGTACGTTTTTAGATGATCATACAGCAGAACCAAACTCATCTTGGTGACTTTTGGGCCTTTCACACCGCCGCAAAATTGGAGCGCTAGTTCGGAGCTAGAGCCAGTGTTTTGGTTTCACATCGCCAAAGAACCAGCTCCGGCCTGTAAAAACCGGTTCAACTCCAGCCCCAGGATTGAGCTGGGCTAGAACGAGAACTGCTTTACGCCAGGGGCAGGGGGCGGGGTTATGCTTACCTTCATAAACCGGAAGACCAACGAAGACCGGCATCCAAAACTGAATGTTTTGTTTTGCGCCCAACCAGTCACTTCCTGGTTAGGCACTGATGCAAAACACCTATTGGTCTATTAGACCGATCATGGACGTATTCCAATATATCACTCATTGCGTCACTATACATTACAACAAGGCAACAAGTTGTTTATCATGGTCATATACATGTACAAAGACATACAATTAGGCCAACCAAGTTTAAATACACCACCGTGTTTCCAGAAGCTGCAGCAGTCACCCATTGGGACCAACTCAAGGCAGTAAAACATTAGTGACCATTACGAGGTTCTTGTTGTTCATTGGCGGGTCAGGGACAGAGTCCACCAGCTCCAGAGCCTTGGTCCCCTCTGCGGCCCCCTGATCCAGGGCAGGGTCTGCTGGGTGATGCACCTCAATGAACAGCTCATAGATCAGGGATCCAAGCAGAGCCCCGAGGCACGTGGCCACCAGGGGCACCCACCACCAGCCACCTCCAGCCCTGCCATGACAGCAAGTGACTCAATGAAGACCTTGATGGTGCTTCTTATTGTTGCTACACCATTTTTTTTATTTTTTATTGTATTCTCAGCTTCACTTGGAAGTCGCTTTGGATTGGTGTGACTAAAAGGACTAAATGTAAACAACAAATGCTATTGAAACAGTTCATCAGACAACACTTACTGGAAAACCTCGGCTCCCCAGCCGGCGAAGTAGGTAAACAGACGGGGTCCGATGTCTCTGGCGGGGTTGATGGCGTAACCGCTGTTGGAGCCCATCGAGACCCCGATGACTAGCACCACCGCGCCCACCATCACAGGCTCCAAGCCGGGCGGCGCGGGGGAGTTCTTAGCGTCCCCCAGAGCCAGGACGCACACCAGCAGCACTGCCGTGCCGATCACCTGGGACGGAGGATTTGAAAACAGACCACCGTTTAAAGCGGGGATAGCATGACGCCACAGATACTAGACAACCTTATTGTCGACACCGGGGGGGACATTGCCTCCATCTTCGCTTGGCAGATTCATAAACACGTCAGCACATATAGTCTATAGACCATTGTCAAACATACATTAGAACAAAATAAATCATTAAAACACAGCTACATGGTGCAGTTACTGGAGGGGCACAAAACATGCATATTTGGGGTGATGTGACCCTTTTCATCGTCATTATGGTCTGCGTCTGCCCTTTAATGTACCAGGATTTGGGTAGTAGACTAGTGACCTTACCAAACATTGACCATGGACCATGTGCCATTGTACATCAAATGATGTACCCGAGTGTCCTATGATGAACGTCTGTGAAAAGGGTCTAGCTAGGGACACAACATTCATCCCTTTGCTTTCTCTTCATAGATATAAATTTGTTAGGTTTTTATGGTATAAATGAGCTGGGGGTTTTGTCGTTGCCATGGGGACTCACCTGGTCCACGATGCCCCCCCACAGACTGAGGTAGCTGGCAGGATAGGTGGAGAATATTCCCGCCGTCGCCCTAGGACCCGTGACCAGCAGTCGACCTTCGCCGAATGACAGGATCGCCTCTGTGCACACGCACAGGGTCAAAGGTCAGATGGGGTTAGGGCAGCATTGGGCACATGATGAGTGACTGGCGACTCGCAGCTGCGTTCTGGGTGCCGCGTACACACCCGCACACCACACACGCGTGTGTGTGTGTGTTTGATTTAGGAATGAGCCAGCAGGCCGCAGTCTCACCATAGTACTGCAGGCCGACCGTGGCGGCCGCCAGGAAGGCTCCAAGGACCTGGAAGAAGACGTAGAAGGGGAGCTTGACCCACGGATGTCTGCCTAGGAAGCACAGACTCAGAGACACGGCGGGGTTGAGGTGAGCACCTGGAACAACAAACAACAACAAGCACAAAACGTTAAGATTTCAATAACCTCGGAGATGTTGATCAGTACAATAAAAGCGTGCGTGATATTTAGGTCAAAGCAGCGTACAGTGCATTCAGACACAAGTCAGTAAGGAGCCTGTTCATTGGAAGGCTGCTGTCACCGGGGATCGATAGTGACAAGTCTAAACAAAAGAGTGCAGCGAAGCTACAGTATATCGTATATGGCCTAAACAACCAAGTACATACTTTTCTATCTCTACACTTATGTGATGCGTTACCGGGGTCTTACCTGACACCCCCCGGGAGACGAAGACCCCGAAACAGGTCCCCAGAGCGAAGCCCAGGTTTATGGAGAGGTACTGGCCCTTCTGGTCCTCCGTGGTTGTCACCTGGGCAACGGAGCCACAGCCAAACAGCTGCACACACAACCCATCTCTATATTGGTTTATTTGGTTATTGCAACTCTCCAGGAGACACTTATGCATTATCACTATCGGCGATGACCTTTGAACCGTAGGGCCGTTCCTGATGCCGTTTAATTCACTGCCCTTATTGTCCAGTTTATTTACCTGTGCAGCCTTAACTGCACACGTACACTGCGTTAGGTTTGGTAGTATGTGCAGTTTGGTTTTCAACATTATCTGCTTAGATACCAGAGTGCTTTTCATTGCTGTTGTGCAATGAGAATGACGCTGAATCTAATCTCTTCTGTAATTTGAAAGAATTTTCACGCCTTAGAAACAATCTACCTATTTTACAGTTTGTCAGTCTGTCTAATCAAAGTCACAGATGTTTATGGACCTCCTATTCCAACTAAATGATTTGGAAAACGCAAGCGCAGCGATTTCAGATTAGATTAGACAGCATCAAGAAACCAACATAACAGAACCAACCTGTAAAATGTTAGTTTTCACCCTCAAAATTGTTCACTAAACACTTCCATTATATCCGTCTTTTCTCCTCATCTGACACATGTGTCTTTCTCTGTGGCTGTGCTTGGGCCAAAGTCCTTGGTTAGCCATTGAGAAAATACACTCAGGGCTCACCATGGACAGTGTTTGTTGTCAACATCATGTTGAGCACTAGCAAGAGACTGCATATTTTCACAACTTTAATCAAAGATGTCCACATATTCAAGATACCATTCTTTGTTAATCCCAAACCACAACTTTAAACCAATTTACAAAACATAACACAAACCGAAATACACAAACAATCCTCAAATCAAAACTCACAATCAGGATGTAGACTCCAAGGCACTCCGCCAGGCACTCCCTCACCATCTGATTCTGGACTCTACACTTTCTCAGTAGTCTCTCCATCATGCCAGACGACTCTTCCAGATCCTCTGCGTACTGCCAGTGGGGGTCTTTTACTGCAGCGGGGGCCCTGAAAGACACATCTGACCCGGGCAGCGCTACTACACTCTCTGGCTGACGGGGCAAAGCTTGCCTATTCATACTCGAAGTGTAAACGACGTCATGCACTTTATGGCATGGATGAGGTGGTGGGGGTGGTGAGACGGTCTGGGCTAGGGCAGTATAGTTCATTTTGCAAGCATACTGATACGTTCTGGGCAATGTGGGCCTCTGAACCGGTAACTGGGCTTTTAGCGTGGCTGTGTGTGTATTTGTTTTTTCTCTCAGCTGATATTAATTACCTTTGATAATCACTGGTATTTGATT
Source organism: Melanogrammus aeglefinus (assembly GCA_900291075.1). NCBI lineage: Eukaryota > Metazoa > Chordata > Actinopteri > Gadiformes > Gadidae > Melanogrammus > Melanogrammus aeglefinus. The sequence goes on from OLKM01000143.1 coordinate 365,224, forward strand.
GGCTGTTGACAGCAGTAGAGTCTTCATTCCTCAGCACGTTTGTGCCATTGTCCAAAATGATCATTCTTTATTCTTCATCAAACTAGACAAGGTAAAAAAATGACAGACTACAAATAGTGTGTACAGATATTATTCTTTGCACATGTTATGCAATCTTTTTTTATGGTTTCAGATTAAATCGATAAATTGATAAGATCTGATTTTTTTTTTTTACTGCACCACAATTATCTCAATCAAATATCCATAATGGAAGATAAGGCATATTTCATTGAACAACCAGAGAACGAAACACATTGCCAATCATGGTTTCAAACTAGTGATTAAATTTTTCTTGGCCTAGCTTAGTTTTTTCTTTAGCATTGGCAGGTGCTGGTGAAGACATATTGGCACTGAGTTGAAGGATACTTTGGCTGTAGTGCAGTGCTTAAAACGAGTGCAGCTGAAACCAAACCAACTGCATTGTAACAGTTTCTTCTTTGCACTCTTCCCTCCAATATATACCGACAGTTTATCTTCAATCCAGCCTGATCTGGGCCATATCCTCTCCATTCGACGCGACGTTCGATGATCGTCTCTCCCCAGAGTTGGAGAGGTTTGTGAGAACCAAGGCGTCGTCAGGCCCGTCCTGCCCGGCCCCGGGCAGATGCCAGTGGATAAACACGGCATACACCCCGGAGCCCAGCAGGGCCCCCAGCATGGGGGCCACGATAGGGACCCAGAACCAGTAGTTGTAGCACCTGCAGGTTTTCAAACACAGGACAGAGCCCATTGGGTTGTGACACAAATCACATGACTCCATTTGAATGAAAAACATAATCACTTCAGCCAGTATAGCAACAGGTGACCAGCCGTAGACATAGACATAGCCTGACGATACTCCGGTAGTAAATACTTTTACTTTCCTTGTGCTTTCTAATTCTAATTGTATAACTTTGAATGAAGGGAGAATGGGCAAAATTTGTTTTGAGCCCACACACTGGAATAATTTTTTAAACCCATATTTATCGACTGCGAAACGATTGAGGGGCTGTGAGGCTACCAGAGATAAATGTGGTAAATAAAGCATAACATAATAATAATGAATAATAATGAATCTGAGAGTGAGGTGGATCAGCTGGGGACCGGCGCCGGTCGCCGTGCCTTAACCCCCTCTAGGGGGTCCGTCAGTAGGGGACTCACGTGAACACCTCGGTCCCCCAGCCGGCGAACAGCGTGAAGAGGCGGGGCCCCAGGTCCCGGGCCGGGTTGACCCCGCCCCCGCAGTTGGAGGACATGGAGCAGGAGACCCCCAGGAACATCAGGCCCACCAGCAGGGGCAGCAGGTCCCGGGACGCAGGGCTGTTCTGGGGGTCCGCCAGGGGCAGGTAGGACAGCATCATCATCCCAGTGGCCACCACCTGGGGGGGGGAGACGAAGACACAAACACACACGGAAATGAACTGGGCAAAAAATAAAGTCATCTGTCAATTTTTATTTAACTCGTTTATATTCCTTTTTATTATTGAATGCGCTGTTATTGACCTCAAAATGATTCTCAGTTCAAAGCCCTTTGTCCTTCCCTGGATTCGCTCCTACATTGTTCGGTCAAATACGGCCAAAATAATTTTCAGCATCAAACATATTTCCCGTTGTTACTATTGGCGGTTATGAGCCACTCAGCCTCACCTGATCCAGGAAGCTGCCGCAGTGAGACATGAAGCTGGACGGGTAGGTGGCGAATATCGAGGCCGTTTCGTTTGGTCCGTAAACCGCCAGGACGCCACCGCTGAAGTCCATAATGGCTTCTTCTTGGGACAGTTACCAAAAGAGACAGATATAGGAGGGCTCAGGAGGGAGTCCTTATACTTTTATTGCATTCATGAATCGAGTCAAATCCCCCAAAAAATATACATTGATAATAACAATAATAAGAATAATTTCATAGTTCATGATTATCCATGTCATGTGTACCATAATACATGAGGAAGACGAGGGCGGAGGCCACGTAGGCCCCCAGCACCTGAGAGAGGCAGTAGGGCAGCAGCTTGGACCAGGACAGACTGCCCACCACACAGTAGCTCAGGGACAGAGCTGGGTTCACGTGTGCTCCTGTGGGGAGGAGACCGGTAGGAAAGGTCAAAGGTAGAAGACAAGGCCTAGGCGGAGGTGATGTCAAGGACATCTTTCAATTATCTTTGCCATTTTTGTATTTTATATCTAATCGGATGGAATGTTTTTTTCTGATTGGTCTTAATACCAAAATTAATTAAGTAGCGTTAATTAGTCCACTTGCCTTTTTTTCATACAATTATTTTAGAATCCAAACACTGGAATAATTGTATAAGCCATATTTATCGAATGCTTTACTTGCACACTGACAAAAGTACAGGTATACATGTTAGCCTTAGCAGCCGTTGGCTCCTGGGACTCATGGTGGAGGGGGTGGGAGGCTACCAGAGATGTCTCTGCCCAGGTACATGGCTACCATGATTCCAGCGGAGAAAGCCAAGTTCACCGACATCGGCTGACCCTTGGTTCCACGACTGGTCTTCATCTGGGCCAGTGCTGCACAGCCAAACATCTGAGGAGGGGGCAGGTGAGGAGGCGCAGGACGTACAAGTATTTTAAAAACCAAGCCAAGCAGGCTGTTACAGGCACAGGGTGACAACGCCTGCTGATCACGCATTTGTATCGCTAAGAGATCATTGAACACATCACACTCCTGTTTCTTAATGCTTGGTTGCAACTATGTTGACCTCTATTTCAGAAGTATTCACTGCCCCAAATCAAGAGAAAGCGATGAATACAATAACATTCAACGTATGTGTGTAATCGTATTCCTTGCTTTTGTCTTTTGTGTTAAGTGTATTCCCAGGAAGACTAGTAGACATTGTTTTTCAGGTAATGATCCTTGAATAAACCCTTGAACCTCAGAATTACAAGCAGTATATTGTCATCAGAGCAAAAACAAAGCAGGGTTGGATTTACTCACAATAACGATGAAGCTACACAAGAATTCACTCAGACACTGCCGGAGCAAGACGTTCCTGATCCGTAGGCTCCTCTTCCCGCTCTCCATCCTCTTCTCTGTCCACTGCAGATCTCACAACGGGATCAATTCTCTTTTTCCAAAGTTCTAGAAATATATTCATGTGGCCTTGTGTTATGGTCATCCACCTTTAGAGTCAATCCTACTGTTTTCATTTAAATCTTGTCTCGAGTGAGACAAAATAGTGTTTGTACGTGTGTGTGTGTTCCACTTTTGTTACTATCAAAGATAAAGCTCTAGTCCGGGAAGTGGCAATAGTATCTTATTACACGATTAAAAAGTTACACTAACAGAACGAGATCGACTTCCCTTCAAGGGAGTTGTTATAACCAAGGCCATCAAGCTACACTTTCAGGAATATCATCAACAAAAGGAATGATTCAGAAGAAAAGGCCAAGTACAAATGTGTTCAATATTTCCTTAATTTTACTGAATGTCAGTTATATGAACTGTCATTTGTTTTTAGTCTGATCAACACACATTTCCTCCCATTATTGTAGAAGATAATTTACGTTATTGGTAATAAATGTAATAAATAAATGTACAAATAATTATATATAGTATCAATATATTAAGACTTTATTTTGCATGGTCATACACATATAGGTTTAAAGCCGGGGAATATAAAAATAAAGTGAGATCATGTGAATAGTAAATGATCATATCATTTAAATGAGAATTTTTAATGTTTTCATTTTAATCAATTTAGAAATGAATCTGTGCAGCCCGATTAGAAAACCATTGTTTTAAATCATTCATATTTATTAAACTGGCTCGTAATGGCAAGGCGTTTCTTTTGGCAGTGCCAGCTCACCCAATAATCCATATAATCATTAATAGAGTGGAAGTTTCCCAGCCATGGCATTCACCCAACTCCATATGTACACACACAAACACACAACAGAAAAATATAAAATATCAGCCTCTGCAATAACAAAAAGACTGTCGCAGCCGGTTGAACGAACACAAAGTTTCATCATCCCTTATCGTTTCAAGTTTATTTGAAACCGCCAAAGAACCTTGGGTACATGGAGCCATCATCCCGCAGGTCCGAGAAAAGCTGTCCACCGCCTGAGGTGGGGTTGAACACAAGAGAGGGCACATTTTACAGACTTACCTCAAAATAATACAACAGTCATGTCAGGCACCATGATGGAAATAAGTGCTTGCACTTGGAATGTTTTTTTCTAGCCTTTGGAGATGTCTGTATTCCAAATAAATCAAAACAATGTTTTCATTAAAGGTTCTCAAAGAGCCAATGCTGAACACTTGCAGCAGTTGGCCATAGTATGACGCAATTGGTAAAATCCCTATTCCAAACTAAACAAGGCACCGCAATGTAATTAACTTATTAATTAATGTGATTCATTCTTAAAGATTACTGTACACAGATTCATTGAAACAACACATCGATAGGCCTCATGTTCTGGTGAGTAATTTCCCTGTAAGCAGCAGATACTTAGCAGCGCGTACTAACCGGGCCCCAGGGGTCCGTCTCCTTTAGTGGGGGCCTCTGGGTTCCCTTGGGCTCCTGAGCGGGTCACGGTGGTCTCCTCGTTCCCTTGGCCGTCTCTGACGGTGCGCCGCTCCTCCACCGACTGGCACAAGCGGGACAGACGCACAGCGTCTCAGAATACCTCGACACGTATTCTGAGACGCTGTTCACTACCAAGTCGTCATTCCATATTTGATGTATTTTATGAGCGCTAGGTTCAACAAAGGTTGGGCCAGATTGCCATCGACCCCGTAAGGACATGTGTGGGTGGCTGTTCTATGCTTTCAATAGTAACCCAACACTAGAATCTGCCGGCACAGCACGACCTCTGTTGAACTTGTCTTTGCAGCTATCATTTGTCAACATGTGTCTGATGGACCTCCACCATGTTCAGCAGCGATCGTGCCTGTGCGCTCTCAAAGAGTTACTTGTGGCAACAAAAGCATCATCCCATGCCATTTTTGTTTGTTGCGTGTGGCACATGAATATGGGTTTACAAGAAAGACAACAAAGAGAAGTGAAAAGTGAAAGTGAAATGACAGTACATTTAGCAGATCCTTTAAGTGAGTCGAGTCAGTAGCTGATGTTACCGTGGTGTCATATGAGATGCAAACGCCATAGGTGGGTCATAGTTCTCTCAGCAGTAGTATTAGTCAGGCATGGAGGGCGGTAGGGCTGGGCGAATAATCAAATTTCGATCTTTAGCGTCAAAGGATCACAAAACTAATATAATCAGGTTTTTGGTATGTATATTTTTTTATATATATTTTTATTTTTATTAAATGTATTATAGAAAGTGCAAAACAGCTGGGTACATGTCTGTACATTATTTTACATTTTTTATATTTTCTTTACTTTCTATACTTCTATACTTTCATTTTGTCTAATTTTTTAAGGCGAAATTTCAAATTTCTCAGTTACTAAGTGTTTTTGGGAGAGACATGCTGAACAAATACATCATGTTTTCAAACTCAAAAAATAATCGTTTGAATAATCGTGATTTCAATATTGATCAAAATAATCGTGATCATGATTCTTCCCATAATCGAGCAGCCATATCGGGCGGTGTCTCTCACCCCGTCCGGTTTCACCACCTTGGTGACGATGACCGACTGAAAGTAAGACCTGGACCTTGGTTGGCTGGGCGTCTCGGAAGGACGCGGGGGAAGAAACTTATCCAGGCCGCCAGAGGAAACTGCAGAATCCAGATCTAAACGGAGTGACACGACAATGGTCACAATGCCTTCCAACCGTCACAATTAGAAATGTAGATATGTTTATAAAAGAACGGGCCATTAGAAATGCGTCACCTCCATCTTCCCTACGCCCCTCTGGCCTTCCCTTTGGCCCCTGCGTCCAGACGTCATCGAACTACAGAGAACGAGAGAAAAGCCATATGTACTAATGAGACCCAGACACACAGGCTGCTATTGTGCTGAGGACGCCAACACATTGTTTGGTTCCTTACTTTAGGAAAGGGGCTCCAGCCATGAAAAGGAGAGCTGGGGAGGCGTGGTGTGTCCTCATCTCTGGGCGGCACTGCGGGGGCCCGGGGTCTCTTTATGGCGTCCTCCTGTGATTTCAGCATGGAGTCCCTCAGGGCATTGCCACTGGAGGATCTCTGCCCGTTGTCGTCTGATCCCTCATGCGATGGGGGCATGATTCTTGGGATATCTGAGGAGTATAACAGAACATAAATGAGTTGGGGTAGCAGGAAAAGGGGGCAGATTATATTATGACGTTAGGACATAATATTATGTTATTCATGACATCTGCATTAACAGTTTTTTGCAACTCTAAATGTATAAATGTGTCCAGCACACATGTAGGTATTTTACCGAAGGGGCCGGTTCCATGCTGTTCCTCGAACCGACTCAGGTGAGAGAAGATTTCCTCCATCCCTCTGAGGACGTGACCAAAAAGAGGAGGCTCATCGATTCTCATCCCACTGGGTCCAAAACTGAAACCGAACCTCAACGCGTTATCAAAGGGGTCACGCTGGTCTCCGCTGTAATGATCCTGGTAGAATCCATCCTCCTGGTAGGCATCGTCATCATCATCATCATCATCATCGTGGGTCATGCCATCGAAAAATGGGTCCCTGGTAGATACAGATTTAATATTGTTTTAAATACATGACATTCAGTCGAATTGGATAAAATTGTAGTCTGGTAAATATAGCGATAAAGAGTAACCAATTCTGAAACGGTAATAATTGTTACTATTGATTCGGAAAATGGGATGGGGAAACTATTAAACTAGTTTTGTATTTACTAATCCCAGGTGCCTTTGACTTTGCGACATCGGGGGACTTTCTCCACTAATACGCTGTGCGTCCTAGTTAGCTATCATTCGTAGAGCCCGTACAGCAGTGTGGTTTTACCTTCGGCCGTCTCCACGGTACTGTCCTCCGGGAACCCCGAAGAAGCCGCGAAATAAATCAAAAACACTCATATTCGGTTCATTTTAGATAAATCAGAAGGCCGTGAGAAAGTTTAGGCGTCAGGCGTAGGCCACGCAGTTGTCAACAATGCCGTAACGCGTTCTAGCGGTTTCAGAATGACGCAGGATGTCGTAACTATTTTACCGTAATACACTGCACAATGATCATCGTAATAGTTCATAAGACGCTCTGTAGTTCAGTTATATCGTCAATATTATACGTAAACATCTTCGACGAACCTTGATTTATTCATATATTAGCTAAAACACCGCATTATCCGATGGTTCATTCTAGCGAAATATTGATTCAATGGATTTTGCACTTTGCATGAAAACAGTTCAGGCACTGCAGTCTTGTTTTGTTTTTGGCAAGAGTTTTGAGAGACTGCCCCTTAATGCAGCTGGGCTTAGCTGATAGGGATTCAGAGTAAACAAAATGCAAACGATATGGAGAAATATTGTTTGAGTTTTATTTGGTTCTTCTTTTATTTCAGAGTTAATTACATGATAGTGAATGCCCAATTAGCTATCAGATGCCCTCTGACTTTAATGTATCTAGACCTATATCCTTATGGTTCTTGAATCCATTGCTATTGGTTTCAAATATTACATCTATTTCAAACTAATATTACAATTGTCAGCAGACTCAATAACTTGCAAATGCCCATTCCAGTTCTCGACATCACATTCAAGCTTAATTTGGATAAAAATGCTGTATTTACAAGCAACATCAGATACAAAAATAAAGTTTCTTAAAAAAGACATTCACATCCAAAGTGATGAAAATGTCTTTCCCGTTTATTTACTTAATATTTATATATTTTTTACAAAATAAAAAACATTTCAAAACAAAAAGCTAACAAGTCTGCAAGGATCTGAAGAGGGCAGGGAAAAGCCGACAAACAAGGACTACAGTACTTGTGTTTTTTTTATATATATGTACAAGACAAGTTTATCCATTTAAATCTTAAAACGCACAGTACAAAAAGGAAAAAAAAAATACAGACGAAAATAAACCCATTGTACAATTCTGTCCATCAGTACTTAACTCTGCATCGTTCCATACAGTATGTGAGCAGACAGGCTAAGGGTAGGAGAATATAGGGGGTAAAATAAAGAAACACACGTAAGAAGGCAAACTGCGTGTGTGAGTCGCCCATGACGTTCCCTCTCGACATTGCTTGCAGAATGGTTTGGAATTTTCTTTCGGTTTCCCTTCGCGCTGTACATAGTTGGACAATGACCAGTGACTTCACACGCCATCACAAATCCTGTCCCTAGTCCGAACGCAAAAACACCAACCAAACAGACGGCGCTGTACACACCAATGGCCTCTGCATGTCCAAACACACGTGCAGACACATGAAAAACAAAAAAAATACACTTTCCTCGCATTCCAAGCCAGTGAGCTTTCTTATACATCTTTACTTATAATATATCTATATTTAGTACAAATAAACATCACAACTCTGCCAATTTAGAGATTCATTTTCTTTGAACTTAAAATAAGCGTACAAAAGAAAAAAAAGTCAACATTGTAAAGATGTTAGCGGGACTGAAGATGTGTGTTTGTGTGCGTGTTGGGGGGGGGACGACGACAAGGAGTTCATGGTGAGATATACAAAACCAGCCTGTTCCTCACCGTAAGAAAGTTCGCTTCTCCCCATCAATTAAAAAGAAGAAAATAAGGGAAAAACAAGAACAAAAAAAAGTACAACCCAAAAACAGTCAGTTAGAAAACACTTCTATGTTACAACTGGAAAAAATGGGGGAGGTAAGGTTATAGGATGGAGAGATTGACAAACTTCCCAACAGTGACATAGTTCACCTCTTTTACCAACATCTAGCTAAAGCTACACACCACGCCCTGGCCCCCTTCACTCCCGACAGGTCCTTCTCCTGTCCAGCCATGCAGCGCTCCGTCATCAGAAGCTGCAGAGCACAGTGGCTGGAGAGGGAAGTCCATTTCATAACGGTGTCATCCCAGAGAGACACGGGTTAGGGGTAACATGTGGTCAATTTGTACGGTGGTCGTGGGAGAGAGACAGAGAGAGGCAACAACTTTGTAGCTGCACTCTTTGCCGAGACTTTGGGAGGGGCAGGGCTGCTGCCGACGGCGGACGCAGCGACTCTCGTAGTTAGTTCCCTCCCCAGTTGTAGCTGTTGTACGCCGACTTGTTGATCTGGGCCTTCTGTTGGAGAGATGCGTTCTGGCTGCGCTGCCCTGTGCCCGTCTGGAGAGAGGGGCAGAAGAGACCGGGGAGGGAGTCAGTCTCCGACGGGGGAAAACTACCAGCGACCGAGGCCCCCCCCCCCCCCCCCGCGAGCCATTAGAACCAACCCGGGGCCAGGGACTCTACCTGTGCTTCCTGCTGCAGGTGGTGGTGCAGGATCTGAGAGTGCTGCTGTTGGTGCGGGGCCAGGATGTGCATGAAGGGGGCCGGGGGGTAGCCGGCGGGGGCCGGAGGGTTGATGGCCCCCCCGCTGCCCAGGGCCGAGGGCAGGCTGAAGGAGGCGGTGGGCGTGCCGGCGTGGAAACCCTGCTTGTCGAACGACTGCTGCGCAACGGAAACCGAGACGAGTTACGAGCTTATTTGAATACCAGAGTCATGTGATGAACAAGCACTTCTTTAAAAAGGAAAATAGCCTTTGACACGCACAAATCGGAAGGAAATGACATCTCACATGCTCCCGAGTGCCGTAGTTCAAAAAGACTAGCTTGCTTTAGCCAATTGATATCATTGTGTAGTCAGTTTGGGCTATCAGGTGGTTACCACTTACGGCTAAATGGCCTCAGCAATGAGAACGAATTTCAGATTCTTACATAGAGTTTAAGGTAGTACTACTACGAATCTTAACATGAGTAGTAAACATAAATAGTACTGACCTGCGTCTTAGTGTAAACAGACCCTGAAATATCTGGTACGCCGGTGTTGCTTGAGGTCACTGAGACTCCTGTAAACAGAATGGACAAACACAAACTGACTCAGGGTAATTGTAGAGGACATTCCTTTTGTAGAGCAACTACATACAGGGCTACCCCGGACAGGTTCCTGACCCCTAAAGTTAACTAGAGTAACATTAGGGATTTTACTTTCTGCAGCGCAAAGTGAGAAAAATGTTTGGTTTGTAGAGGGTCTCATAATTCTCACAATGGCCACTGTAAACCTCAGGGAACAGCAGGACTTCGATCCATTTTACATCAACCCATCGTCTGCCCATGCCTTGATGAACCAAGATCAGTTGGGAAAGACTCAATAAATAAAAAAATCTCCACTTTGAAAACAGAATAACATATGTAGAAGCCAAGGACAAAACACTTTCAATTAAAATGCAAATACAAAACGTAGTGTGGCAGTTCTTCCTCTCCAGCTCAGCCACAGAGGCATTACTGAGTTTAGTGTCTACAGCCGTCATTTCTGTAGCACACACAGACTACCTGGATAGCCACCGGTCAGGCTAACCAGGGCAGCTTGGTGTGCACTAAAGAACCATTGATCGCATGACTGAAACACAGCAACCCCACATGCAGGCCAACCGGTGCAGAAAATGGTGTGCCTTTAATTAGTTCTGATATACGATTTGTTCTCTTGGAACGCTTGCATTCCCCTCGCTTACGACTCGTCCTCCGTAGCCACAGAACGTGACGAATCGTCACGCACAAAAAAAAACAACTCAAGCCATGGGCGGCATGCAAGCGGCAGACATACACTGACGGGAGAGGGGCTGCCCGTGACCCGCTCACGGCGGACAACGTTTGACACTCAACCCTTTAACAATTAACAGCGAGCCAATGACCCCAGGGATAATCAAACAATCCAAAGCCAATGTGATGAGTAGCCATGGCGGGTGGATGGGTGGAGGGTGGGTGGAGGAGGGGGTGAGGCTAGCGGAGCAGGCTGGTGGGCCGTACAGGACCCCCCACCAGATCCCTTGGGCGCTCTCTGCAGGGGCTGATCCAAACACAGCGAGCGGCCCGAGGACCACAAACGGGGGCGGTCGGAGGACCCCTTCAGCGGCTCGAGTCCCAGAGGGAGCGAGGGTGAGGGGGCGGGCGGGCTCTGGGCAGCACTCACCGACTCCGGGCCCCGTGACAGAGGTGGCGGGCTTGATTTGTGCGGAAGCAGCGGCGGCGGCGGCCACGGTGCCGTATCCACCTTTACAGAAATCCCCACTCCCTGACGCCTGGCCCACATCCTCATAGCCTGCAACAGTCAGACACACAGCCGCAGCCACAGCGTTAGACAACAGTCAGACAACAGTCAGACAACAGTCAGACACCAGTCAGACACACAGCCACAGCGTTAGACAACAGTCAGACAACAGTCAAGACAACAGTCAAGACAACAGTCAGACACACAGCCGCAGCCACAGCGTTAGACAACAGTCAGACAACAGTCAGACAACAGTCAGACACACAGCCGCAGCCACAGCGTTAGACAACAGTCAGACACACAGCCGCAGCCACAGCGTTAGACAACAGTCAGACAACAGTCAGACACACAGCCGCAGCCACAGCGTTAGACAACAGTCAGACAACAGTCAGACACAGCGCAGACAAGCGTCAGACAACAGTCAAGACACACACAGCGTTAGACAACAGTCAGACCAGTCAGACACAACAGTCAGACACACAGCCGCCAGCCCAAGCACAGCGTTAGACAACAGTCAGACAAACAGTCAGACACACACAGCCGCAGCCACAGCGTTAGACAACAGTCAGACAACAGTCAGACACACAGCCGCAGCCACAGCGTTAGACAACAGTCAGACAACAGTCCCACAGCATCAGACAACAGCCACCGCATGAGCAAAGTCAGACACACAGCCACAGCATCAGACAACAGTCAGACAACAGTCAGATGCACTGCCGCAGCCACAGCATCAGACAACAGTCAGACAACAGTCAGACGCACTGCCACAGCCACAGCATTAGATAACAGTCAGACACACAGCCGCCACCATAGCATTAGACAACAGTCAAACACAGTACTAGACAGTCAAACAGTCACAGATCACCAAACAGTCAAAGCACTAGACAGTCACACAGCACTGAACAGTCAAAGCACTAGACAGTCACACAGCACTGAACAGTCAAAGCAATAGACAACAGTCACAACAATAGATAACCATCACGAAGCACTAGACAACAGCCGAGACAGCCAGCCAGAGCAGTAGATACAGAGAGGGGAATGCACAGGCTAGGGGCCAATGGTGTTTGCAAACTATTCATTGTTTCTCAATTAATATTTGTAATGCTTGTATCAGCTTTTCATTTGTTTTGTGCACGCATCTCTCTTCTTTACAACACCAGCCAAAGCATAGAAACTGGCCCTGGCAGGTAACCAATCTAAGGAGAAAGGGGAATTCAGAGGACCTTCCAGGGACGGGCTCAGCTTTCAGACACATTGCTTGCTATGCGGTCATGCCCATCTGTTAAGAGAGCGGGGCAGAATAATTGGGAAATACCATTTGACCCAAGCCTGGCAGGGGAGTGTGCATAGGGGGAGGAGACACCAGGGAAGGCTATGAGGCTGTTGCAGGGACATGAGGCTGTTGCAGCATGAGCACGCATGAAGGAGGTGAGAGGTATATCTATTAAAGAAAAGACAGCTGGACGACATGTGACGCAGTCACTGTGTTAAGCCAAAAAGAACAGGACAGGTAGTTGAAGCAAGGCGAGATATCGGATATCAGAACTAACGACTAGGAATGAACGCAGAGACATCCTTTAAAAAACACATACACTGAAGTGAAAGGCTACAGCCAGCAACGGACGACATGACCCCAGATATACCCCAGTCATTCCTTTAAATTAAATACAACACATTCTAGATCGATCGCAGATAGGGATGCTCGTGGAGCGACACCAAAGGGATACCGGCTGCTCAGATTCCACATTTGGAAACCATGCCGTTGATCATGAGGCATTGTTGAACAATTAAACTCATGCATATTAATGACAGCGTTTTGCGCTAGGCGGCAAGCCACGCACATTTGACAGAAAGCAGGGTTTCCAAAACGGGCCGTTTCCAATGGCAGGAGACGGAAGTACGAGACAAAAGGCAACACGTACTGCAGAAGAGCCCGGTGATTAGACGGCGTCCCAGGCTCGGCGTGGAGGAAGAGTGTTAATGTATTCAAACCCCAGAGAGAACGGGCCATGGGGTTCGATACAGAGAATCTGAGGTCGGTGCGAGACGCGCACCGTTTTCACCGAGACGGGCGCATTGTTTTGGTGCCTTACCAGTGCTGTAACCATGGGAGCCGTAGCCACCGGCCTGCTGGAAGGGCGTGGCAGAGGCGTTGACTCCGACGTTCACAGGGTGCTGCTTTGACGAGGTAGGAGCAACCTGGGGAACAGAGCCGGTCAATTTCCAAAACGCCACAGTTTGACATCGACATTTAATTGAAGGAAAACGCAGCCAATCAATACTGAGCCAGGAAACATGGGGCAAAGCAAACAAGTGCCAGTGGACTTTGCGGCGCTGTGAGCAGCAGGCAGAGTTATCCCCGTCTACGTCTCTACAGGGACAGGGTTTTCAAACAGGTTAGCCCGGCACTAGGGCGAAGACGTGGGCTTTCTATATAGCAGTGCCTCCTCTTCCAGTCAGCCACAGAGGTCTGAGGGTGAAGCGTTTACTGCCATCCATCACCATCATCATGTCGGTGGCACACAGACTCTAGACGGGACTGCCACATGGGGAAGGTTGGTGTGCACAACACAAATTGGTTGAGTAACAGAGGTTTATATAATAACCGGGATAGCGTTGCAGATCAGAGTGCCCCTTCTATACATCAAATGGAATCACTTGACTATACATTTTCATTAAGTACAATACAAAAACTATGTTCTTGTTATAATTATTATCTGTAGCCATCCATCGTAGCCTTCGGTGTTCGATGTTTGACTCAGGGAGAGCGACGCTGAATGAATGAGCACGAAGGGGGAGGCTCTCACCGGGAACACGGCGGGCCCGTACTGGAAGGTGTTGGGCAGGCCCGGCATGCCGGTGTAGTAGGGCAGGCTGGTGTAGCTGTAGCCGGGGGGCAGGGCGGGATTCAGGAAGGTCTGCTGGGCCGTGTGGTGGGTCTGGCTCTGGTTCTGCTGGCTCTGGGCCATGGTGGTGGCCGGCGCCGGAGACGAGGCGTCGGCGCGGCCAAACTTTGAGAGATCGCCTGGGTGGGGGTGGGAGGACTGAGTTTAGAAACGTCATCGCTGATCGATTAACCTTGTGCCATTAGAGATGACCGAGGTTCTAAAAGACATTAAAACCAAGTCAAACAATCACGAGCCATTGAGTCTTAAAGGTGCTAGAGAGCAGCCATGATTTAACAAGGCAAAGGGCATCCCATAATGCATTTCAACTGCACGCATGTCAATGAACAGAGTCCGGGGAGGGGGGGGAGGCGGGACTGTGTTGGGGGAGTGTTTCCATGGCTCGTTAGGTCCAGACAGCCCCAGCGGTCGAGAGAGTGAGTGTGAGTGAGTGAGTGAGTGAGTGAGTGAGTGACTGAGTGACTGAGTGTGTGTGTGGAGGGGTCAGACTGCAACCCAGCCGGCCATCCTGCATCACCATAGAAACGCAGGACAATGTTCCCAGGTGTGTGCATCCGGCCAGTCCCTACTCGGTAACCGGAGAGGGGGGGGGGGGGGGGGGGGCTCACCAGAGTAAGGGTTGTTGTTCAGGTTGCCGTCTCTGCCTGTAAGTGCGTTTGTTGGCGCTGCGAATGGGATGCTGTAGTAGTCCTGAGGCAAGGACAGGAACGGAAAGTAAATAAAAAAAGGTTTTCAATGGAAGGCGTCAAGACACCGTTAGCTATGTGGTACAAATGAATGAGCGTTTCCCTCTGTGCATTTCCACTCACCAGGGGTATTCTGGCCTGGAGCATCTGCAGGTCATCGTAGCCATACACCTGAGGCTGGCCAGACAGGGCAGGAAGTATCAGAGGAGTTCGGATACAGGGGCAAAAATGTATACAAATGTGCATTTCTGGTGCATTTTCTACAATTTCTGTTTTTTTTTTTGCTCGTTAAACAGGAACAAAAAAAAAGAAGAAAAAAAAGAAATCAACCCAACACACAGCAGACTGTTGTAACCGATATGGGTTGAGAAGGTACGCCCCCATGCACCCTTTTGTGGCAGGCCCACAGCATCAACGCCTCCCTTTGTTCTGAAGCCAGAAACGATTTACCAGCAGGGGGGGTTGGAGGACTACAACAATCTAAGAGAAGCCCCCCCCCCCCCCTCACCCACCCGCTCCGTTTCCCTGGGCAACACAAGTTCAAAAAAGGGAAGTGCGGAAGAGACAGAATACGTGTGGCGGCTCGTTCTGTACGACCAGAGGTCAAGGTGTGACTGTATCTGGTGGCCCCTGCTTTCATGCGGCATACACACGCCGCTAACCCCAAGAGAGGCCGAGCAGGACATGTTGGTGTGCACAATAGACGAGCCCTTTGTCTCGTGTCCCAACGCGTACGAGGCCCGAGTGGTGAGAGGGACTTACAGGGTAGGCGTGAAGCAGTCCAGGGGCCATGATGTAGGGGTTGGGGAGCAGCGGGGGCACTCCGGGGGGCAGGTTGGGTGGTGCTTTTCCTGGTGGGGGGGAATAGAGACAGGAACTATGAATAGCCAACCAATAAAGGGTTTTGATTGAACAACAAGTACTCTTGTGCAGAGTTGGAACAGGCTGCTCTAGTTGGTGTATCATATGCGCTGCCAGTTTACTACTTTACAGTCAAGATCCCCATCACATAGTTCACAAATTTACATGAATCAGTGACAAAGGATGATGTTAAAGCTATTTTGTTTCAACTGAGCACAAAGAAAAGTTGTACGAGAAAGGGAAGGGGATATAAACCTTGTCTAGAGTCAGCCACAGAGGCATTACTGTGTTTAGGGTCATCATTTACGGGCATCATTTACCGTCATTTAGATGGCACACACACGGACTACCCGTCGGGCTATACAGTGCAGGTTTGTCTGCACAAAGCGTCTCAATGAAATGGGTGCTGTTAAAACACTACCACCCTTGATACACAGACATGTTGTAAAGGACTTTCATATCGTCTTTCACATCAATTTCACAGTCAGGATGTGACTGTGACTGCAATAAAGGGACTCTGAGATCAGCACTGTTTCACCACATGAACGCTGCAGTAAACGCAGCTTTTAAAAGGCTAGCATCCATCTGGTCTGCACTTCCACAGCCAATCCTCACTACACCTCACAAAAGGAACAGAGTAAGAAATAAATAAAGAAACAAATATAACTGCTAAATAAAAGAGAGACCCCCCCCGGTTACCTGAGGAGACCGAGCCGCGCAGCGACGAGGCGGCGGCGGCGGAGGCGGGGGGGGCGATGGAGACGGCGCCCGGCCCGCCTCCACCCATGGGCTGGCACATGGAGGCGGCGTTCAGCCCCATGGCCAGGCTGCTGACGGGCCCCAGGCCGGAGGGGGCCGAGATGGTGGTGGCGCCCATGGACAGCACCTGGGGCATGGCGCCCAGGGCCACGTGCGTGGAGCTGGCCACCGAGTAGGAGGAGGGGGCCGACGAGGAAGGGTAGGAGGACGAGGAGTGGAGGCCGCCGCCGTCGCCGTCTATGCCTTGGTGCTGCTGGAGCGCCAGGGGAGGGAGACGCGTCCGTTAGAGATGTGGTCAGAGATAAAAGGGCCATTAGGGTTCCATGAGTGGCGGCGCTGGAGAGACTAATGCACCCGCCGGCCGAGGAACAGCAGATGGGGGGGGGTGGACAAGGCACTTGTGGTGGATACAATTGAGTGGTCAAAAGAAAAGACGCGTTTTGAAATCCGTTTTGTGCCATAAAATAAAATGTGATTTGCCCGATGCAAATCTGCATTGGATGATTAATGAGGACATAAAGCAGCAAGTCAAATGGAGAGCGGTCTCGCCCTCAAAAGACGGCTCACCATTAAGCTGGGGTTGCCCGTTCTCCCTGTAGGCTGGGGGTGACCGCTCTGCTGGGAAGAGAGCGAGCTGGGGAGCAAATAGATGGGGTTCATTCACTTGGGAGTAGTCACCAGCTGAATGGGTTCTAATGATTACGCTGAGCGCCTCGTCTCACTTGATGTGTTGGGGCTGGGAGACGCTGCTTTGGGGCAGCTCCTCGTTGTGGCCCAGAGCAGGGTGGGCCATCTGATTGGCTGTGGTCATTAAGGAGGTGGGGCCGGTGTCCGTCAGAGTGCCCATGCTGGAGGCCGACGCCGTTGTGAGAGCCTCGGAAACCAGCTTCCCTGAGGCTGCAGAGCCGGCTGCAGCTGAGTGGGGTTAGAGGAATCCTTTACTTGAAGTAAATCCAAAAAGAGGTTTCCATTGATTTTTTTGATTGATTTTCTGAGTCAATACCATCAGTACAAAAACATAAAAGACGGGGAAAACTCACCGTCCCCAGATGGTCCCGACTGCATTGTATGGAAGCCATTCTGTTTAAAACAAGGTTGAAATAAGGGCTTCTCCTTGATCACAACAGGCTAGAGCATGAGTGAGCGATGGCAATAAAATGACTATAAAAATAAATGACATGGGGAACGTAAAATCTAACAAGACGACAGGTTTGAGCGAGCACGGGGACTTGTCCTACGTTGGGCTGCATGTCCTTCTGGGGAGACGAGGAGACGGAGGAGGGGTAGCGGCGCGTCTGAGAGGCCCTCTGCTCGTACATCTCCATCTGGGTGGGGCTGGGGAGGCCTGGGGCCGACTCACTGGAGGGACGGGAGGACCACACCGCTCACATACGATGTACACTTAAGAGGACGTCTATTTTATAACAAATCCTTCCCAGAGTAGAGGCCGGAAAACGCGTCACAAAAGGCTGATGGATTACAGAGCCAAAGACTACGAGCTAAAGTACAAAGTAAGCATCAAGACGCCGAGTCCGACATCTCAAATCCTACATCCTCATACCTCCCAGTCATGCTAAGGGCCGAGAGGGGGGTCCCCACCTGCTGGGAGCGGCGTAGAGGCTGTTCTGGGCCTGGTGGCTGGGCGCGGCGGCGGCGGCGGTGGGGTTGGAGTCGTACTCCTGTAGCACCGGTTCCGTTCCAAACTGCAGAGCTCCGAACTGGAGATGGAGGCCGGAGATGTCCGAGGAGCCAGGCATCTCCACTGCCATGGCGGGGATCTGGGCGGGGGGAAAGGGAAAAAAGCTTTTCATGAAGGGTCACGAAAACACACGGCTCCCATTTAATTTATTGTAGTCTTCGCCAGACAAAGTCGTAGACACAAAGTGCACATCATCCTGAGAGGACAAGGTTACGTCAATAGGCTCCAACCAGACACATTAAGTCAAGTTCAAAGACAAACCTTTTTAAAACAAGACGATGCCATTCAGCAGGGCCTACACGTTTGTGTACAACACAGAAGATCACGTTGCATTATTGACACTAGGGATGGGACAGAATATCGGATTATTCGATTATTCGTTCCCGAGGGCCGAAGTCGATTTTTCACACTTGGACCGTTAACATTTTTCCCATTCAAATAAACAAGAATTAACAGATGTAAGTAACGATGGACACCTCGAAGAGCAGTAGCCTGCTTTATACCATGGTCACTTGCCAAAGAAAATAAATTAAAGCCATTCCATTTATATTTTCATGCGTTTTACAATCCAAATAAAGTTTTTCACAAGCCATAACTTTGATTCCCTAGTGACGCCTGAGGGTTTAACTATTTCCTGGAACAATCATTACCCTCCCATAAGATTCTTATGCAACGGAAACAGACATTTCTAACGCTAAACAGGGCAACCTGCCACTCCACCAACCAAAAACAGTCTCTTGCGGTAGGCCTGGCAACACTTAGCAGTCCAGTATCAGGGTTTTATTAAAACGGTTTCATGTCTCAAGCTCAGGGCCTGGCATTGGCGGCTGGCCTAATCCTATTTCAGATAAGCTGCGACCATGGCATCTGTTTGTGACGGCCAGGCAGTAGACCAACCTGCAGTGCCTCCAACGGCCTTCAGGTGGTACGAGGTACGGGCTGGCAGAATGACCCCGCCTCCGTTGTTTAGTAAACAGGAAGAAACGCGTTTTGGGTGGCGAGTGCATCTCCATATTAGGCCTTTTCCAAAAAGTTCCTGACTGACCGTTATACTTTTTTCGGGGTTGTGCAAGGCAGCTCCTACAAGTCCCGGCAAATATGTATAACAACAACGGTAGCGCTTCGGTGAAGGGTGCTCCACGGCCTCAAAAACCAGTCGCCAGTGTAAACCACTAACCGACATCCCCTCTCTACGTCTTGACTCCAATGTCCTCCGGCCTACCTTGGTGGTGATGGAGGTCCTCTTCTTCTGCTGCTTCAGCTTGTGCTGCTGCAGTGGCAGCGGGCTGGAGCCTTGGGTGTCCGAGGAGCCGGGCGACGCCTGCTGCTGGCCCAGGGACGAGGAGGAGGAGGGCGGCGGCCCCGTCATCTTGGGCAGGGAGGAGGCGGGCGGAGGCACGGCGTGCGGCGAGGGCGCGCTGGGCAGGAAGGCGTCCAGCATGGAGGAGGTGGCGGCCGTGGCCTGGTAGGGCTGCCGCTTGGTGAAGGGGCTGTGGGCAGCGGGCTCCGGCTTCGCCTCTGCGGAGCACGGATACGGAACGGAGGAGGAGTGTCGCCGGATTAGGCGGACATGGAGGTCATGGTTTGCAAGTCAAATGGCATTTCGCTTTGAGACAACTATTACGAGCGGGTGAACCCGAGGTGGAATGCAGGTCAGCATGAATTTCATCTGATGCTAATAATAGATTACAAACTATATTTTGTCTTAAAAAAAAAAAAAAGGGGTCCCATATTATACCATCTGGTGCGAGTGTGATTGGCCGTTGCGAAAATCAGCCTCACAAGTGGGCGTGTCCACCTAGATGTGTGCTGGATAGATCAGCCTACCAGCCCACCGAGTGGACTGTAGCAAACGCTGCTCATCAATCCGTCATACTCCTAGGTGGACACTTGGGATGTCACTACAACACCCACTCCTCCCAGACGGCGTAATATGGGAGCTTTGAAGTCCATCACGTGACCTAGTCTGGCGAGGCCGTCGGCGGGTGTCTCTCCCGTCTCACCGTACTGGCCCAGGGCTGAGGCGCCGGTGTCCCACGAGGAGGGGCCGGCGCCGGGCGGGGCCACCTGAGAGTGCTGGGCTGCCAGCTGGGCCAGTGCCTGGGCCGTTTTGTACTGCTCCAGGAACTGGGAGCCGGTGGTGGTCCCCGTGCTGCCGCCCTTGGGGCCGCCCACGTCCCCGAAGCCCTTGCTCAGCATGTTGACCTGCAGTGTCGTTGGGGGGGGGGGGGGGGGGGGAGGGGAAAGGGCGATGCGTTAGATCACAGCAGAGTACGACTGCTGGCAGAGAGGGTGAACGGTAATGGCTGAATGAGTACAGTGACGGGAGGCCACCACATTTCCTGTCTCACAGTGACGTGCAATGCTCGGCCATGCAGATGGCTCATTCTTGGTTTTGTGCCGGGCATATCACACTCATCCATTCTTAAAAACAACAAAGTGCCTGTGTGGCCCTCACCATGCTGTGCTGCTGGGAGTACGGGGAGCTGGGGGCCGCCGGTGACAGGGGCACGCCCTGCTTGGAGTTGCTGAACACCAGCGACTGGTTGAGGGAGGCGGGCGGGCCGGCCTCTTGGGGCGCGGCCTCGGCCTCCGAGGACGCGGCCGGGGGGGTCTTGCCCAGCAACACCGCCAGGTCGATCCTGGGGAGGCAGAGAGAGTTCAGACTGGGGCAACACCGCACAATGGAACACGGTGAGCCGCAGGGTTTATTTTTAACTAACAGCGAAATAAATAAATAAGGTGAAGTAGGGTTGAAGCACTCTGGTTAAACTCGACTTTGAACGTGGGAGTGGAGGTTTTTTTTTTTTACCGCGCTTGAACGTGGGCGAGATCGACCAACGCTCACCTGCTGCTCACCACATATAGAGTATCAGCAGCCGCCAAGCGGCGTACACGGGGGCCCCTGAGAGCACACACACACACACACACACACACACACACACACACACACACACACACACACACCACACCACACAACACACACACAACACCTCCTCTGTCTTTGGTGATGGTGACGTTCTCCTGAGGTGGAGGCGCGGCGGCCACCGCTACATTGGACGCTGTGAAGATCTTGGTCTCAGACAACTGCAGGATCAACAAAAACCAACCCCAGATATTAGAACCCTACAGACCCGGCACCTGGTCCTGTGTGGAGCAAGCCGAGACCCTTCCCTCTGATGTTGTGTAGGGGCCGGGGGGGGGTGGAGGGTGGTACTCACGTCCTCATTCCAGTCTTCTGTGCCCCACTCCTCCGTGGCAGTCCTCCAGGGCCCTGCGGATCAAAGGCAACAACACTGATATCCCAGACAGGCCGGGGCTTCAAAAGGGAAACATGTATCGGGATGGTGGATGAATAAGAAAGGGGCCACGGACTGACCAGGAGCGGAGTCGAACTTGGGCTGGTAATTTGCCGCTTCTCCCGGGGTGAGCTCAGACCCTGTGAAGCAACACGCCGCGCGGTTAACGAGGTGCATGCACAACAGTAGGTCACGCCAATCCAGCAAGGGGGATTTATTTAAACCCGCCATCATTTATTTAGCCGGACTTCAGTATGATGAGTTTTCTTTCGCAATCCAAACACTGTCGCCTCTCTGACAGTCGGTTGGCAGTTGCTTTTCTGACGACACTATTTGCGCACGCACGCACGCACACGCACACGCACACGCACACACGTTGAAGAGAGTCAGTTGCGTTAGGTCTGCCCGCCATCTCTGGCGGAAAAACCACCGCTGCACATTCATAATACTGCAAAGGCAAGCGCCTTCATCAACGGGCCACAGTCTCAATCCCCATAACGTTACGTCATTCGGCGATAGCTAGTGACACAAGTGCCATGAAAACCTTTGAGATGATTACTTTAAAAGCAACCACATTGTAATGCAGGGCCACGTGAACCTGCATACTTACGAGCGCCGTCGTCGGGCTCGGCGCCTCCTGTGCTGTTCCAGGTGCTGCCCCCGCCAT
Source organism: Melanogrammus aeglefinus (assembly GCA_900291075.1). Lineage (NCBI taxonomy): Eukaryota > Metazoa > Chordata > Actinopteri > Gadiformes > Gadidae > Melanogrammus > Melanogrammus aeglefinus. Next base: position 387,220 of record OLKM01000143.1, read on the forward strand.
AGCTCTCGTCCGTCTGGGCTGGCTCGGTGTAGTCCGCCGGGTTGAAGGTCCTGGCAAAGGGGAGAGAGACGAGCGTGTGGTGAATCTCTCAACTACCCCGCCTGTGCCTGTGTCTATCTGGATGAGGACGACAACGCCACACAACACAAGAGCACGCCGGCCGGGGCGGGCTGCACTGCCTGTGCAGAAGGATCCAATCCCCAACCACCCAGGTATTGTCCAGAACGTCCATGGTAATTATAATTTAACACTTGGTAAATGTAATTACATAACAATACATTGTTTCCCTTATTATTATTTTAGGTTTACATTTGAATAAATCTCTTCTCCCCCCCCTGGTAAACACACACAAGCACACCACATCTTCAAAGCCATTGCGGTCGCGTAAACTAGATGCTATTTGTAGAACAGGGCAACACGAGGAATTGAGCAACAACAGGAAGTAGATAGTGGGTTGAGGCGATGTGGTCACCGTCAGAGCAAGTCGAGTCATGCAAAGGAAGGCGTTAAAACAGGAAGGACCCAGAAGCAGGAAGACATCCCAGTGGCGGCCCTCAGTTTCTCAGCTCGTCTACAGCCGACCACCAACCCGATCGTCAGTGAGTTACACCGAGGACGTCGTGTATACGCGTGCCAAAACATCCCACGTTAAGACAGAAGACCATCTCCGCTCGCTCCAGACTAGCACGCCCAAGTAGTGTGCGTTGCCTCACCGTCGAGGAACCCCCACTCACCCCCTTCCTCGAGACAAAAGCTCCTTGTTAGAGAGAACGTAAGCATTCCTAACGTACGTCTGCATACCAGTGGCATGCGAGCAAACCGGCGCTTACTCCCAGTGTAGAGGAGCAGCAGCTCCCGACGCTCCCCGCACGCACAGTAGCAGCAGTCACATCAGTCACATGTTGGGCACTCAAAATAAAAACCGCCACACGGAAAGCAAGATTCACACAGTGGGAAGTACACTCACCTCGTATCCCCTGCAAAATCATATCTGGCCTCTTTATCAATCTGGCTTTAGAGGAAAAATAGCATTCATTATAAGCAGCAAAACAACGGGGTCATTAAGGATGCATTTCATATTTGTGGTTGTTTGTTTTTTTAGCAAGTCTACAAGAACAACAGCATAGTCTCGGGTTACTCTCCCACATTTCTGTGGGCCATCCTCGCTACACATCGTCTGAACACGGCACCGCAGGAGTGCCACCGCCTCACTGTGTGATCAGAGGCTCAAGGCTCATTTAGCTTTAACCCAGGTACCGAGAGGAACGGCACGCACGGTAAACACACAACAACATTCCAGCATCAAATCGCACCGTCCCGAATGACTAAATTAATATTTAAAAAAAACCAACCCAAAACAAAACATCCCTTGTTGATTCTAGGATGTAGTAGAGAAGACTCCTGGTTGCCCGTGATCAAAATACAACGCACAGCAGTGCAGTAAGCTCTCCCTTATAGTGGCCGACTACACAGCTACAGAAGGCAAAGCCTAGCTCAACAGGAGCAGAAATGCACACCTGGCGGATGGATGAGGTCGAGAGCACTTATGCAACATACACCTTCTCCACTTCCTACACCTATGCAAGCTTAAGGGCTTCGTAAGCCTCAAATCCCGGCAGGCGTATTAAGTAAGGTAGTGGTTATAAAACGCCGTCTTCTGTAAACAGACCGTATACACCGTTGACAAAACAAAAAGGAATGCCATGTCGTCAACACATTGGACCCATGTGGACTCGCACCTTATTGAACATCGTGCAACACAAGAACACAAAATTGATTGTCGCTTGGTAACCTTTTTACACTAAGAGTGAAGAAATTACTTTGCTACGTGAACTTGAAGCCAGGCTGAGGCACAGGCTTCGCTTGCGAAAAGAACCACGCTCGCTGGGGTCGTGCAGTGTGTCTTTGGAGCCGAAATGTGGCTGCTGCAGGTTTTAGTTCACTACGATAGGCAGTTAGTGGGTCGATATTAAAGAAGGGGAGGGGGGGAAAAAAAAAAGGAGGCTACATGCAATACTAAATATACACATCCTCGACAGGTTATGCTGCTGTTGATACTGTGGCCAGGAAGAGCACCAGAGCAAACCTATTCGAGACATGTTTGGATTTTAAGTAATGACCCGATTATTTAGCCAATAATTAACTCAATATAACCATGCAGTTCGTGAGGGAGAGATAGTGACGACGGAAGCAGGAAACAAGCCCCGTCTTAATCATTTCTGGACATAAACAAAGAAAATCTTGACTAAGCACAAGACATTACATGGAAAAGGAACGGGACAAAAAAATAAAAAAAAGGCGCCTCAAACCACATGCCACGGCCAGACAGCAGTAACGTTTTAGGGTTACCGTTTGGGTTTGTCCCCAATTTAACGGCAAGTCTTGCGAGTCAAAAAAGAGCCCTTCAAAAGCATGCACCAAGATGCAGCCTCCGAGGTGTTGAGTTACAACAACCGCCGCGTCCTGCCCACACGGCTCCGTCTCATTGGCCCGCCGCGCTGTGGCGGGGCTCCCTTGGATTAACGCTAAACAATGAGCTGGGGGGGCTGGGGTCCTGCTCTCTGGTGACCATGGCAACAGATAAGAGGGCATTCTGGGTTTTTTTTTGGGGGGGGGGGGGGGGGCAGTATGAGTGCTTCCTTACCCCATGCCTTGTGCAGAGAACCTGCCGCCCCGCCTTCCAGCCAGCGCGGGCCCGGGGAGGAGAGAGCCATCTTCAGAGAGAAAAGAGTTGGAAAAGGAGCACACTCATTTCACACGGTCATTTTTTTTATAAACAAATATTTGAAACCAAAAATATCTGTATACTGCAAAATTCTGGGATCATATTAGTTAAAAATGAAGATGCATTATAATGTTCACGTTAAAAGAACAATGCCTTAACTGCCACAAATTGCAGTTCAACAGCAGTACCATAGGTAGGTCCAGCATGTCATACACACGACATATTCGTCAGCAGGATACATCCGTATGATCAACTCAAATATCTGGTATTCGTTTCACAGGCAATAACCCTTCCTTGTGGTTGCTTGACAATATATGCCGTTCCAATATTACAGGACCCGCCAGTATGTATTCTGCTGACCAAAGAAACAGCGTGGCTCCAATTTGTCCTAATGCATTTTTGGCCGGCACACCGGAAGTCTGGCGACACCGAAGCCAAGTGACAGACGACACTTGGTGGGATGCTTTGAGCTTGTCCAGGTCTAAAGGACACACCCCTCGGTGGCCAAAAAGCACATTTAAAAACTACAAAAGTATAAAGTGTATATACATGTACATGTGCAGATCATTAAGGAAGACCCTGGTCCGAGAGATCTCCTGGCTCACTTTACGTCTCTCCTGCCGTTACCCATATAACTTGTCCAAATCCCTTTTTAGCCCTGAATCTGCATAAGCAAATTGCGTGAGTCGGCTGAGTCGGGTGTGGCATGGTCATTCACTATTGTCGCATCCATAAACTCTGGATGGACCCACGCACAAGAAAACATGACAAATGTTTTAGCAAAGCTCCAGAGAGACGGTCACGACAGTTTGATCCGCCAGACCGTTGTCAAGGAACACCAACCCCTTCTCTGTAGTAAAGTAACTTACCAAGAGCGCCCCTGCCTCTTCCTCTGCCTCGTCTTCCTCTCTCCATGCCTCGGCCAGCGATCCCGGCTACCTTGCTGCTGTCCAGGCCGTTCTCCTGACCTCGGACTGGAGGAGGGAAACAAGGCCTGGCATGACATTGGTCCGAATGTAAGGTGGTAGGGGGCAGAGTCATCTCCCCCCGGCTCTCCCTCAAACTCAAGGCGGACGGGCTAGCCCCCAGGATGGATTACGCAGGGTGGTCCTGTTACCGCCCATCTCCAAAAGTCTCAAAAACCATTAGTCTTACTCTAGGTGCAAGTGTAAACTAGAACTAAACGTCCAGAGTCTACGCTTGTGTGGACGTGAAACTACCAAACAGCCGCTGCCACCCAACCGTGCAAGGCACCATGACGCGTCAGGGTGCTTTGATTGTACAAGTGCAAAGCCAACAGCTTGCCCGACTCAACAGACCTCAGGATTGCAATTGGAGCCAAAGCCAAACATGTTTCACCAAAACATAAAAATCACATTACATTTTGATAATTAGGCCAAACAATTTGGCATTACAACCAAGATCCAATAGTGTGAAATATTGTCCAATGTCTTTCGAACAAGACTTATCTGGAACATGGATGACCTATCGTCAAACTAAAAGCACCGCATTGCACTTCCATCATTGCCCTGCTCAGGTTGGGGTTTTCACCAAATTTGCCCTTGCATTGATAAAGCCTCTGTAGTAGCACGGTTGGATCAATAAAAAAAAGGGTATGAAATGACCAAGAGGAAACTTAAAACAGGTCCAACACTGTCTAAAAGCGGTGTGTAATCAATCTTTCATAATGCGATGGATGTCTCACGCTCTTAATTTTCTCTGGCACACCAGCTTTGCCTCAAGACCACAGCACAGGATATGATGAGTTGACTGCATGTGCGCCACACTGCAAACGTTGTCGGTAATTCAAAGCCGAAAGGTAAATTAACCAAACACATCAATTAAGAGAAAATAAGAGGCTGGCAGCAGCAGCAGTATGAACGACACAAAAGTGGGTGAACCTTTTCAATATCATAGCCTCTTAAAAAGCAAGCACTGAATTCTAGGCTAAATGTAGATGCAGAATGAGCTCCAGTAAACGTCAAAGTCATTGATGAATGACAATTCAGTCGTTGATGACCAAACAAACGTCCCTGAAAAGGTATACGTATAGAGATCCCATCCTGTATAAAGAACGACCCTTCAGGGGCGCCTCGTCATGAGTACGAAGACTAGCGGCGAGCATGAGCGTTGGAGGGACTCACACTCGCGTCCCCGGCTGGCGCCACGCCCCCGGCGCGGAGCACCGCCCCGACGGCGGGCCACGTCCCTCTCGCCGCCCTTGTCTCGGTTCTCCTTCCCGTCTTCCCCCGTTTCAGTCTGGATCGACTCCTTGGGGCCCGACAAGCTCTTCTTCTTCCCCACCATCTCCCACGAGTCCTGGGGAACAGAGAGCCAACAGAGTCCGTCAGACTTTCCAGTATGTGGTTTCGACAGCGGCACGGCATGGCGGCAAATGTGTGTGGAGATGCTGATAAAGCTGAAGTGGGGCGAGTGACACGATGCCATTTAACAAAAGTATCATAGCCAACTCTGAATATGGCACATTTGTCCAGGCTAAAGGTCCTCCTCAAACTTCATCTGGTGTGATGTGTTTAGTGAAAGACATTGAGTGCAGCTGTTGTACCCAAGCACCTTACTCTGACAAGCACTCATCCCTATACGACTGCACTTTACTGTACTGTAGAGCATCTGGTGCTGCTAGTGCTCGGGCTACGCTCCGCCCGGTGACTACAACTTGTGTTTATTGTTAATCTCACTGCACTCGTTTATCCCAGTGCTAACCCCACTTATTCAGGGGCTCTGGCCACATACAAAGCCCATACTCACAGTGTCTGGACTGCCCTCCAGTAGCACATTGATGGCTCTGTTGACATCCCCGTTGCAGTCGTGCAACGCAATCATAGACTCGTCCTGGTCCTTGCCTGTAATGTCAATCAGCTGCAGGAGGGAGGGTGGAGCATTAAGACTTCTGTATTGGATTGACACAAGTCACTGATCTAAACAGACTACAAATCTGCAAATAAATGCAGCTCTCGTCAATTTTTTTATAGGGTTGTCTAAATAAGGGGGATCATTATTTAGGATTAGAAACTGAAGGTTGTAGTCAATTCAAGTCAATTTGTTGAAAGTAATTCTAGGGCACGGGTCCTGCCATTGAGGTCACTACTTTGAGAAATGATAAGTAGGACCCTCCAGAAAACATTGAACTGGTCTGTAACACCAGACAAAGAGAAGACATCCAATCCTGTGGTTTTCAACTTCAGCCAGGCGTCCAAAGGGACATCATGGATTACATACTAAATATGAAGACAACTTATTTCCTCTCACCTGCTTGACCTTTTCTTCAAAGTCTGCATCATTGTGGTCAGAAATCATCTGTGCGAGTCGGATTTGCTCAGCAGTAGCCTAAAAGAATATAAGTTATAATGAGCTATTGAACCATGCATAAATTGACACATTTGGCTTCCCCATGCCAGATGTAATAATAGAAGCATTTTAAATCAAGAACTGCTGTGGAGGTCATAGCTGGTGACCAGTGAAAAAACAGTGACTAAAAATGCTTTCGTGAACATGCGGTTCTGTAACCATGATATATATAATAAAATGAGTGAGTTGTAAACCACTGACAGTGAGGGAGCCAGTTACTTCCTACTGTAGGCAGCGGTTGTGATGCCGTTACCTGGGGCCTCTGCTTGTGCTGTGTCTGGCTCTGTGTCTGGCCCTGCGTCTGATCCCAGTTGCTCCGGGCCCGGTTTCCGCCCACGGACGTCATCATTTACAGTATATACAAATAACAGTATTTACAAAGGAAAAAACACCTGGGGATGGAGGAAAAAAAGCCTTAGAGGAGGACGAGAGTTTGACTGGCATCCAGGACACTTTGCATCTCATCATGTACTTATTCACATGTAAAACACTTGCATCCAAGCAGACACTGGCAACATGGCATTTGTAAGTAAAAATTAAAGTTGTGCTAATCTATTCAGAATAAGTCAGAAGGATCTTTCTTAAAGGTTGGCATTCAGTACATTGGTTAGTGTCTTGATGTTACTGGTGTGCTACCCTACATATGTAATAGAGCAAGTCTTAAACTTGGTTTGGGTCTTGAACAAAGTCTTACAGCTTCTTATAGAATTGGGTAGCTATATTTGACAAGCCATGTAGAAATGTTATTCCGATTATCCGGGACACGCCTGGAGCAGTTGAACCATCAAAAATTGAACAACAATATATTGCAGTTATTATTGTGCATTAGACATTCTGTACTGGTGCAGTTGCTTTTGATGATCAAATAAAGGCGGTGTCGAAAGGCCAATGCGAAACGCGGGTTGTCATCCGAGAGGAGCAGAGCATGGTGTGGTACCGTTGGGTACCACACGTTATAAAGAAGAAAACAACACCCACTTTCTTGATCCAACAACGATTATTCAACATCAAATAAACACGTTCATATTGAGAGCCGGATCATGCGGGATTTACACCATGCATCCCGTCTTGAAGCCTCTAATCAATTTCCAAACATCGCCCATGTATACTTTCGACTGAAATCTGGAGATCGTTACGTAAAGTCCTCTTTGAGCTAGCGTGAGAATATACAGCCAGGGCCTGTCGGATACAACCGACAGCGTTAACCCACCGCATGGTCAACATGCTAGCTGCTATGTACTTCAGGGGAAAGGTCTAGCCTTGAAGTCTCGGTGGGTTTCCGCTCCTCGCAGCCTCACCTCATGGCAAAAAAAACGAGGCGACGTTCACTACGGTGATGGCGACCCACTGCATGATAAATCAACAGGAAATTTTAACATGGACCCTAAAATCCCCCAATTTAGACAAGTTTCATCCGTTCAATAAAATAACTATTGGGTTGGATCACCAAGTATAAGTAAGGGGAGAATAGGACTGACTTGACCGTAAACAGGCTAGGTTGTAGCTAAGCTAACTTATACTGCTTTCCCATAACCGGACGTTAGCTAGTTAGCTAGCAACCTAGCGATCTGCAAACGCACTCGGAACAATCCTCCATAATTTGAGCCCCGAATCCATCTGCTGCTCGGGCTTTGTGAATACAAGAGTACGAGGCACAAGTAAGGCCTCTAGGCCCCAAAGATGAAAAATAGCACGATACTGACCAGAAACGCTGCTCAGTGTTAGGTATTCTGTAATACAAGCGACCAAGAGCCCTCTCTGTCGAGTTCCGAGTCGGATGTAGACCATGAGCTAGTTTCTGAGCCTCAAGTCAACACCGCTAACTTGATGAAATGTGTCAAACCGACTCATGCAGACAACAAGCGAGAGTCTCTGAATTTACCTGTTTCTTTTCCACTCTGACACCACAGATAGCTGCGTCACGTGGTTCACCCAGAGATTCAAGGAAACTGGACCGGAGACATGTGATCAACCCACTTTTAGCTGGAATATGAATATATTTTACGTCTGATATAGATGCTCAACAATCTAAATGAAAAATATTGCTACCAAAAATGTGTATTTTTGTACAATACCCCTTTTTATTATAAGGTTTAATCATGAATTAACGCCGTTCTGTGATATGCATACTATTTTACTATCCATTATATCAATCTTATATTTAAAGAAACATGCAACCATAATTTCCCTAAAATAATGGAACTGGTTGGTCTTAAGGAAAATGACAATTTTTAAAATGTTCATCAGATTAGAGATATATATCAGAATACTGCACCTCTCTTCGAATTAAAAAAATATGTCTCAATAAAATAAGACCTAATAATAACGAGAATTCAAAGTTGTATCCAGACTGTATTAAATAGGTTTTTATCTCAGGAATCATCATTGGTTCAGTGCGCAGGTGCCGCCGAATTGTACTGCCCTGCTACGTCGTTATTACGGTGTTGTTAAGGGTTGCAAATACTGTCTCCTAATCGTCTGTGTTGTTATCCTTTTTTCATGGCTAGCGACATTAACGAGAAATACCTCGTTGTGTTGATAAAAATCGAGAGGATTTAATTTAATGCGAAATGTAGCTTTGCAAAGCGACCATCCTGTCGACAAGTTCTAGTTGTACATAGTGATATTAAAACCAGGGGCATATAGCTAGCCATCAGTCAGGTGGTGTCTATGGTCGAGCTAGATTGCTAACTTGCGTGGTCCAGGGAGCTGTTCATTCAGCCTGGTGCCACACATAAAAAGACATAATGGCAGATTCTTCACCATTATCTGGAGTTAATGTAGTTCTAGTAATGGCCTATGGAAGTCTGGTGAGTATCATTGCATGGCCAACCCAGCTGGTTTTACAATAATAGATAATTAGTCTGTATGGATGGCGCATCAATGTAGCAGCTCAGTCTACCACGTTTATGTGCAGGTGTTTGTGTTGCTGTTCATCTTCGTTAAGAGGCAAATTATGCGTTTTGCCATGCGATCTCGTCGAGGACCCCATGCGCCCATTGGACACAATGCACCTAAGGTAATGCTGCTTTGCGCTCTTCCTCTGTGCATTCATACCAGTGCTGGCTTCTTCAGTACAATGGAGCATAGCCTTATGTTATCCCTATAATATCTGCATAAGATCAAAGCAAGATGCAATTAAGTATATGCATTTCATTACAGGGCTTGAGGGAGAAGATCGATTCAAGACTTACCAAGGTTCAGGAAATCCGCTTCGAGCCCCGTCTGTTATCAGAGGAGGACGATAGGCTGAAGCATCCATCACAAATCAGTGAGTCGCTTTGTTTTCTCTGTAAGCAGTTTACATGTGTCTGATCGAATTCGTTGTTGAATTGTTATAACTGTCATATAAACATGTTGACTTTTAGTCATGGGCATATGTTTGTAATTCAAAGGTTGCTACAACTACCTGTACAGAATGAAAGCCCTTGATGCCATTCGCGACTCAGGTGAGAGAGTTATAGATGTTTTTGTTACATGATGAAGGTACTGCTTTCCATATAAACTCTGATCAGCCAAAATTCCATGAAGAAAACTACAACTGTTAAGCTCATCAGTACATTTTTTATTGAATTTTTACAGACATTTAAAATCAGAATATGGGGGCAGAGTCTCAGCCAAAAGGTTCTGGGTTCCATCTCCAATGTCCTCAGCCGATTTGTTATCCTTGAGATGCCTGACCCTTACCTCCTAGATTGGATCCCCCACATCTGTCTTCTTACGTTACTCCTGTAAAAGACCATCCCACCTCAAGTCCCTTTGGACGAAAACAAACTCTTGAAATCACAGCAGATAAGTTTACCCCACCGATGCTATGTCCCCTACCGCCCTCACCTGTCGCCGGGCCGCAGGTATCACGCTGCAGGAGATAAGCCACACCCCCGGGGCGTTCACCGGTCGCAGCTTCCGGAGCTGGCTGCTGGAGCTGCGCAACTCCCACTCACTGATCAAGAGCAGCCGCAGCGCGCTCATCGACCGCCTGCTTGAAGGCTACGACAACGCCCGCCATGGCACCGGGGTGTGTAGCCGGAGAGTCCGCGTGCCGATTGGCCGATTGGTCTGAGGAATAGGCTTGGAATGTGTTTGAGTGTTGTTGAGGTTTTGTTTAGGGCCACTATTAGATTGTCCTCGTTGTGGATTGATGCATGGACATTCAAAATTCAATGCTTTCTCTCATAAGCAGCCAATATATAGATTTTACATTCATCTGAATAGAATAGAATAGAACATGAATCATTTATCACAATTGCAAAGCTATTTTCAGCATGCCACACAGCAGTAACCTTTGCTGCACTGTCAGTGGATAAACCTTGCTTTATGTTTCAGGTTTTTGGGGAAGCCGAGTATTTGAAATACCAACGAGCTCTTGATGAACTAGCGGATGTGTAAGTGTCTGTGTTTCTGTGTCTGCTACAATTCATTGAAACATCTCATTGGTTTGTAATTAGTTTGGTAGATACACTTGAATACACACTATTCCTCAACAGTGGGGTAAATAAAAGTGTAGGAAATAGATTAAGTCACAAGTATCTGGAAAATGTAGTTTTTTCCAAACCGCTTTTATATTGTCAAAAGAAAAAAACATTGCCAAAGCATTAGAACAATTAAACAAAGGACTAATAAGCCAATGTTCGGGAGGGAGTAACTGTAATCCAACGGTTCCCTGGAATCTGGAGCCACCCATCTCTGTGGGTGTTATTGACTACTCTCTCTCCCAAACCTCAGGGTGAAGGCCTACTCCAGCAGCACCAGCTTGGACCTGCAGCACCAGTGTGCCGCAAAGGACCTGACGGGCTCCCCCGCACGCGGCACCACCCCCTCCACCATCCAGGTCACCTACCTGCCCTCCACCAGCCAGCGCAGCAAGAGGCCCAAGCACTTCCTAGAGCTCAAGAGTTTCAAGGACAACTACAACACTCTGGAGAGCACCTTGTGAGAGAGAGACTTTCGAAGGGGATCAAATGCGCTCACACACAGAAGAGAGATGCTCAGAACAAAAAGGGGACGAGGTCATCGCGGGGAATGGGAGGACAATTTGGAGTAATACTGCAATTATATTTTCTTACTTGACTTGAATGTATCTTCTGATCCATATTCTGATGGGTTAGAGAGACATATTTGTACAGAATGCGTTAACTTATTCGATTCATGTTGTGTGTTGGTGTTTGTGGTTTTGTGTTCACTGTGATGTGTGATCTGAGGTAAACGTCAGACACGCCTGTATTATTGCTAGTGGGTTTTTTGAACACTAGGTGGCAGCAGTCACTCGGTGATGTGACGACTGAGCAACATTTCTGGTAATAAAATTGTAAACTTGAGAGGAAGATAAGACGGTACTCAAATGCGCAATTCAACAGGATTTATAGAAAGAAAATGTATAATAACATTACCTTATATTTGTTTTAATGTACAGTAAAGAAAAACATGAAAAGCTTAGAAATATGAAAAACATAGGGTTAGGGTAGAAAGAACTAATAATAATAATAATAATAATTAAATAAGACCAAGTTGATAGAATAAGAATGAACAACCTGAATACATCAGATCTTTAGCAATTTAGACTGATGTATTTAGCAACTTCAGGTATTTAAATACATTTTTCACATCTCCAGGTGCTGTCAAGGTAGCTGGAGGTACGAAACTAAGGCTATCATCTCGGATAGAAACACAAGACTCCATTAGACTTGTCCATTTCCCAATCAAATAGTATTCATACGCAGGCGTTAAACCTGAATCTTGGAAGTACGAGCATCCTTCTGTGTATAATATATGCCATCGTCAATAGGTTGCAAAGTAATCAGGAGCTTGACCCCCCTGTTGACCCTAATGCTTTTAAACTCAAGTTAAGTGTAACTGTGTGCAGACACACTTAAAACACATTGCTACCTGATCGTCAACATTTCTCTGTCACACATCTACCTACAATTATCATTAACAGATGCTGCAGAAAGGCACAACGGAAAACTGTAAAAAAAAAAAAATGACTGAGAGCACTGCCCTCTACCTCATTGCCTCTAATGATTTGAACACATGCTAAAAACGACCAACCTTCCTGCTGTGTATTCCATATCACTAAGATAATAAAGGGCAGAGCAGAGTGAAGGCGTTCAACACAGTGTTACCGGCCAAAAGCAGCACTCCGCGCCAAAGGTCCAATCCGTCCCAACTGTCAGACTCGTCATAACCATAATGGGGTGAATAAATACCTATTTACAAATGACAGTCTGGTGAATTCTGTGGCAGTTCAGCCGGGTGCATAGCATGGGAGGTGGTCCTGTTCACAGTGTTCTCCCTCGCCCCTCACTCTCTCCGGCTCAGGACTTGATCTCGATGACCTTTATGTAAGGAAGATTCTTTGAGCTGCGATGCGTGGATGGCGTGAGGACTTTACTGTGAAACAGGGAGAAAAAACAAAGTAAACATCTGACGGAGACTAGGCTGTGTGTGTATAAGTGTATATATATATATATATATATATATATATATATATATATATATATATATATATATATATATATATATATATATATATACACACACACACATATACTTGCGATGTGCTTATATATATTTGTGTCTGTGTGTGCGCGTGTTTTTGCCATTGCGTGCATTTGTGTGTGTATATACACTCACGGCGACTTTATTAGGTACACCTGTCCAACTGCTCGTTAACGCAAATTTCTAATCAGCCAATCACACAAGTCTTGATTTCTGCTGCAACATTCGGATGGTAGGGTCAGAATTTGGCGTAAACAACATGAAAGCATGGATCCATCCTGCCTTGTATCAACGGTTCAGGCTGGTGGTGGTGGTGCAATGGTGTGGGGGATATTTTCTTGGCACACTTTGGGCCCCTTAGTACCAATTGAGCATCGTGTCAACGCCACAGCTTACCTGAGTATTGTTACTGACCATGTCCATCCCTTTATGACCACAGTGTACCCATCTTCCGATGTCTACTTCCAGCAGGATAATGCGCCATGTCATAAAGCGCGAATCATCTCAGACTGGTTTCTTGAACATGATAATGAGTTCACTGTACTCAAATGGCCTCCACAGTCACCAGATCTCAATCCAATAGAGCACCTTTGGGATGTGGTGGAACGGGAGATTCGCATCATGGATGTGCAGCCGACAAATCGGCAGCAACTGCGTGATGCTATCATGTCAATATGGACCAAACTCTCTGAGGAAGGTTTCCAGTACCTTGTTCAATACCACGAAGGATTAAGGCAGTTCTGAAGGCAAAAGGGGGTCCAACACGTTACTAGCAAGGTGTGACTAATAAAGTGGCCGGTGATTGTATATATATGCTTGTGTGTGTGTATATACATACTGTATATATGTGAAGGTGTGTGTGTGCACGTTTTTGCCATTGCGCACATGTGTGTGAGTGTGTGTGTGTTCGAGTGAGATGTGCGTGTTACCTGTAAACGACCTGCTGCCTGTCCTCGGACTCGGTCAGTTCTGGAGGTGGGGGGTCCGCGGAGCCGGAGATGTACTCCATGCGGTCATGCATTTCCCGGTTCTGCAGGCAAGAGGAACAGAGACGGGGTACAAGGGGTTACGGGTCAGATAGCATGTAGCGCACTGGGGCATATTTCTTTAAATCTCTGGAAGAGACAGCCGCATGCTGCAGCATGCACAACAGTTACACATATGAACATGCTCTCTCTTCACTCTTTCACCCTCTCCCTATCCAAACATGTTTTAGATGAGGCAGGAGTTCTAAAGCTTTAGGCCCTTTAGACACATTAGGCCCTGTGAAGAGCAGAGAATTCAGAAGGAAAGTTTATGGACGCAGGTGGTTCAACTGAGATGAATAAAGGTTGTGAGGTCCTTTGAGGGTATCAAGCACAAAAAGGGCGACATCATAACAAAGGACATGACTTGACATGACTAATAGTTAGTACAGGGGACCATGCTTAAGTTGTAGTGACCTCAGCCTCGAGGTAGGCCACTTTCTCTTCTAGTTCCACGATTATTCGATCTCTCTCCTGGATCACGGTCCGAGAGTTCTGCAGCTGTACACAGACAAACACACACAGACATGGAACCACACACACACACACACACACACACACACACACACACACACACACACACACACACACACACACACACACACACACACACACACACACACACACACACACACACACACACACACACACACACACACACACACACACACACACACACAAACAAGCATGAGAGCAAGAACTGGCAATCAAGAGCCCAATGCAACATAAGTTATTCAAGGCAGGATGTGTCTGAGAGGCTCCGCTTAGCTCAACGGCCGACATCGATGAACCGTTACTCATTGATAGATTTAAGATCAAATTTCCACTTTAATGGCTTCCTGTGTGCATGCAGGAACTGGATGGTTAATTTGCTTAGTGATTGTGTTTGTAGAGTGAGTGTGTGTGTGGGTGTCCTTGTCAGTGTGTACGAGTGTGCGTGTGTGGGTGGTTTGTGTACCACCACTCCCACTCAGAGGGAGGAAAAGGATGGTCTGCATTTGCATGGGTTGTTTCAGAGTGAGAAAGCAAATTAAATGTGTGCGCTTCATTCAAAGTCTCTTGTACTTGGCCAGCCTTGTCTAAGGAAGTCAGGTGACTTGTGTACCTGCATAAACCTGTGATTTATTAGGTAAAATATGTCCACGTCATTGTGCCTTAAGCTAGCAAAACAGAACAAGTGCATAAAGAACCCCAAAAAAAGCACAGATTTAATGACTTTCTTTGGCAGATTTTCTGTCTGCATAAATAACAACTGTTGGATGATGTTGTGTTGATTTGCAATCGCAAAAATGCATCAGAATGACACTAACAATTACAATAAAAATGACCGTTCTCCTCCTTTGTCAGTTGCCAACTCACAATTGTAATTTGTGTTGAGTCTTCTCAATGAGTTTTGGGCCTTTGGTTTGCAGACACCCAACGATTTTGGAAAGGTTAAGCCTTGTTTTAATGAAACGTGTTTTGACGACTCTAATTCTGGATTACCTTGCACTACAATGGACTTCCTGATCCCAACTCTGTGTTTATATCTGCGTAGTGTGCCCTGCACGTTAGGCGGGGGCTGCATCTGCCATGCACATTGGCTTCTTCACAACAAGCAGGAACTTCTGTGAGGAAGAGGTTTCATCCTGCTGATTGTCACCGGATTCATCACCGGCTTCCTCATAATTTTATTTGCCAAAGATAATGAGCCTGGGAGGGACCTGGCAAGGCCTAAAGCCTCAGGCCTATTATTTAGGCCTGAGGCTAACAATGCGAGTTGATTTAAATGGCCGTTTATGTGTGTGGAAACATTAAAACGAAAACACAGGTGGAATAACTCAAACGTTCAGTGCCATGCCTAAAATTGTGTGTGTGTTTAATTTGTACCTGTTCGATCATGTGTCGAACCTTCCTCTGTTGGCTCTTCAGCATGTCGTCTAGCTGATGGACCTTCTCTTTCATGTTGGCCAACTCCTTCTCCAACGCTTCACTCCTGGTGCCAAACACATACATGGGCACGCACACACACACGCACACGCACACACACAGAGTTATTAAATATACTTCAATTAAATATACTTATAATATATGTTTACAAATTAGTTTTGTGAAGGTAAAGGTATACTATCCTTAGTATTAGTACCCTAAACCGGATCAAACCGGACCAAAGATTACTGATCTTACATGATAATCTTTTGGTATTTTATTGATACATATGCACAGGGTTATAATAATAAAAATAATAAAATAAAAATATAAAAAATAGTAGAAATCTACTCCAACAACATCAACTGCAAAACAACCCATCCTCTATCTCATGGTGTAGTCGCTTTTATAGGAAAACGTTTTTCCTTCCCCAGGATTCCGTCACTCGGCCCATCAGGCCCTTACCTGTGCTGCTCCTCCCTGCCCTGCTGCGTCTGCTCCCTCAGGCGCCCCAGCTCCATCTCCCCGGCGGCCACCTTCTCTTTGAGGCTCCCCAGGAGCTGCTCCAGCAACCCCACCCGCTGGCCCCGGTCCTCTGACAGCCCCTCCGCCCGCTGCAGCCGCGCTGTCTGCTCCTCCAGGCGGCGCTGTAACGTGCTGTTCTCCGCCTGTAGGAGGCGACACAGAGCATGAGGCTTTTTTTAACATGTTTTCATAGCCATTGTACATAACGCATGCTGACAGATTAGCCCGAGTGGGATTAATAAATTAGGAGTCTTTACATTTTATGAGCTGGCCACAAGGTTGCATATTTTATTTGAGATTTCATGAAGTGAACCCAACACTACTGTCCTGAATAATGTTTTCCATGTGACTAATGGTTCTGGATGACTCAGCCTTTGACTAAATCTGGCAAAGACTTGAACCGCAGAAAATCAGTTGCCAACGTCAGAATGGAGAGATTCCGAAAAAGACACACCAAAGCACACCCTCCAAAACTACATCTAGACATCCACACTCTCCTTCACTACTTCACAGTGTACTCTTACTCCACGACATCCCGGAAACTAGAAGGGAGCCCTCAAGCCCAGCGACTCGTATCTCCATGAAATTCTTTCACTATATTAAATGCAGACCTCCATCTGTCCCTCTCGTCCTGGTGTCTCTCCTCGGCCTCCGCCAGCTGGACGTACAGACGCTTCGTGGCCTCGCTGAGTGTCACGCTCTCCTCCTGGTGACGGTTGACCTGAGAGGGGGGGGTGGGCGAAGCGGGGGAGAGAGGGTGGGCCGAAACCGACACGGTGGATCAACTTTAGGCTTGCAAATACTTGAACCCAAGGGCAGGGAGACAGAGGTCAACGGGACACCAGACGGGGCGAGTTAGCGGGAGAGAGATAGCACGGACGCTGTGAGAGAGAGAGAGCGTGAAAGCACGAGATCGGGATGATAACAGAAAGAGAGAGGAAGACACAGAGAGACAGTAATGATGACAGATGTGGAGAGAGAGATAGAGAGAGGGAGAGAGTGACACAGAGAGAGCGGGAGAGACACAAAGAGAGAGAGAGAGTGTTAGCACGAGATCGAGATAATAACAGAAAGAGAGGGAGAGGAAGACACAGAGAGACAGTAATGATGACAGATGTGGAGAGTGAGAGAGCTAGAGAGAGAGGGAGAGAGAGACACAGAGAGAGGGGGAGAGAGAGACAGAGAGAGACAGAGAGAGAGAGAGAGAGGACAGAGAGAGACAGAGGAGAGAGAGAGAGAGAGAGAGAGAGAGAGCGAGAGCGAGAGCGAGAGCGAGAGCGAGTGTAAGCACGAGATCGAGATAATAACAGAAAGAGAGAGGGAGAGGAAGACACAGAGAGACACCAATGATGACAGAAGGGGAGAGAGCGAGGCAGAGATAATGGCTGACATGGAGAGATAGTCACACAAACACACACATAGAGGCTAATGATATGTCCTGTGTCAAGTAATTCATTTAAAGTTGAGGTCCCAAGTATCTTAGCAAATCCGTTATTTTGGCTATATTACATGGCTATATACAGGACATATACTGTATGTAGCCTTAATTGCTAGCACCACAATCCTACTTAAGCAATAGAATTAAACAGGGGACTTATTGTACAATTTTACAGCTTCACAAATGGAAGAGAGAGTTTTTGATAATGTCCCTGTTTATATACTACTAAGGCACAGGCTGATCATTCATTGGATACTTAGGATATAAAAAATGCATGGGAGATTGGATATCATGCAATGTGTGTGTGTGTGTGTGTGTGTGTGTGTGTGTGTGTGTGTGTGTGTGTGTGTGTGTGTGTGTGTGTGTGTGTGTGTGTGTGTGTGTGTGTGTGTGTGTGTGTGTGTGTGTGTGTGTGTGTGTGTGTGTGTGTGACGCTGTTTGTATGTGGATGATTATGTATGAATGTATGTCAAACCAAGAGCAGGAGCGGTTTCGGTATACATAACTAATCTGTGATGAAACCTAAGCCACTCATTTGAATTGTGATCCTATTGCATTCAAACCGACCCCACACCCTTCTTCCTTAGAGAAAACCTCAGCCTACTACGCTGATGAAACAACAAACTATTTACTACACAGAAACGTTACCAATTAAAGGTGTGTGCCGATGACTCGTTAAACAATCCGTAAGATTCAAGGTTGGAGATGGGAGCGTACCAGGTCCTCTGAGTCATGCTGAGCAGGTTTGCCATTGGGTAGGGGCGGCTTGTGATTCAACACTAGGTCGGTCACGTCATTGGCTGGATTCTGGAAAGACGAGCAGGGCAGGGATCAATGCAGGTACGAAGCGCTGTGTGCTGTGAGCTTCAAGGCTCAGGGTGCATGGTGGGGTCCCCCTACCTTCTTGTGGTGGTAGTGATTCTGGTTCTTTCGGGCCTCCATCTGCGCCCGGAGCGTCTTCAAGCAGTACCTCACCTGTGGGAGTATACAAAAGGAGAATCAATAGGTGACAGAGTCATGTGAACATCCATCCCTGTTTGTTTATGTGTGGTCTTGTGTGTGTAGGACCCAAAGGAAGGGACGTCAAACTTAGGGGACCATACAACCAAAAGCCCACCTAAACAGCCATGAACACATGCGTGCAGACGTGTGTCTGCGGGTCAGATCCCACCCACCTCCTGAATCTGCGACACCTCGTCGGTCAGCATCTTGACACTCTCCCGGTGGCCTTCTCCCCCTGGTCGGCGGGGCTCCAGGTAGAACTGGGAGAAGAGACGCGAATGTTTGGAACAGGTTGGGAAGAGAACAGGCTGTCGACATGTCAGATCAGCGGCTGACACGTGAATGGCTGAAGAACAACTGAGTGATAAGGATTAACTATGATGACACTCACTTTAATGACTTCCACCTGCTCTTCCGTGTGCTTGGTCGGCTCGGCCGTCTGGTGTCGTTCCGAACCACGATCCTCTCGTTTGGTAACAGCGTCACTGGTGACCTACATAGAAGACCATCAGGAGGGCAGAAAATCATTTCACAGGTGGCATTAGTTATTTTGGTAAGTACGTTTAAGTGATAGCAGTCAGTATACTTTGAGCACCAAAGCATGGGAAAGAAGCACGACAGAAAAAACACATGACAGAAATGACATGGGGGCAGACCAGCTCGCTTGTGATTTAGTGCTGGACTGAGCATTTACTTTATGAGAGTATAATGACATGAAATGATAGTTGCAAGAATACAATGGTTGCGAAACACACCAGCTCTATACTTCTATTGAAGAATTAATCATTAAAGGTTCATACCGGTTTGTGTGATCAAACCGTTGTTATTGTCTCTGATCCACCTCAGTGAAACATGTTAGCAATATAATTGTTCCAGGTTACTCTGTTGTGTTGAGTTGGCCTTAGATCTTTGAACGTGAGCGTACCTGCCACTTATGTAACGCTAGCATCAGCCCTTTGGTGGAATGATAAGACATTTACTAAAGTACTTAGAGTACCAGATTCACAGTTTCTTTGTCCAAACTTCCACATGTCACAATGATTCCTTAAGACAAAATTGCTACTGCTATGCGGTATAACTAAGTTGGGAGTCCCTCTCACACTAAATGCTCTTCGAATTTTCTATGAAAATGTTTTCCTTCATGAAGAGAAGGAAGTGCAGCTTATTTCTCTAAATGTTCCAGGGTAGAGGAAGTAATCAGCGTGAGGAAGTCCACCCCTCCCCAGTCCCCCTCCCTGCCTTGAGGGACGTTGCTGAACACCCCTCTGATTTAGTTTGGCCGTGTATGTCCTCACTACAGGTGTGTGGAGCTGGTCATCGTAGAGCAGATGAATAAATACAGAGCCAGGCTCAAGGACATCAACAGTCTGGAGTTTGCTGAGAATAAGGGGCTCTCAGGAAAAGCGATTCAGCATATTACTAGACAAGGCCTGTAGACAAGGAGTGGGCAAGACACAGCAACAAGAATGTGTGAGCTGCACGTCATGGGGAGGAGAGGATACGCAGCAACGAAAGGAAGGACCAACCCATAAAACTGTCTTGAAGCAAAGGTCTAGTGTGGGTGCTGTAAGAGGCTAGGTGGTAAAACATCATAGACACGCGTCTATGAGGGAAAAGCCTGCCTTCCTGTCCGGCTGTGAGTGGTACTGTGCGCACTATCCAGTTACAGACTGGAAAAGTTAAACTTCCGCTTTTAAGGGCCAGAAATACCATCATCTGTGGTGTCCGGAGCGCTGGGCACGCTCTGTGTCCACTGCTTTTGTTTAGCAGTGAATCTCAACCTAATCTCGTTTCCACAGAAGTTAGAAGCTAATGTTGTGAACACAATCTACAGTTGAAATCCATTTCAGGAGAACAGCAGAACCAGTCGGGGTGTGTCAACCCAGCCTATTTAAGTATTTAACTTTAATCCCATCACCATATAATGTTACTTTTGCCATTTACAATTTCCAAAAACATGTATGGGTGTAATGGACTCAAAATGTTCCCCAACAGAGAGCTCTTCTATCAAAACTCACAATTTAAGACTTTATTCCACCCCACTTTAAGGACCCTCACCATTATTTAGTTTCAGACAAAATAACTATACTATAATACTGGTACTCCCATGAGTATTGGTAAACATATGTATGACAATATTCTCTACATGACTTGTCCAAATGCTATGCGGCAAATGCACATTGTTGTGTTTTGCGATAGATGGTTTTTGATGGCGAGATCTAGTCTTTAAACTTCCGATGATACAACTACTGACATTTACATTCCAGGTTCTAAAAGCTGCCTGTTTCTTCATCAGGGATTGTGTTCTACCCTAAAATCTTATCAGATCAGAGGGACTTCCATTGCATGCGAGACATTTGTTATGGCTAGTTTGAGGCTTATTTGCTGCAGGGAAGAACATGTTGTTGTGATGGGAGTTTTTAGTCTTAGTAGACCTAAGCAGCCATCATCAATGATACTTAAACCGCTTCGACTAAAGGTGAGATTTTATGGTTACCTTATGTACAATTGTATGTATTTGTATATCTAAGCAATCCATTCAATAAATAACAATCCAAACGTATATTGGTTAAGATGACAAAGGAGTTCAACATCTTACCACCACCAACAGCTACTTGGTCGGATGTGCTTTTAAAAAAAATGAATAATAATTGAATGTGCCACAGGTGTGTTAAGGAAGATACATTTGATATAAAACCTGTCTCACTCTGTCAGGGTTTGCCAAACATCCTGTTTGAAAGTAAGGATGTGATGCATCCTTCAGTGGCTGGTCTGTACAGGCCTTGAATTTTCTCAGTCAACACCTCGTCTCAGAGGCTGTGTGTGTGTGTGTGTGTGTGTGTGTGTGTGTGTGTGTGTGTGTGTGTGTGTGTGTGTGTGTGTGTGTGTGTGTGTGTGTGTGTGTGTGTGTGTGTGTGTTTGTGAGTCATTGCATGTGTACATGTGTGGTTCATGTATGTGTTTAGGTATAGGTCAGACAGATCACACATGGGGCTATTCACAAAAAGTTAATTATATCAGCCTGTGGAGGGGGGCGGCGTCTGCCCGGTAGGGGGAATAGGGAGCACCGGGTCTGCTGGGGCGATTGGATATACACACTTCCTGATTGGGTCTGATTGCGGACAGGTGTCCGCAATCAGACCCAATCAGGAAGTGTGTATTTATGTGTCTGCTTTGCCTTTGAGTAGGGAGGAAGAAACAGAGAGCGCGAGAGCCTCCAGAGACCGGGAGAAACCGGGAGAAACCGGGAGAAACCGGGAGAAACCGGGAGAAACCGGGAGAAACCGGGAGAAACCGCAACCAAAAGGCAGAGAGCCTGGCGAACGTGTTTTGGACCTTTGTGTTGAACCTTTGTGTTGAACGGCTTTTTTGTGTTATTTGATTTACTGGTTGTTTGCTTTTGTTGAGAATAAATCGAACCAGCGAAGAAACACCAACTCTGTCTCCGCCCACTCATTCAAACCCGTTACACAGCCATATGTAGGGAATGTGTAAAATGCATAGTATATACCAGGGAAGAATGCAGTCGTTAACTCACAGTTATCATAACGAGTGCACTCATAACAGTTAGTCGCAATTAGAGGTCTGAAATGAAACACCTGCAAACATAGAGATCACTGAACATGTGGAAGGTAAAACATTTAAGGCGTAGGATTAAAGACAATCGCTTGGATGGATAATTTAACCATTGTGGGAGGCAAAATATAAACAATTATTACAAATATAAATTACTGATAATCTCTGTGAACAGCATTTAGAGAGGCCAAAGGCCATTTTCCCCAGGGGACAGCACCTTGCCTCGTTGCCTAACATCATGTCTCTGGAAGAACTCCTGAGCTGAGGGAGTGGCAGCCTAAGGGGAGGGAGGGAGGGAGGGAGGGGGAGAGAGAGAGAGAGAGAGAGAGAGAGAGAGAGAGAGAGAGAGAGAGAGAGAGAGAGAGAGAGAGAGAGAGAGAGAGAGAGAGAGAGACACACCTTGGAAGGTGTGGTGCTAACCACTCTCACATCTCTTGACATAGACTCCAATATTCCCCGCCTCCCACCCCGCGCACGCTATTCCCGCCCTTGGCTGTTGACTATCAAATCTAAAGCATGTTGTTTGCATATTAAAACGTCTTCTAATTAGGGAGAAGAATGCAATGGAATACAATGAAGGCATGCACACAGACATACACACACACAGGCATGACACACACACACACACACACACACACACACACACACACACACACACACACACACACACACACACACACACACACACACACACACACACACACCAACACACACACAAACGCTAAGAGGGTTCGCAAGGTAACGCTTTGATCCAGCTCATACACCAGCTATGTTATGGTAGCTAAAGCTGTGTGGGGAAGAGGACCACAGGAGTTGCTTCATAAAGTTAGCCGGTGCAAACATTACAAAGGTACTCAGTATGGATGTGATGACAGCGATGAATGAATGTATCCTATTGCTGGTATCGATCTGTTAGAATTACTTTAAAAAATACTTTTGATTTGATTCAAACGACTTTAATCCAAATGGGCTGGGAGGAGGAGGAGGAGCAGAATTAATAATTGATTACGTTTTGAACTGACAGATCTCCCATTCACCATCCGCTCTGCTGATTCAGGGTTCACGCGTCTCACATAGGGACTGTTCACTATTCGACTAGAGTGGATCTATAGCAGTGTTCTTAACACAAGAAAAGAGAAATACATCTAAAGGAACCAAATGTTTTGGTCTGGATTCAAAGTTAAACCATGGCATAACCCACACACACAAACACACCATCAGCCCTGCTGCCCCAACCCCAGAAGAATGTTCCATTTACATACATGTAGTCGTATGCTATTTTGCCGTTGATTCAATTTAACTTCTATTTTAGATAGCTTAACAGTAGCACTAATCTTGTCTGTGTTTACAATACACAAGCCTTTGCTTGCCGTTGCCCCCATCAGCCTTGTTATTCAAACAAAACACTTCATGGCATGAGGATATGGCATGCTACAGCCTTTTCAGTACCAAGACATATACTTAAAAAACACCCATGCCGAACAATAAAGATTCACATTATCAAGGCGTCGTTCTTCGCCCTAGCATCGCACTACTGTGTGCACCACAGGGTTTGAACGTGCGTCAGGTATCTTGGAAATATTATAGTCTTCCCATGGCTCACCGATACTGAATGTGTCTCCTGAGACCTGGCCTCGCTCCATGTTACAGTACACCTGGTGGGGTACATGGCCACACAAAGACCAGCGGTATAGCAACCCGCGTTGCTTTGTCATAACACGTAGCCCTAGTTTACACGTAGAAAGTCAACATCCCAGGGCAAAGGGAAGAGTGGTCAAACACAGAGCTAGTGATTGAACATACACAACAACTATTGCCCATTTTCAAACAACCAGTCAATGTATTACACCAAAACCTACAGCAGTTGGCACTTGCAGAGCTAAAAATGGCGATGTTCTCTTTGGTTTAATCTGTGAATTACTCATTCGTGAAATGACATCATTGCTCTTGGGTACTGACCGCCTGGGAAATCCCTCAGTCTAAATCAGCTCCCTTCGAATCCCCAAACTATTCACTCCCTCGATCCACAGTCCAAGCTTAAATGCCAGGTTAGTAAACAAAACATTCTGCCTCATGGAAAGCAACACTGTACGTAGGATGACAAACTAAATGATATATTTACACTATTGGGGAGTTTGCTGAGGCACCGATCACGGCAAGCAACACTGCACCATTATTCATTCTTTCGAATGGGAAAACAACAAGAAGGGCTCTTAAATTAAAACCTGGATGATGGAACCCCATCATACCAACTGTAAAAGACGTTTTTAGAACTAATCCCAGCAGGGGTTGATTCAATAGTGGTGTCGCTCTGTCACATGCTGAAAGACCTCTTGGATTCAACTGGGGCTCAATATGAAGAGAACTTAATGAGGACTTACTTTCGGCCCAAGGCTAATTCCTTTCGGATAGTTCACCTTCACATTCTTTACGTCTGTAACGTCTCAAATTGAATGGTGAAGTTGACAATAGAAATCGAAATGAACTCTGCAGCAGGCAAACACACACATACCATCACAATAACCATTACAGCATACAAGACTTAGAACAACTATTGAGATGAGCTAAGTGTTTTAGTTAAGTATTTACCCCCGGACAGAAGACAGTGTCTGGCGACTCGTCCGACGTTGGCTCTGTCTGACTAAGAATGTGGGAAGTCAGACAGCGAGCAGCTTCTGGCTCTCCTTACATGGAAGAGAGGGGGTGCGGCTCCAACAGCAGCCCAGCCTTTTCGGCCTCAGTCGTTATCCTGTACTCACAGCAGAGTGAGTATGGGCCACACACACACACACACACACACACACACACACACACACACACACACACACACACACACACACACACACACACACACACACACACACACACACACACACAAGCCCAACACACACACACACACACACACACAACACACACACACACACACACACACACACACAAGCCAACCACACACACACACACACACACACACACACCACACACACACAACACACACACACACACACACACACACACACACACACACACACACACACACAGAAGCCCACATGGGTGCAAACACACACACACACACACACACACACACACACACCACACACACACACACACACACACACGACAACATTGCACACTCACGCACAGAGCACACACAGAAGCCAAACACAGGCTTCCATGCGCAAAAATACACAGAAACAACCACATACATACTGTACATTCTCTTACTCACACACACGCCCAGACATACACACAAACAAACCAACACGCACACACACGCTGGACCGAAGCCAATTACGTGGACGAGTCAGCTGAAAAGAGTTTTCTGGTGAGTTGATAAGATAACAATTCCAGCTAAGTGATTTAACATTCCCACGTGTGGTTAGACGCAAGCCAAGTTACATAGCTTGCACATTGTTAATTATTTTTCAATACAATTAGTTGAAAATCAGGGGAAAATATGCAAAAAGCTCCCAGATTCAGAGACATTATTAATGAACTGGGCTCCACGGGGTTCTAGGGTAGATATTCTCCAGCAGCGAGAATGCTCTGTCGCCTGTTGGTAGCAGAGGGGTGAGGAATGTTTGGTGGGTTATATAAGTGATTATTGAGGCGTTTCTGTACAGTTTGAACTGGTATGGCAGTAATACTCATGTTGTGTAAACAGTACTGTGAACTGTGCAAACAGAAGCAAAGCATCTTGCATCTCAGTGCTACTAAGTCCAAAAGATCAGATGTGTTTGTCTGTGCGTGTGTGTGTTTGCTTGAGTGTGTGTGTGTGTGTGTGTGTGTGTGTGTGTGTGTGTGTGTGTGTGTGCTGTGTGTGTGTGTGTTGTTGTGTGTGTGTGTGTGGTGTGTGTGCTTGCCGGTGCCTGTTTTTGTTTGTCTGTTTGTGTGTGTGTGTGCATGTGTTTGTGTGTGTGTTTGTCATGTCCGTGTGTGTGCATGCCTTCATTGCATTCCATTGCATTCTTCTCCCTAATTAGAAGACGCTTTAATATGCAAACAACATGCTTTAGATTTGATAGTCAACAGCCAAGGGCGGGAATAGCGTGCGCGGGGTGGGAGGCGGGGAATATTGAATGCATGTTGTGTGCATGTTGTCGTGTGTGTGTGTGTGTGTGTGTGTGTGTGTGTGTGTAGTAGTTTATGCTTGTTTTATCCTGGTGTGTCCTTTGGGCATCCAATTTGCACATTCATATATTATTCATATATTAATGTTTTACTCAAAGTTGAGTTTTAATCATCCGTGGTTAGACACTAATAGGCTACTATGTTATGAGACTATGGGCCCTATCTTGCATCCAACGCAATTGACTTAATCACTGGCGCATGTGTCGTTGCTAGTTTGCAACTGGCGCAGATCGCTCTTTTCCCTCCTGGGCCACGTGTCGGTAAATTAGGAAAGATCTTGCGCCCCAAGGGGCGGCTAGGGGAAAGGAGGAGGCGTGTTCTGGCGCAAACGTTCACTGGTGATATTTTGCAGTTTCAGAAACCACTTGCGCCACAAACCAGGAAATACCTGGTTTAAAGTCAGTGGGGCGTTGTTCAGATGCTATTTTAAGGGAGCATGCATCATGTTGCTTGTGCACCTCGCACATACACTTTGCTTCTCTCTTCTACCTAGCCACACATTCTTGGTAAATAATTTGGGAAAGACCAGCTGATACAGCGGTAATAAGTTGCAGGCTACTTTTAAATCAATGCATCTGCAAACACCGTAGCCTACAGCAAACACATGTTTTCTTGACACCAACATTGTGTACATGGCCATAACATTTAGGAGTATTTGATCGTGAGAAAACATTGTTTTACCGCGAGTGAGTGTTAAAAAGAATGAATGAAGTGTGTGTATGTTTAAAAGAATTAATAAATGCGGGCGCGCGTGTGTGCGTCCATCTGTTTAAACACACGCAAACTAAACACGTAACACATTGCACGTTGCGCCCAAACCACACCTACGGGTAATTAGGCTACTTCAGACCCAACCCTTCTTAGATTTGCGCCGGGCGCAAGAATATTTTTTGCGCCGGTAAAATAGCGACATCGCCATAGAACCGCTCACAAAGCTAATTGCGCTTGGCGCTTATCCCTTGCGTTTCAGACCGTTAAAAAGGGCCATATGAGCTATTAAACCATTTTGCTCAGGTAAATGTTGTTTTAGTGATAACACCCTACTCAGTTGGCATGTTTGTTTTGACAGGACTAAAGTGCATAGAGCAGCTTTTCCAACTAATGTGCAAGCGTAGACGTTTTGACATGGCACGCTAATCCAAAGTGTGCAGGTATGTTATTACCCTGTTTGTCATGTGTGACAAGAAAAAAATTGGAAGCCAGTGTTGCACTGTCATCGTTCTGAAAATAAATCTTGACTATAATTGTGTCTATAATTGTAGATTGAAAACTGAACTCCTAGCCTGGTGAACTCCTAGCGAGGAGTCATTTTACTTTTTTTTTGACACCCCAGCACGTAGGCTACAGACAATGTAACAAAAACAGAAGACCAAATAATTATATTGATTAGCCAACACTCACCAATTGGCATTGGTGAGTGTAGTATAATGTTTTGAATACCTCATTCAGATGCAAATAATACCTTCTAGACAAGTGGTTGATGACGTTAATATGATGTTTGGGCCCCATGTACGCACTGTTCAAATCCTGACATCAAATCCTGGAACAATTCTGTGTTTTTCTCGTTATCAAAAAGGAACACGGAAATACATGTAATAGACATGATAACAGCAGTAATCATGTTTTATTTCCTGTTTGGTGAGTAAATATTTCCTCTGCGGTTGCCTTGCCTGTGCACATAGGTAAAATGCATACATAATACATTTTAGAATAAATCATTTTATGATTTATTCTGAACTCCTGGTTTTACAATTCACTGTAAATTATGGATTCCAAGATGACAGGCCAGTATTTCTCTCAAGAACTTCACTGACAAGTCACAGCTACTAAAGAAGTTGCATTCCAATCTCCAACCATTGTAAAAATAACAATGTTTCATGAGAGCTTGTCAAATAATGACTTCCAACACAAGACATGAAAAGAGATTGAATACAAAGAACTTTTTCCAAAGAATATCAGAAAACATTCCAAATTATTATATCCAATGTGTTGATAAAATGATCATATTTAACAAATGGACGAACATTGACAGAAAGGGAAATGGTTTGATGTTTGACATTTTATCCTATGAGGGAGAAAAAGATCAAGATAAGATATACCGATGGAGTAAATAGATTTTCTGATCAAAGTCATTAGCTTGATATTCACTGGCAAAGGTATAGGCCGGAAATAATGCATCGTGCACACTTAAGAATGAGGATGAACTAGATTCAGAGTAAACACTGCTCTATACTATATACTATCTATACTATATATCTATACTACTACTCCATAAAGGTAACACACCAATACCTCTTGCGGAGAAGCAGGAGTCCTAATGGATGGGAGAAAGGACGTCGTGACAACCATCAAAGGGTACTTTCAAGATATACTGTATGGATGATCAGAGGGTCCACAAAGTGCCATAGAAGAACATTGCATGCGACACACAAAAGATAAATAGCTATATAAGACACACGTCACAGAGGGAAGGGAGTGGGAGTGAGGCATGAACTGGCACTATTCTGAATGTCAAGGAAAATGTATCTGATTTTATACGAATATGCCTTGTAATATTTGATATCTGATGTGTTGTTATAAAATGTAATAGGCCTACTTGTGTAATAAATGACCCCATATGGCTCAATTAACTGGCTGAATAGGACTAACCTTCATATAGGCTAACTGAGGCAAGTCATAGCCTACACGGAACTCTAGCCTACACTTGTGAAAATATCCCAAACCCTTCCAGCTATAAATCATGAATCAAGTCAAAATGAATAAGATAAATTAAATGAAAAAACGTAGGCTACAATAAATTGAATAATGCCTTTATACAGCGATGCAATTAAAGCGGGTAAAGTTATGTAATGGAAACTCTAGACCGAATGCAAATTCAACCTGCCACGTCTACCGAGTAGGCTGCATGGATACAATATCAATTGCACATTATTCCCTATACAACAAACAAAAACAAAAGGGTGAGAAAAACACAACAGCCAAACAGCGTGTCTAAATGCATCACTCACAGCAGTCCTGGAAGGTTTGCTCCTAGATGCGACCCCACCGCTCATCTTCGCAGAAGGGCAGAGCCGTAGAACACAACAGATGAACAGAGAGAGTTAAAGGTCAGCCATTCAGTGTCGTCGTTTTTCCCCCCCAAAACATCACAACCATTTAGCCAACAGGCTATGCTGCAGCTTGAATCCAACTTTTGATAACAAAGGTCGGCGTTCGCGCACGCAACGTGTCTGGTCTCCGTCTGCGCGTGCTTCGCCTCCCTCCGCGACGGGCTCTCGTGCTCAACTTGGTAGTCAACCCGCGCGCCCTTGAATTTATCACCTCCCGAGGAATGCGCGAAAACAAGAGACGCGGGCACACGTGGGGGAGGCAGGACAATAGTTTGGCCATAGCCACTTTATGACCGTATTTTACATTCAATGGTACTGTCGATTACACTGGAACTGTGGACACAACAAGCGACCCCTTTACTTCAATTTAAGATTTCTTCAGGTCCTCACCTGGTGGAAGTGGAATAGTCCCGCCATCTGGTAGATACTTCATATTGGTGTTGAACCAGAACATTTTGTTCTCTGTAGCTCGTCTGATCTTCTTCCACATGGATCCCATGTGCCTTTCTGTAGTATTTGTATTCTCATTTCGTACATAAAAAAAACACATAAAAAGCTTTACTGCTCTTCCATCTCTGCCGAAATGGATATCTGAAAAAGGTTCGATGTAGCCTACCTTTGACACTGCACAAAAGTAACACGACAGAGACGTTGATTCTTAGTCAGGTCAGTGGATGTAGATGTTAGCCGAGAGTTGTTTGATAAGTCTTGTCAGGTGTCTGATAGATTAAGAGCCTAGTTGCTACTTAGGCTCACTTCAATCGGAAAGACACCGCTGAACTATTTCCCTTTCTCCCTGTTGGCAGATATGGCGGGAGATGGCCCTGCCTACAGACGGTGTGGATATAATAAAACCTGATTTAATAAACTCATGTCACATTTCCTGTGGACATTAGATAAATAAACAGATAAAAGGGATCCTCTTAAATCTCTCACGTCAGAAGAACATTTTTGTGTGTTTTTCCTTCCACCACTCTGCACAAAGAGCAGGAAACAAACCCCAGCCCATTCATCTTCCAGACACAAAACAAAAGGCCTACCTCCTATATTTAACTATTGAAGTCAAGGCATGGAATTATGTGTGACTAACTCACACAATGGGCTACACAGCTTTAACTTTTTTGCAAATCACATACACCACTTGGGTAGGAATGTAATCCAAAGGTTAAATGGTCATCACATTGAAAAGAAAGTCCACTGTAACCAAGCCCAAAAGTAAACATGCTTTTTATTTACAAAACTCACCCTGGCCAAGACCTTCTTAACTTGTCGATTGGCCTATGGACCTCTAGGTGTTTTTGACACATGAAACTAACTAAACTGCCCAGGCCACGGCCTTTGGGAGTGTGACCACGGGCCAGCCGGGGGGAGTGGGGAGTCGCGCTGAATCTTCCTGCAGCACGGAACAGTCAAACGGCCCTGTGAGTGTGCGCCCTTTAGTTTCATGATGTGTCTTAATGATGGATTAAAAACACCTATAGGTCCATAGGCCAATCGACAAGTTAGCAGGTTAACAGTTAACAGTATAGGCCAGCATGGTATGTTCACAGGGTTCTGTGGAAGTGCCGTAAAACATCCCGCAATGGCATTTTTGTGCTGTCATTAATTTCAACAGGAGGCTTAACCCCCGGCAGAACTGTTATCACAACTCACAACCTGCTTATGCCGGTTGTCATCGACCTGCTATACATGTTCGCACGCACACGGTTGATCTTCTCAAGCAGAACAAAAAAAACAGTTAGGCTAAAATAACCACAAATGTCAATTTTTAATCCTGATTGATGCCATGTAAGCATACGCTTGTATGCAATTGTCAGAAAGTGTGTTTCCTGTATACACTAAGATCAACATGCACTCATCACGATACACAGTATGAGTAAAGTTTGTACACTGAACTCCAGCTTTGTGGAAAGCAGAAGCAAGACGTATGGATGACTGGGGTAGGTGACATGATAATAGCCTGATGTCTGCAGCAATTACACTAAACTCAGAGATTAAGGAGCCCTGGCAGTATACTTACTCGGGCAGTGCTAAGGTCACACACGACTCTTGCCCTCTGAAGACCCACGCAACTCAAGGCAAGGGGACGATAACAGAGCATTCTGACACTCCATGATATGTACATAAATGTTCAATAACATAATAAATCATTTAGAAGATGAAAAAAACAATTATAAAGTGGTTTGTGTTTTTAATAAGCATGATTTACCCTCAAGCTTTCCTTCTGTTTTTGACACATTGAATGCTTGACTAAAGTGGTTTTAATAAGCATGGTTCTCTCCAAGCTTTCGATCTGCTATTTGACACATTTAATTTTTGAAGAGTAAGCAATCTCTAAGCAATCTCTGAACTCTGTCTGGAGTTCGGGCATGTCTCTGATCCATTCCCAGGGAGGTGGGGAGAGAGAGAGAGGGTGAGACAGAGATTGGAACAGACAGATGTGATGTCACCGGTGACGCCCAGGACACACCAGGTGTCCATCACGGGGTTACGACTAGACATGTCGTAACCCAGGAGAGCACATAAATAGGTTCAACCACAACAATCTTATTGCACCTCCATTCGTTTTTAAAGAAAATGTATGGATACAATTACAATTTGTGATTACAATTTGTAAACAGAATATTATTGAAACTATTTCAAAAGCATTAAAAGTACAGAAAGCCATGGGGGTTGACCCCAGTGATCTCAAGTATTAGTCGGGGGACAAAAACAACAGTCTCATCCATCTTCTGCCTCATCTCCATCGCTCTTGGCTCTCCAGAGAGGGAGGCTGCCAGCTAGCAGTGATGGAGAACGCTATGTGCATGGCAAGACAAGCACAGTCCTATCTGCTCCGCGGTTTATATGTGTGGATCCCAGATAATACACGGGGCACCCATCACACAAAAACTTTACTTAACTACTAAATTATTAACGAATAATCGAAGGAGCCGACTTGTATGCCCTTAATCATTGATTAATGTGCATTTTACATATTTTGTGATAATCTAGAGGGTAGATTAGAAGAGAAATAAAAATACAATAACAGTCAAACTAGGCCTGCCGTTGAGGACATTGTAACTATCACGTCAAATCAAATTAAAGAAGTGTACACAATGTAAAATACACAGCAACTTCTATTTTCTTGTATTTGGAAAACAAAGAAATGTCATATTTACACCATGTCCAAAATTTATTTCAAATATATAAATCTGGGATAACAGCTTTGGAAAAATCGTACCAAGCATTGAACCACACGTCACCAATTGTCAACAGCACATTGTGAACATTGATGTATACTCAATACTAATTTTGAGATGCAGTAAAAATACATTTTTAAGTGACACATTTAAAGGTAATAATCTCATGGGAAATGCATTCAGCGATAGTCTAATAACACACAGAAGGCATATGCAACAACATCAAACAAACCACACCAAACAGGAATGTCTATTCCACTTCAAAACTTGGCATTCACACAAATGACAAAAAAAATGAAATCCTTTCAAAAGCAACAACACAAAGACAACACCAAAACGGACAACACTGAACATCAAAGGCATAAAGCTCAAAAACAACATCTACAATTAACTCATAATCATGTTTAAGGCTTCTGAGTGAAAACATGCACACAGGCTAGTATTATAACAAAAAAGCGTAGCTCACGGCACTCATTTCCGTCAGTTTATAAAAAAGCTTCTGAAAAACTTATTTGAAAATAGGGCTACATCAAATCTGGGGCGTTTGCACCTTTGATTGTCTTCAATACAGGGTTTGAATAGTCAAAGTGTAAAAAAGAAAGGCTCAGTTAAAAATGAATCTCCACCGTCACAGTCAGGTGTACAAAACAAGCTTAGATCTAAACTCCTGATATACATTGAAAACCAATACTATTGTGTTCCTTCACCTGGCTACAACAATGCACACAACGTATCATGCGGAGGCCAACAGCAAACCAAACACAAATGTACTTGGGTATTTTGATTCATGAGCAGTACAAGTTTCCAACTCATGCATGAACTAGGCTAGGAATATTCTGAATGATTTCTGTAGTCAAGTAAAAATACAAAATTAAGCATGCAGAATGCTACATTAGTATAGAGTACCATGGCTATATGGAGTAAAAATGCATTCATGTCAATTTGAAGCAATGCACACCAAACCCTGTACTTCCAAACGTACACCATATGTCTGTTCTTCAGCCATCACTCAGAAAAACATGTATTCATTAAAATTGAATCGCTACAACCGCCGAGAAGAATATGTATTCATTTAACATCGCTGATAGCTGATACCGTTGAGCTGAAAATAAACAGTGTTGAAACATCAGCGTGCGGTGCCAAGAATACATCATTACAGCCTTTTTACTGTTGAAGCATGCCTTTGCTTGCAGTTCCGCGTGTCGTTGTTACAGTGCTGTATTTCACAGCGTCCTTCACTTGATCCAACTTCCGTCATATAACCATATACTTCTTGAGCCCTGAGGTGCCTCTTTAACAATCTACTACAATAGGAGTCTTTTGAGACTTAAAAAATATAACATGAATTATATGTGCATTTCGATTTGTATTACAAATCTTAATAGATCTATATTTTACCTGTCCCCCCCCTTCATTTTCTTCCTTAAAAAAAAAAGTCATAAATACTCCTATATCCCATTTCACCTTCCTTTTCCCTCCCTCCCTCCATCAGTTGTTGTTCTGCAGGTGGATCTCGGTGAGGATGTCTTCGTCTTCTGAGCTGAGGTTTACCGAGCTCAGAGCCAAAGTCCGTGAATGTTGGACCTTGCGCCTTCACGGACCAAAAGAAAGATACAGTAATTTAGACACAGTTCCTCATTATCTGTTATTCATTTGGTTTTAATTATTGCTTGAGGTTTATTTGTTTTTATTTCATGAAAACATAGGAGTTATTATAAAAGGTTTACAGTTCCACCTACAGGTAGCTAACCCAGTTAGGGATTGAAGTTATTACAGCGCGCCATCTGGTGGAAATTATATGTATTGATTTTCACATTAAATATGAATGGATCTTACAGCTCAATTTAACTCAGTTGAACTGAACACATACTATACTCATTATTTAGAACAAGTGATATTTTTAGATGTGTCCAAGGTGCTCTGAAACTGTCATGCTGTGAGTGTGATGTTAATCTTTCAGTTTCTATTGGTCAAAGCTATAGATTGAGTTTAATTAGTTAGAAATGCTATAGCCATCCATCCACTATTTGTGAGGGAAATGGTCTGTGAGAAGATCTGTTTAGAGTTGAGTAAGCCTGCCTCTGCATGGGCCAATTTAGGGAATTCCATAATTCTGACAAACAAGGGACCCTCTTCCCTGACTGGCTGGGGGAATCAATCATGGATGCGTAAAATGCATCATTCTGAATAGCTGAGAAGTGTTGGGGTATGAGGAGAACTAAATCTTGCTCTTCTATCATCTCTGTTTGGCTGTCTCTCTTTAGAACTCCCGAATCTTACCCACAGCCAACTTAATGTTCTCGATATAATCGCTTGTCCTTGCCCTTGATTCTGGCTAGAACAAAGGGTTCTAGCCTCAGATCTTTTTCTAAATGGGCCACAGATCTCACAGTACTCTGGCATGCCTTGCACGGCAGCTATTTTGTGGACTTGAGAAAATATATTGCTTGCCGAAAAAAAAAAAGATAATTGATTTTCATTAGAATGTCGCATTTTATGTTATTGGAGGATAATTTAGTGAAATCCTAGCAGGTAGTCTATAGTGACCTCTCTCTAACTTTCTCACAAGACTCTCTCTGATTCACGCCATGTCTAACCACCCCTCCATAGCTGCCCGAGCATCACGCCCCTGGTGGCTCAGTGCTGAACCACGGTGTTTGTCTGGGTCTTACTTGAGCTCCGCCTCCAGCGCTGTCACCTTGGCCTGCAGGGCCTCCCTCTGTTCCTGCTGCTCCTCCAGCTCCCGCAGGCCCTTCCTCCTCACGCCCTCCAGACGCTCCACCTCACACTCACTCTCATCCACCTGCCGCTTCAACGCCTTCACGCGCAGGGACAGCTGCTCGGGGGAGGGGGGGAGAGAGGGAGAGAGAGGGAGAGAGAGGGAGAGGGAGAGAGAGAGAGAGAGAGGAGAGAGAGAGAGAGAGAGAGAGAGAGAGAGAGAGAGAGAGAGAGAGGAGAGAGAGAGAGAGAAAGTTCCAGAATAAGTGAGGGTCTTAAGGTTCGGAGCACAGCGTGGCAGGAGGTTAACCGTCTGGCCAGCATGTATGGCTGGATCGCAGCCAAGGGCTGGAGACCAAGTCCTTTCCATTTTGGCTGAATCAGACCAGAAAGGACAGGCCTTCAACACACTTATCCGACTAAAAAAAAAGGTATTTACAATATCGATTTAGCTTTCCATGACCGTTTGTTCTACCTGATCCTTCTGCTCTGCGGACTGGTTCCTCTCCTGGTCTAGGGTGGCGTTCAGGTCCTTCAGCCTCCTCTCCATGCGTCTCTGGGAGGCCATAAGGGTGACCTTCTCCCTGCACGCATCCACACAACACACATGAGCACATACCGGTGCATGCACTACAAGGACCAATGATATCTGTGGTAACAGGCCAGCTGCAGAGCCTGTTTGAGTAGTTACTATTGAGTCATTTAGCACACCATTTTATCCAAAGATCGAAGCCTGTACCTTAAGGCTGGGAGTCTAATATTGTAGACATTGTACTATACAGCCACCCGTCATATTTCGCCATTCTTCACATATCTTACATTTTCCTACCAATCTTTCTTTATATATTACAATTGATTTAAATGCATGTTTCCCTTTGTGCCTTTCAGGGGGGAAGGGTATTGGTCAAGGCCTTGGCGGAGAGTGAACCCGACCCCCCGGTGCCCCTGGGCGGGTGCAGCACCCTACCTCTCCTCACTGAGCAGCGTCTCCTCCAACTCCTGGACCTTCTTCTCCAGCACAGCTATGCCAGCGGAGGGCCGCGACGGGGTCTCCATGTCGGCCACACGGGACTTGAGCTCCTTCAGCTGGAGGGAGAAGAACAGAGGCAGGACATCAGTGTCACAACAGGGCAGGGATAGCCCTCCGTGTCCCGGTCTGTCGGTTGGGTTACAGTGAATACAACCTGACGGCCATTTATTAAAGATTTTTTGTGTGAGCAATGTGTGGTGCCTTTTGTTATTCAGCTCAATTTAAATATTTTGAATTTAATTTTAATAAATTCTCCTCAGAACTCCCTTTGCTTGATCCAAGGTGGCAGTTTGTTAAGACATGCGAGACGACATTCAAATGATACACGGCAACCAACGCTTTTAAAGAAGTGCAAGGGTCTACGTGCGGTACGTAAACAAAGATGGCGGCGGGAGCCCCACCTGTCTCTCCATGGAGCTCTTGTCCATCTCCAGGTCGTGTCGGGCCGAGCGCTCCTGCATCAGCTCAGACCGGAGCTGTTCCACCTGTTAGGGAGAGAGGGAGGGAGGAGGGAGGGGAGAGAGGGGAGGCAGGGGAGGAAGGGAAGAGAGGGGAGAGAGGGAAGAGAGGGGAGGGAGGGAGGGAAGAGAGGGGAGAAGGGAAGAGAGGGGAGAAGGGGAAGAGAGGGGAGAAGGGGAAAAGAGGGGAGGCAGGGGAGAGAGGGGAGGCAGGGGAGAGGGGGGGGAAGAGAAGGGAGGGGAGGGAGGGAAGGGAGGGGAGAGAGGGAAGAGAGGGGAGGCAGGGGAGAGATGGGGAAGGGAGGGGAGGGAGGGAAGGGAGGGGAGAGGTGTCAGAATCAACTGCAACCCAAGCACATCACGCATAGGAGTGGCTGGTAAAATAGGTCACAGTGCTATTGTTTGACTCTGTGACACAGTAGCCCTACTTCCTGCTCGCTTTGCATGCCTCTCCACGTGACGAAGGGGGTCTGCCTGTGTGTGTGTGTGTGTGTGTGTGTACCTGTTCTCTGCTTCGGGCGATTCGGTCATTGAGAAGCTCCACGTTGCTCTTCTCTTCGTCCAGCTCAATCCCAAGTGACTTGAGTTTATCCTGCAACACACACACACACACACACACACACACACACACACACACACACACACACACACACACACACACACACACACACACACACACACACACACACACACACACACACACACACACACACACACACACACACACACACACACACACTTTAATGAACAGTCTAAGAGACATCTACTAATGTTTCCTCCACAACTTTAAAAGACAGAAAGCAAAGTAGTTGGCAAAGAATCGAGTTAATGAGCGTGAGAAAGGGATACCACGATAACAGTAGTTAACAGAAGGGCAGCCCATGGAAAACAATGAAATGCTAATATTGACAGAGGGAGCTTAGGCTTCGGGTTATAAACGATCCAAATAACTTACTCCGATAAGATAAGGGGTACTCTGGGTATCTCTGATGTTGAACTTCCACCTTTCTGCACGACAGATACCCGGGACACAGCTGGCGAGGCGCCCGCCACTCATCATGTCCCGCATACCCCATGCTGCCCTAACCCCATTTGACCTTTGAGTTTGTGCGTGTGCGTGCGTGCGTGCGTGTGCGTGTGCGTGCGTGCCGGACTGACCTCCAGGCTGCGGACCTCCCGGGAGCGGTCTGTGTAGGTGCTCCGCTCCGCCTCCAGCTCCTGCTCCGTGTGTTTGAGGCGCCCGTTGAGCAGGTCCCGCTCCAGCTGGGCCCCGTCCCGCTCCTCGCCAGCCGCCAGCAGGTCCTTCTTCAGGCGGGAGACCTACGCCAGGGCAATAACGAAATGTGGCATAAATAACGTTTCCCCAATTTGCTCTTTTGTTTTGAATAGATTAATAACTTTAAAAAGTCTGTGTCTGTGTGTGTGTGTGTGTGTGTGTGTGTGTGTGTGTGTGTGTGTGTGTGTGTGTGTGTGTGTGTGTGTGTGTGTGTGTGTGTGTGTGTGTGTGTGTGTGTGTGTGTGTGTGTGTGTGTGTGTGTGTGTGTGTGTGTGTGTGTGTGTGTGTGTGTGTGTGTGTGTGTGTGTGTGTGTGTGTGGGGTTAGGGATAGAGATCTTTGCTGGCAATGTCCAAATGGCCCAGATGGGTTTCAATTAACTGCAAAATAAATAAATGTTCTTTTGCAACTGCAAGGACAAGCTGGCTATGATTAGCACCATTCTTCATAGTGGAAGGCAAACGCGTGCAAACTGCTGATGTCTCCAAAGTAAATAAACTGCTCTACATTTTGTTTTAAGACCCAAGTTTTATGCTCTGCCAAATTTGAAGTTTCCCTTGTTGGCTTGAAAGTTAATTCATGTTCTCTGGGAACGTCTGCTATTAAGTCAAGACAAACAACAAGTCTGGATTCTAGAGCATACAAAACATACAGATTAGAAACAGAATAAAGACAAAAGGACTGCAATCATATTAATGATGCAACCTGAAATTCCTGTCTGGGATTTATTAAGTACCATTTTATCTTACCTTAACCTTGATGACAAGGTATTAGGGTTTCTATTTGTTTTGAATGGCTTGTAAGCGGTTAAGTCCCACAGAACTGTGTTACTACCTCTTCCTACATCACAACATCCATCATCCTCGCCCTTCTTATTATCAACATCACCATCCTCATCAGCGTTATCCCCATCCTCCTCGTCATCGTCACATTATCATCACCAGTCCCATCATTACCATAACTACCATTACCATCATCCTCATCACCGCCATCATCATGACCATCCCCCTCCATCATCTTCCTCCTCATCACACTCATCACCCTCCGTCCTCACCTCATCCTGCTGGGCCTTGAGGCTGGTCTGGCACCTCTGCAGCTCTGCCAGCCGGTCCTTGCTGCTGCGCTGGGCCTCCAGCAGCTCCTTCCTGGAGCGGTCCCGGTACTCCTCCAGCTGGGTCTGCAGGCCCATCACAGACTGCCGGGAGTCGCCCATCATCGACTCCATCTGGAGCGCCCGGGGGAGCACGGAGAGGAGGAGAGGCAGGCAAAGAGTGGGGGGGAGTGGGAAATAGAATAGAATAGAATAAAGATGTCCCAGTCAACGTCTGCGCATTGCACCACACTCGTAGGTCAGTCTAGACTGAAAATCATTAGGCAGTCTGTTCTTAAATCCAGCATTGACGAGACCTTTCGGAAAATTATTTTTCATAAAAAACGTGTAATCAAAAGTCTAAAGCTTTACATGATCCCTCAATCTCCTGCTTCCACAAAATTTGAAAACACTGTTTATAACAAGCACACACACACACACACACACACACACACACACACACACACACACACACACACACACACACACACACACACACACACACACACACACACACACACACACACACACACACACACACACACACACACACACACCTCCTTGTTGATCTTGTCCAGGGCGCGGTCCAGGAGCCTCTTCTGCTCCTCCAGCTCCATCTTCCCCCGCCGCAGCGCCTCCCTCTCCTGGTCCCGCTCCTCCAGCCGCCGGCCCAGCTCCTCCTTCTCCTTGCCCAGCCGGGCCGCCCCCCGACGGGCCTCCTCCAGCTGGGTCTTCAGGGCGCGGTTGTCGTCCTCCAGGGCCTCCAGGGCTTCCTCCGCCCCGGGGCTGAGGGGCAGCGTGGACGAGCGCCTGGTCTGCGGGCCGCGGGGGGGGGGAGACGGAGCGTCAGTCCCGGGACTACAAATCAACAGTCTCTCTCATTAGGGAGTTTTACTGCCCTCCGCGAAGCAAGCGTTGGTGGTTAAGCGAACCAAAGGGTTGGTTTTCACCTACACTGAAAATATCGACGTGGGTTTGAGTCATGAACTAAGTGAAACAGCACTCTGGGTTCTGGTTGGACTCGCAGTCGATGCAGTCATACTCGGAGGACAAAATTCACGTTACATCTCGTAAAGCATTGAGGATTTTGTGAGGCTAATAAGAGTATCAAAGTTTTTCAATGCCACCAAAGGCGCTGCAGATAAGATTCAAGAGCTAGTATTTGAATTTAATTTGTTGGTGGCATAGCCATCGTAAGTGTTACAGCATTATTAGTGTCATC
Organism: Melanogrammus aeglefinus; assembly: GCA_900291075.1. Classification (NCBI taxonomy): domain Eukaryota; kingdom Metazoa; phylum Chordata; class Actinopteri; order Gadiformes; family Gadidae; genus Melanogrammus; species Melanogrammus aeglefinus. The sequence continues at coordinate 427,499 of OLKM01000143.1, forward strand.
ATATTAGAGTGAAATGTGCTGAGAAAGTATCCGTTTTGATTTGACAGGGCCTGCCTCTGTAAACACACCAACCCGGGTCATCTTTGAGCCATCATGGAATATTTTCCCTGATTGGTTCATGTATTCCATCTGGGCTGTCAATCAGAGGGATGGGAAATGCAACACGACTCAATGGTGGCGAACGGAAGGGAGGGAGGGAGGGAGGGAGGGAGGGAGGGAGGGAGGGAGGGAGAGGGCTTTTGGTTGCTTAGTTTCAAAATCTCCCTCTCATCTGCTCTTTACCGTTTCTCTCTCACTCAAATCTTACCCATAGCAGCTTTAAGTATCATTCCCCGTATGCCAGTGTACATATTTAGACTCTTTTTCTGCTACCCTGAGCACAGCAACAGCCTCTCCTAATCCACTGAAACCAATAGGATTCTCCACGCCTACACAACACATTCAAATACATCCCCTCTGTAAAATAGGTTCCCTTTTCATATACGTTCAGTCTGTGTGTTTGACTTTAACTCACAAGGCATACACAGACATGAATATGGTGCACTGCCTTGCCTCAGGGTTGGCGTCCATGGACTGGTGAATGTTTGATGTGCGTGGGACGGCCTGGGACGGCCTCTCTTTGTGTTTTGCATACAGTACACAGCACACAGAGACACAGACAGACACACAATGTTTACGGCTAGTACCATGCGAGACAGCCGCTCTCGGAGTCTGGCGTTGGCTCCAGGCACACACGAGCACACAGAGACACAGACAGACACACAATGTTTACGGCTAGTACCATGCGAGACAGCCGCTCTCGGAGTCTGGCGTTGGCCTCCTGGAGCTCCTGGGCCGACTCCTGTTCCAGCGCGGGTCTCACTGAAGAAGACCCCGCTAGGGACTGACAGAATCAGGGTGGGAGAGCGAGCAGGAGGGATGTGAGAGGGACGGGATGGATTGGAGTTAAACCAGTACGTGTAAGGCGATAACCGCCCTTCCATCAAAAATAAACAACCAATCACAGGGTTGAAGAGACAAAAAACAAACAAATTGATACTGATCTCCTAGATCCCTATCAGGGGGTATTCTTTGTCCACACAATGCCATACCTCTTTGGCCTTCTCCAGTTCAGCCTTGTCGCTCTGTGATTGGTCCCTCAGCCTGCTAATCTCAGACCGCAGCCCGGCCTCCGTCTCCTCGCCATCCTTCCTCAGGGCCTGGAGCTCGGCGCACTTCTGCTCCAACTCTGCCTTTTGTCTGTCCAACTCAGCGCGAGTCCGCTTCAGACCGTCATGGCAACGCTGAGTGGCCTTTGGGAAGGTAATCAAAGATGAATAAAATGTGGGAGGACGGGAGTATGCTTAAGCACACAACAAAGCTTGTTATATGGGCCGCGTGTGTGCGTGTGCGTGTGTGTGTGTGTGTAAACCAGGCAATTTTACAGACACATAAATAAAAAAGAGAAACAGTGATACAGAAGTGAATTGGAACAGTGAGAGTGAGACAGAGAGTGAGACAGAGAAAGAGAGAGCGAGACAGAGAGAGACGGAGAGACGGGGAGAAAGAGAGAGCGAGACAGAGAGAGAGACGGAGAGAGCGAGATAGAGAGAGAGACGGAGAGACAGGGAGAAAGAGAGAGCGAGACAGAGACAGAGATGGAGAGACGGGGAGAAAGAGAGAGCGAGACAGAGAGAGAGAGACAGACAGGGAGATGGAGACAGAGAGGGGATGGACTAATCTGCAGACAGGGAAAATCAGAGCCGCACTAATACATGGACGAATAGAGACGTGGAATTAGAATATAAATAGCTGATGAATATGTATGACCGGCTGCAATGATAAAAAGCGGCACAAAAAAATAAATAAATACCATCGGCAATTTTTGAAAAACATGAAAGGGAAGCCATACAACTGAGGAAAGCAGATAAGCCCCTCGCCTTCATGCCAACATGACAACCCATAATCTCCGCGCAAGGGCACGGCGCACGCCAGGGATTCTTACCTCAGAAGGCTCATCGTCCACACCGGGCTTCTGGTTCTTCATGGAGGACACAGAGTCCTGCAGCTCCCTCAACTCCCCCACGAGCTCCTCCCTGCCCCGGCGACAGCGCTGCAGCCTGAGGGGGTGGAGGGAAGGGTCAGGTGGGGTTGAGAGATGAAGAAGATGGAGCCCTGAGAGATAGCCCTGCGCCCACAAACACACTCACAAAGACAAGGCGATACACTCTGGTTTCAAACCTCGATTTTCACTATTTTTAGGGGGATTGGATGAGAATAAAGAATTTGCAGCACAATTGATTGGTAGTGTTGTTATAGCGACATCGCCATTGGATTTAAAATTCAAAAAAAGATCAGTCGATATGGGGTTATTGAATCAACAGCACCTTGATTTAGAGGAAAATCATAAACAAAAAGGTAAAGTCAAATCACTTCAACAAAATCAATAGACAAAATACGTAAACAGTTGATCAGGATCATTTACATCATTTAACACACAGACAAGTTATATTAATTGAAAGCGATCCTATTCCGATAAGCCAAAGGGTTTTTCGTCACGTTACATCACAACTCAACTAAACTCAAACCACACAGATCGTATTCTCTCACATTTGACTGTTGTCCTTCCTTTGAGTCCTGAGGATCAAAGGTTAAGTCAAAATATTAAAAATGAAAAAAGAACCCACTTAAGTAAATTATGTGGAAACAAAAATGTATCATATTATAAGGTTAATATTGATTTTATCCTGATATATTTTAAGGTTACCAGAAAAACTATTTTATTCTTTCAGCCTTCAAAATTCCAATATTTGGGAAACCTTCAAAATGTACGTGGAACGTGTAGACACGTTTCACGTACCGGCCTAGCGTTGCGACTAGGCTAATGCCTTGACACAGCAACAGAATGCTAACAGCTAGCTGGGCACTCACTCTAGCTGGGTGGCCTCCAGCTGGGTCTTCCAGGTGTCCCCCTGGTCCCTGCAGCTGTCCAGCTCATCTCCCAGTGACACCATGGAGGCATTCACCCTCTGCCTCTCCTCCTCGATGTCTTCCTGGGACTGACACACACATTATGAGGCCATTATGAATTGATATAATGTTCCATTTAAAGTAAATTAAGTTGGTAAAATGAATACATTTCAGTAAACAAGAGTACTCAGATAGCCTTTCCTCGCTTGGTTAAATAGATAATGATTAGATGGATATTTGATTTTTTTTGGGTTGAACATCATTTAATATTATAATATCAAGATAAATCATTATTATTATTATTATTATATAATACTGATACCAGTGGAGTCCTACCAGTGACCAGCTGATTCCTAGATACTTTGTCCTGTTGTGTTTTTCCTAAATCTACCCGGGCATCACTTGTATTTGCTCCAATTATTTATCCTTTTTCTCTTGGGTTGCCCTCAGCCTCACATGGAAGTCACTTTGGATCAAAGCGTCTGCCAAACAACTAAATGTAAACAAATCCCGGATATAAACATTCAGAACTCCCCACTTCCACAGTAGGGTGTCTGAGGCTCCTAGCAATACAGTATGCTGCTGCTGCTGCTGCTGCTGCTGCAAGTCTCCACACATATCTAACATCAATCGTGGATGATTTTAATGTATGTGATGCTGAGCCGACTGTTTTAACGTCACATACACTCAGCGCTAACACAAGCGGACTTATGGGTAAAGATAAAGATACCCATAAGATAAAGCCTCTAGAGTTCTGGTTGTAATATAGTGCCCAAGCTAGGGCTCTATATTCATTTTTTAGACATTGGGGCACTTTACGGAGGTCATTCTGGGTCGTGGTGCTCATTTAACAGGTTTAGTTCTCAGGTGGGACAAGACTGAGTGAGAGGTGAAACTTCCAGGTTCAAAAAAATAACAGCCCTGCTTGGAGTCAAACAAGCTGGGTTGTGTTAATCAGCACCAGCAACTCATTCATTAGTGAGATTAGCTTGCCTCCGTGGAGGAGCAACAAACCCAGCAGAGGCTTTTACTTTGTCAAGCAGAAGGTGTTCACCTTTACCTACAGGGCACTGTTCCCACAGTCTCAGTCTACACCACAACCAGCCACGCATCTTCATCAATAAAACATGACATGCAAATTTCTGAAAAGCCGAAAGTGAATACACAATGCAATGAAACATTACGACTCAATCAGCAAGGCGAGGGGAGGCTGTGGGAATTTGTTTTTACTACCACTGACACAAATAAATTCGAGATACGTGTTGTATTTTCTGATACGGCTGCCGCCTGTCCTCAAACTCTGTGATCCAAAAATAGACTACCTGTGGCACCTGCGACACTTTATCAAAAAACTCTGTTGAACACCAGCTACCGCCACCAGAATATCACCCCATAGCAACCGGTTGCTACCCCATGTGTATTCTGCTGTACGTCTTAAGCCCGCCCAGCTTTGCATATGGGAATATTCTACGGTCTATTGGTGTTTAAACACTGCAGTTTCGGCCCTGGGGTCACTGTTTGCACACATTTCAGGTTGGCAGTTTTATTGACACTATATAGGACTACGCAACCTGGAAGAAGTATGTGAGAGGCATTCGGGTAGGACTTAAAGAAGACGCATACAAGACCATAAAAATACCTATGTTTAACTCCAGCCTCCTCCTCTGACTCATTCCATCAGTTGAGTTTGCTACTTGACTTTCAAGTATAACCAGGCCGCCGTCATGGTGTGTGGATGGTTGAGAGTGTTGAACAATAGCATATCTTAATGTTCTGAGTCTATTTCACGAAATATACGTATTCTAGTCTTCACAGTCGGAGACTGAATCACAACCGAATGGGGTACATATGGAGGAATAGGGATAGTTAACGCCAATTTCATCATGTTAGGGTTTGGGGTAGGTTGCCAGGGTGATACTAGGCTCAGTGTGCAGCTTCACTGAGCCAATCAATATCTTGTAGGCGGGACGTAAACAAATGGAATGGCTCATAAGGAAGAAACTTGTAGCACCTATGGTTATGGGCCGATATTCCAGTCCTACATGTCGTCACCCTGAATTTGATATGCGGTATTGTTGTTACATCTGGGACGGCCCAGAACTGAACAAAGACACGACCAGAGACGACGTATTCCTTCTCATCTGTTGATGTCTCCTTAGTTCTCCTTAGCTTGTAGACACTGAAGCAACAGAAGCTGTGAGCTTTTATTCCTCCTAGATTGGTTTATTCATACAAATCCTCCCTTTACTATGACTTAAACTTCACTCATTTTAACAGATCATCCAAAGCAGCTTCTGTTGGATTCAGATACCATTAAAAGAGCAAGTAGGGGATAAAGAGTGAATATGTATACGTGTCATTGAGGAGCAAGTAGGGGCATAAACAGTGAATCTGTATAAATGTCACTCTGGAGCTAGTCGAGGGATAAACAGTGACTTTGTAAACATGTCATTGAGGAGCAAGTAGGGGGGGGATGAACACAGACTTAAGGGGGCGCAGTTAAAGGGGATTAGGGCCTCTTGCCCTAGGATGCTTACCGGTCTGGCTGTGTACACTGGGAATAAAGCCCAGTACCTTTTACGAGACACGGGAGTTGACCCCCCACCCGTAGCCTACTAGCCCAGCCTCTGTCTGTCCTCTCTCCTACCTGCGAGACCTCCTCCATGGTTCTCCGGAGGACCTCCATGTCCTGGCTGTACTGCTCTCTCAGGTTCTCCACCTCCTCGTCGTGGGACTCCACCTCCTCCTTCAGCGCCCCCTTCAGGGCTGTCAGCTCCCGCTCCCGCTGGTGCAGCGTCTCCTCCTGCCGCTGCCGCAGCATGGCCGCCTCCACCAGCTCGGCCTGTAGCGTCGCCACGTCCTGGGGAGGGAGGGAGGGAGGGAGGGGGAGGGAGGGGGAGAGGGAGAGAGGGAGGGAGGGAGACAGACAGAGTTATTAGGGGGTCTTTTTTTTACCTTATGTAAAGGTGTATTGTGTTTAAGGTTGAAGAGTTATCATGCAAGTGTTCTTTGTTAGAAATGCCATAGCCGATCCATCAGCTATTGAGTGTGTGAAATGCGCTGTGAAAATATCTGCTTCTGCATGAGCCAAACTAGATTTTAGACCACTGCCTGCCATTTTTCTAAACACATCACAGGGGCATCTTCCCCCTGATTTATTGGGGCGCTCCATCTCACCTGTCAATCATAGATTATTGAGGATGGCGCAACAATGGCGGAGTAACTCAGGAGGGGGGGGAGCAGAGAAAGAGGATGTGTTTTTCATTCTCTCTCTCTATTTACAATTCTAAAGCATCTTTATTTAATTAAAAACGGTTTTGATAAAAACTGTATAAAGTAACAGTTTACAATAGTACAAACGGCAGTACAGGAGCAGGAGATTATATCCCTCCCAAGATTGGTGACACGAGCACACATCGTTTTGTGTGTGAGACAATGATTGCAGAAGCGTTGTGACTATGTAAATAATGTTGGACATAATGTCTAAACGATTTGTGTGTAAGGCTTCAGCTGAGGTTTCTGTTTGAATAGTGGGGTTGTATTGAATGTGTGTGTGTGTGTGTGTGTGTGTGTGTGTGTGTGTGTGTGTGTGTGTGTGTGTGTGTGTGTGTGTGTGTGTGTGTGTGTGTGTGTGTGTGTGTGTGTGTGTGTGTGTGTGTGTGTGTGTGTGTGTGTGTGTGTGTGTGTGTGTGTGTGTGTGTGCATTAACAAAGCAATGTCAGTCCATTCTTGGGTCAGTCTGTCAAGATGCATTGCGCTGATTTTTGCATAAGGGCATGTATGTGTCTTTATGTGCGTGTGCCGGTGCGAGCGTGCAACTGTACGTGCCTGCGCGCGTGAACATACATCTGCATCACTGTGTGTGCGTACGTGTGTGCGCCGTCAATACCGTTTGCAGTGAGTCGCTGTAGGGGGAGCCTTCTGAAATCCTCCTCAGCTCTTCCTGCAGCTCAGCCAGTTGGTCTTCCTGCTGACGCACGGTGGATTCTGAAGCCTCCCTGGCCATCCGCCCCTCTGCTAGTCTGCACGCCGGGAGACACATCGCACGCCAGCATCAGCTCATGTCAGGACCGCGCCCCGTTATCGAGTGGATGAGTGCCGGTACTTGATTGCGGGGGGGTTTGCGAGTGATCCGGGTATGGGCCGCGATTTATAGATTTGGCTTAATCGTCTTCACGCACAGACGTTCACATGCACACACACACACACAGACGCATAAAAGCGCACAGATGTGTAAAAGATGTGTATCTTCTCACTCATCATGGGCTTCCCTCAGCTCCGCCCTGAGTCGGTTTAGCTGCTCCCGAAGCGCCTTGGCCTCGTTCAGATGCTCGTCACTGTCCTTGTTTGGATTTCCAATTGGTCCTCGGAACTAGACACACACACACACACACACACACACACACACACACACACACACACACACACACACACACACACACACACACACACACACACACACACACACACACACACACACACACACACACACACACACACACACACACACGGGGAGGACAGAAGTTACATTGGGAAGAACCTTCCACAAACTATGCCGTCAAGCACAGCAGATGGTGTGTGGGGATCTTAAGAACTATATATATCACTGTATATCAACCCCAACTTTGTTCTTATACGCCAAAAGCTACTTCTACGTCTCCAAAGTTTCTGAAAGTTACAAAAAAAGTACTTTATGGGCCCCGTCAGCATGCTCTGCCGTCAACAACTCTTTACAGACGGGTTTACTGTACAACTGCAGAGCTGCCGGGCTGGCGCCCCCACTGTGCTCTCAATACTTAGCCTCCCTGTACGTTCCCTGCATAGGAGAACACAAGGGAAGTAACAGAAGGAGAAGAGACAGGCTGTACAGCCCTCCTACACACCTCCAGAAGGAAAAAGAGAGAGAGCGAGCGAGAGAGAGAGACAAAGACAGAGAGACAGACAGAGGGACAGACAGAGAGACACAGAGTCAGACAGAGACAGAGGGCCTAAGGGGAGGAGGGGTCAAGATTTCCGTTTCATTTCTTATCAGCAGTAGATGGGGAGAAGAGGCTTGCACACATGTCTTCCGTTTGATTGGCCCTCGCTATAACAGCTGGCAGATAACTCCCCATTGTGGAGCCCGTTTCATGTACTCTGCGCTCCAGCGAGGAGATAATGAGCAGCAGCCTTTTCTCTAATGCCATCCAACAACGCTGAGCCCTGGATTGAGCCCTTGGTGTTAAATTGCTTCAGCTTTGTACTCAAGGTCTCGAGCAGTTGTTAAAAAAGAAAGATGCCATGAAATGATTTAAACTAAGTAGGCCTATCCAATTTGTCTGAGGGTGATGTCAAAATAGGCACACCCAGATACACAAGATACAACAAGATAACAAGGCTAACAAGCACAAATATCAAAGAGGATAAGGTTACCCTGGTTCTAGGAGAACTTCTTGCTACAAGTTTCAAATACTGTAACGGTTTTAAGAAAAAACATTAGGCGTTTAAAAATTAAATAGCAGGTCACACTCCCTTATGCAAGTCTCAACCAATTTAAAACTACCAATTTAGACATACATTTTATCCAGAAGTAGCAGACTTACAGAGAATTTCCCCAGTTTAAAGACTTCGTATAATCAAAGTCTTCTAAATCAACATAGTTTGAGACCATCTCGATCCTTAGCGTCACACAGCGCTATTGGGAGCTAACTCGGCGCCGCTACAACAGAATATGCTAAACCCAGCAACTCATAACAGCCCCGTTCAAGAATCAAAAGCGGGCTTAACTGAGATAAGAATCTTCACCCCCACCCCTTTAAACTCCTTGATAGCTAGGATGTGTTGACATGAGCTTAACTCACCATAACGTTATATTTGATAGGCAACCTTAGAAAACCACACATCATCATTCAGTGAGCTGTAACGCAAACTCTCCTATCACTAAGATCCTGGGATTCACACCAACTATTCTAACTTCTTTACCAAAGCCCATTGTGTTGTTAATGATTCAGGCAAATTATTAGGTCAATTCTGTATACACAATACCCATGTTGATGTTTTCACTGTTTCAACTTTAATGGACTGCTTTTGTTTGTGAGGGGAGCCACCACCGGGCTACGGCCGTGTCCAAGGTGACCCCCTCTTCACACACACACACACACACACGCCACTTAAAAGTCACCGAATACACACCACTAACAAAAGGAAACCGTGGCAACCCTGGAGGAAACACATGGCGGCCCTCAAGCCCGGACCCTCCCTCCCTGAAACAGAGCTCATCCCGGACAGGCGGCTAGCCCCACCAGCTGCTACCAGGTTACAACCTCCGCTCAATTATGGATGAATATCAATGACTGCGCTTTTAACACGCCGGGCCTGGTGTAATCAGCTCCCCTCCCCTCAGGTGCATGTGTTGCCAAGAGACAAAACGAGGAGAGCGAGCCACGAGTCGGTCATTAAGCTCTCGTGAGAGGCGATGCAATAAGGATTCATAAACACTCCCGGTGCTTAATGCGAGGGCAATGTAGACGCCTTGCATCATGGGAAGGCGAGAACGCAATGAAATCCCTTGGGGATGGAAATGTATGCAGATTTAGTATCAGGGCGAGGAGCTACTGGTTACGTTAGGGCCTTCTTCTGTTGCATTTAAGGGGGAGGAGGTTTTTGGATGAGGCGTCGGAGGAGAACGTGCGGCCAAGTAATCAGCACCCTTGTTTCATTTGGGCGCCGGATGTTTTGCATTCCAGAAGAGAATCCTTAAAAACGGCGTTTCATGTGCTAATGAAACCCGACTGCATTGACAGCAGTGACAACCAGAGATATAAAGCATTCGGTCGCAAAGAATGTCACTGAGGCAAAGCATGAACATAGTCACACTATTTTAGTACTGCTTAATACGTGTGTTGTGAAAGTTGGAAAGCATTTCTTTCACAGTTTCCATCCAGTGCTGGGATAGTATTACAGGTCAGATTAAATATGCACTACGTCATTGGCTTTTCCTCATGACCTACATCCTGGAGATCTGACTTACTTATGCATACTGATATAGCATTGAATATATATGACTATAGTTTGATACCTTCAATGGGTTGGTCTTTGCATAGATGAGGTTGACCTTTCTTTTGATGGACGCTTCACTCGCACTTGACCTGAGAAGCAGAAGTAAAGAAAAAGGTTTTGGAAAACACAAACTAAAAAAATATCACGTTTGCCAACTACCAAGTGTCCTCATCTTACCCGTCTTTGAGGATGTTGTATATGGCTTGCTTTGCCTGTTCGTCCTCATCACTGGACACGTCTAAGCTTCGACTCTGGTGCCTTAAAGGAGCCGGCGTTTCCTTAGAAGAGGGAACATGTTATGAGTCTCTACAGCCCAATTAGTAGCAGGCAGAAGAGAAATTAGTTCAAAGTGCCGCGCTACTATTTTAATACCTACAGGCTTTTTTGGTATGGCTGGATGAGGGGTGTCCTTGGCAACCGAGCTCCGCGACGACTTGAAGCCTGGCCTGGAGGTGGGGAATGCCATCGCCGTGGAGACAGAGGCGGCACTCGTTCCCGGGCCGACACTCACCGAGCCGGGTGACGCCGCCATTTTTGAGGGGGCCGATCGAGGTGTGGGGGTACTAGCATAGGGGTTGACGGCGTCGAACGTGGGAGAGGCCGGCAGTGGAAGGGCTACCACGGCCTCTTTCCGAGCGTCCAGACTCCTGGATCGTCTGCGTTCGTCAAACCTCAGCCGCTGCCGGGCCCCCGCGCGGCCCCGGGTCTGCGTGGGGCCCCCGGGGCCGCTGCTGTTGAACTTGCTGATCAGCTTGTTGATGGGGGCCAGCGACTCGGTGTCTATGGCCGGGGCCCGCTCCTCCTCCTCAGCCGGCGCCGAAGAAGACGAAGACGGAGAGGGCGGAGGAGGAAGGCCTTCTGGGAAAGACTCCAGGGGGAAGTTCTGCATGATGGCCTTCCCGCTGTGGCGCCCCAGCGACCCGGCTGAGGTGATGAAACCCGTTCTGCTTGACCGACCTCGTGCCCACCCCGTTTCGGTTCACGGGCTTCAGTCCGGCCTCGTTAAACTCGTCCCCACTATCCCACTTTGGTTTTCTCCCCGTTCCACCGCTGGTCACCGTTTTGGGTAGGGGGTCCGCCTTCGGAGCGGCTCCTCTCTCGCCGTCCCCCACCTGGCCCACCGCCTGTCCGTCCCCGGGTGGTCTCTTCAGGGGACTCCCAAAGATCTCCCCCTCTACCTCCTCTGCCGGTGACACAGAGGAGCTCCTTGTGTTTCCAACGGGGGCGTACGGCTTCGGAAACCCAGGCGGTTTGGGGTCTCGGCCCAAGGAGTTGTACCTGGAGCCTGGCACAGGGCTCAGACTCGGACTCTGGGGCATGGCCTGCGCCTTCAGCTGAACGCCGTACGAGTCCCCCTTCTCGCCATCTTTGAGGACCAGGTAGGGCTGCCCGGAGATCCCCTGGACGCGCACCGCCACCCCGTACTTGTTGGAAGGGGGCGTGGCGGTGGCGGCGGCGGCGGCGCGGCTCTTCTCGGGGATTCCGCCGCCCGTGTCGTGCAGGTCGTTGATGAAGCGGATCTGGACGCCGTAGTCCACCAGTGGCTTCTTGTCTGTGGAGAGCGCGCTCATGATCACTTGGCTTGGTATCTCCCCGGACGGCCTGCACAGAAAGAGAAGGTCCGTAAGGGTTGCAAATTCACATCAGCTGACTCCAATAAAGCGGGTCAAGGGAACAGCGTGTACACGACAGGCAAAGAGCAGAAGGGTGAGTCTTCTGCGAGCCCAGTTTTGAATTTTTATCTGGGCTCTGTAGGGAAACTTCAATATAAAAAGAACTAAATGAACGACTACAGAAAATACCTTGAAAACAAACAATCCCAACTGCTTTAGTAGGCTATGATAAGCAGCAGACATTTCATTATTTATGTATAGCCATTATGCAGCTATTAACTTGTCATCCCCGACAATATATGATCAACCATTGAGACACAATACCTAGACTTCAACAGCTTTAAAGTCTCTATTTCGTCTGCTCGTCTTTCCCTAGGTTCATAAAATGTACTACTAAAAAAGAGTACTTTCCTGTCAGATAAGATCCAAAATAACTCACTAAAGAGTATGGGTTACTGCTATAAATGTTGGTGCTATTTAAACCCCAATTATTTCCCCCACAAAAGGTATTCATTCCATAGCAGATATGCTACTGGGACAATGAGGTTTTTCTTTGTGCGGTTGGGTCCTACTAGGTGTGTGCGTGTGCGTGTGCGTGTGCGTGTGTGTTTAAGAGAGCGAAAGCGAGAGTAAGTGCAAGTAAGAATAAAAATAGAATATAATAAAAACCGAAAAATTGGAAGTCTCTAGAAACAGAGACTTCAATGGTGAGATAGGCATCTCAACGTACACCAATGTGACAAATGTGTGGTTTAACACCTGGTTTTCCCTGTTGGGATTTCAGCAGTCATTTAAGGACAATGAAGGTTGATAGTGGCAGATCTGGGCCCTGATCAAAATGTTGTTTGCACTAACAACACCCTTTCTCTGACAACCTTTCTCTGACATAAGATGTTATTTATTTCCTTTAAAAACACGAAAACAACTGGAACCGTGGGTTTTCTGTGCTCCAAATAAGCCTTTTACGTTATCACAATCTGCCGGGCACTGCAGACCTGGCCGGGACAGTATCAGAGCTGCCCGAGTTGTTATGAGCGAGGCCTGCTTTGAAAAGGAACACACAGAACCGTGCAAAGGTGGATACTCCTGCTTTTGTCCAGGACCCATGGAGCATTAAACACTAGGGGCTATGTGAGGAATGCCCTCGGCCAGGCACCCCCATCCCCCCCACACCCCTATCCTTGCCTGCCACAAAATGTCCCCGCCGGTCTCCAGACATCAGAAGAGGCTAACTGGGGAGGACAGTGTTTACTTTGAGCTGAGCAAGTATGCACACAGGGAGCGACGTGTGCACACGCACACACACACACACACACACACACACACACACACACACACACACACACACACACACACACACACACACACACACACACACACACACACACACACACACACACACACACACACACCTATTGATGCTTTGTCCGTGTTGAACGGTGAATGCCTACCATCGTGTTTACGCTTATACAACCTAAAGGAAAAAAAAAAGCTAAATAACACCTTAACATAATTACAAATTAAAATTTGAACCAACTAGTAATTTGTCAAATAGGCCATGTATTTTTGTTGTATAGTTAACAATCAACAGAATCCCTTGCAGGAAGACCATGTTTGCTTTAATTCCTAACCTCAGCCCCACTTTCAATACAAGGCTAAACCGCACAACAACTCTATGGGAACTCGCTGTGTGTTTGTCAGGAGGTGCTGAGCGCAGGTGCATAAAACTCTAACTAGCTCCGACTTCTGGTTACAGTGTAACCTTGGCATGTGGCTTTACACACAATTAAATCATCAAATGAGCGTTGCCCACTCACTTGTAATCATTCAGCCTGGAATGTCTGGCATTCTTCCTCCTATGCCATCAAAGCTACCGCGTGGTTATGAATGCATTTATGAAGAGTAAAATATGAGGGCAAAGCTGTCTAACCAGAGGAGAGGGATGGTGAGTCCTGTTTAGTAACACATGGGTTAAGGTGTGTAGGCTGTGCTGAGGAGGACGAACGTTCAGCCTGTCGAAAGCTTGCTCATAAAAAATTGATTTAAAACGAATTGTAACTCAATCAGGATCCTCCATCCAAAAGTAAAGAGAAGCCTTACAACTTTTTACACCAGACATAGGGGTCCCATAGGGGTAAACCCCTTGACACACAAGCCTTTTGGCTGGTGTGTTAGTCAGCAGTGCTAACCAGGGGGAGCGATCCCCAACATCAACACAGGAGGAATTCCAACGGGAGAAAATGCAGCTCAGGTGGCTGAAAGTACATCTCTCAGGTTAAAGTATTACCCGAGCAAACACAAACTGCCGGCGCTAGAGCAGCTGTACAATAACCTATCGAAACGGTAGCGGTGGTTTGTGTTTCCCCCGTGATTATTAGCTCACCTCTTGACACAAGGACGGGCCTTGTGGAGGGAGGAAGACAGGAATGCCACCAAACAAGACTGTCGCTATTGTTGCGCTTCCCCTTTGCTGTGTACACCCTTATTTCACTTCATTATCTTGTCCCCTCTCGTTAGTTATTGTTACTGGCCATCAATCGCAAGCATTGTCGGTGTTTTCAAACGTAATCATTTTCAGGGGGAATTTCACACTTGACAGGTTTCCTGTAAAGGTGGGTTGAGTTTAGGGGAGTTAGTTAGTTAGTTAGTTAGAGGTGTGATTATAGGACTGAAAATGATTGGACGCTTGAAAGAAAATGTATTTGATCCCATTTTGATATATTTAACTAGAATAAATTAATCATAAAACCATATAAAATAGGTCAATGTATATTTATTTAGTTGTATACTAGATGTGTTTTAATTCATCATTAATTGTAGTGACTGAGCCATGGTATGGAAGGATCATTTGGGGCATTAAATAAAAAAAGGCAATAAAAAAAGCACAATGATGGTCGACGTAAAGGCCTTACACCTCAAGATGAACTGTTTGGATTCAAGACATGTCCCTAAGCATTGTTTTGGATGCTATTGTTTTAAGTCTGTTTTGTAGCAGGTTGTTTGGGACATAAACAGGTTCTTTGCCAATCAAGTAGCCCCGAAACCCTGCCCAGGGGGCACATTTTGATATATATCACACATTGTGATTTATATATTTAAAAAAAAAACCTTTCTTATGAATAGATACGATTCAGAAACTGTTCATGGCTGATTATGCTGTAACGATGTTAAACATGTCAAGCTTCAAGTCGATAGACAGGTAACCAAACCATGCCATTAGGATAGAGACGAATGCGAAATTGCATTATGAACATGTCTACCGGGTGCTTATGGGCAAACAATAAGGAAAGACGCGATAGTAAACGTGTATTCTGCCTTTAAGCTAACGAAATGTGTTGGTCAGAAAAGAAAATAAGACCACATGGAGCAGCGGTGTCTCTGGTGAATAAATTGCGTCACACCCACCTAGCCGGTCAGTCAGTATCGCTGTGCCTCGAAACCAGCCTGTGTACATGAAACCATCCGACCCCAGATCAGCAGAAACGACCGACAGGGATGCCATTCACCTGTGAAACGTGAAGACGTGTCCGCGTCCTATTTACAGCCTCCACTCATATCCTCTTTACTACTGTCAGATCCAATTATAGGTGCCAGGCTAACACACTGTGTGTGCGAATGGTACATCCCGATCATGATAGCAAGGAGACAAAGGGGCATTCTCCGCACTGTATCCTTATTATCGAGACGAGGAAGAGCGGAGTAAAGTGAGGTGAAACAGCCGATGCAGCGATTAAGCCACAGGTGTACCCATTGCCTATCCAGACGTAATAAACGCTCGTTGTGGAAAACGCAGACTGCGCGAAATACAGAGATGGCATTCAAGGTTACTGGTATACACGCCAAGCCTAGATAACCCCTCAAAATCCCAACCGATGGGGTAAATGATCTAATAACCATCAACAATATACACTATTCAAACAGCTGGGTTAAGACAAGATATTTGATTATACTACACCTGCAAGGTTAAGTCATACGCCAATACAATTCACGGGATCTGTCGTCACTCTACTGGAGGGTAACGGTGCGTATTGCGGAGGTTATTCGTAGTTTAAGAAGAAAAAAATGTACCTACTTCAGTGGAGATCCGAGAACATTTCCCCGTGTAAACAGTGCAACCTGTTGCCTGTATGTCGGGTACGTTTCGTCCCGCCTCAGCACCAAACCCATTGGTAGACTGCATAGTCGAGCCACGCCCACTTTGAGCTTTTTCCAGTCTGTCACCATCATCTTATTAGAAAAATTCATGGATGATTTCCATATTGACATATTGTTTGTTTTAATTACCTACCCTATACCAATTTTAAATAGTCATTTGTAGTCTCTTAAGTTTGCCATTCAGTTTCACAGTATTTTTTTTACCCATGTGACCTACTGTTACCCATCTTTTAGATACGTAAAAATATATATGCTACATTCGGTTTTTAATAGTCCAATTTTTCATTAAAGCATGCCAATGATTGTATTTTAAGTTTTATCTGAAAAGAACTATCATTAGCAGCTCATTGTATGGCTTATATCCATCTTAAATATGTAAACACATAATAGTGAAATAAGATGGGAAAACCTCTTTTAGCGGGTCGGTAAGACCACATTTTAATACAATTAGCAACCAATGAAAAATAAAACAGACATGGACAAGTAAAAAAACAAGTCTTTACTTCAGAGTTCAGTACCTTTCCTCCCTTCCCCAACTCATAAGGTTCACTGATTTCCCCTTGGTTCCACCAAAGGTTGACAGAGAGCACATCAAACAGCACAGATACCAGTACAAAACAAGGGATCAACTGAAAACAAGGCAACTTGGACATCGAATGAAGAAAGAACAGAAAAAGAGGGAGAAAGTTACAAACATCGTCGACCGTGACAGCGGAAATGGTGTGTGGGGGGGGAAATGGACACTTTTCACCTGTTAGTTATTTGGTCTACTTCAAGGCCCCTAGCAGAGACCAGCACTCAACATAAATGACAAGTTACTGCATTGGTTCACATGCAACTCAAAGAGAGAAACAATATGATGCACATCGGTTATAACATGATGCCACTACTTTCTATGCCAACACCACCCAAAAGCACTGATTCCACAATTAGTGTGTAGTCTGGACTGATATAAAAAAAAAACTACTAATGGTTGACTCAATGTAGTTAAAACAAAAAAATAATCATACTCTCATCTTTGTTCATCATAGTCTCCCCATTTCATAATGGACAGGCATAGTCCAGGCTTCTCTTCTGTGCTGAAGTTAACATTTTAAATGGCAGTTATTTCCTGGAGCTTATGGGTAAAGTCGGGTCTCCTTTGGATAAAATCAGCACTTAGTCAAGTTTAACATAAGGAAAGTGAAATATTTTATTGTCTGCTTTATGTGGGCACTGGACACTTGAATGCTGCTTGTCATTTTGCACTATTTATGTATTTCAGAGGAATTAGCCTATGTTAGTTTGACTGTATATCAGCCATAAGACTTTCCTATACTGGTTAAGTAAACAAATTTGATTGTTTCTGATAAAACAAGCATGCGTCAAACTAGGTATAGCTAAAGTCCTTACCAGTTGTCAAACACTTTATCAAAAACCTTTATTTCCTAAAAATGTGTAGGAGCATATCTCTTTGAAATCACAGAACGTAGGTTTACTGTGTGAAGGCGTCACCCTTTCCATTTGCCTTAGTGTTTTAGAACGTGACAACTGCATCAACACTCGTCCGGGCTGAGTCAGTCTCTTGTGAGTACAGGAGCTTCTTCACTAGTCAGTCTCAAAGTATGCGAGGTAGTGTGTTGGTGTCAGTGCTATGCTGGTTGGGAGATATCTAAAAAGGATGGTGGGCTTTTGACATTCACTGCATGGTATGACTGGCTGTGGAACGAGGGTAACAGGTAATTGCCTAGGGTCACTAAAAGTGCTGTATATGGATAAGCAACGATGTGGACAAATTATTTTTTTTGTATATCAAGCAAGTAAAGGGCAAGTGAAGAGAAGGTTCAGCACGTAGCTCATATGTTACAGACGGCATCGATTTCAAGCAAATACTGTCTCTTTGCCTCGCTGACCGTCGTTCCTGTACAACGCGTCTTCCGTCTCCATAACCCTTAGCCCTCGTTGGCCGCCACTAGCTGGCCCAGGCCCTGGCGGACGTACACGGCCTGAATCTCCTTGGTCTTGAGGCAGAAGTCACAGGCCCAAACGGCATTACTCTCCCGGGTCAACAGCCCATAGGCGGGTTCTGTCAGGCCCGTGCAGTCCCGGTGAAACCAGCGCTGGCACGACGCCTCGCACAAGATGGCATCCTGGTCGTCGTGCACCTCCGCGAGGCAGAAGCCGCACGGGAACACCATGCCGGGGCCCCCCAGTTTGCCGGGGCCAGAGCCTGGACCGGTGGAAGGGGGCGCCGGGCCAGAGGGCAGGGGAGACTGGGTGTTGGGGGTCGA
Source organism: Melanogrammus aeglefinus (assembly GCA_900291075.1). NCBI lineage: Eukaryota > Metazoa > Chordata > Actinopteri > Gadiformes > Gadidae > Melanogrammus > Melanogrammus aeglefinus. The sequence continues at coordinate 445,524 of OLKM01000143.1, forward strand.
GGTGGAGTTGGACGGGGGGTTGGGATTGCTGCCGGGGGTGTTGCCTCCATTGTTGGTCATGCTGTTTTGGGCTGAGTTGGGGGGCGCGTTGGCCATCTGACCCCCAGAACCTGGAGTGTTGTTCTGTTGCATGTAAGGGCTGGATCCTGGGCCGGAGTTAGGAGGAGTGGATTGCGGTTGCTGCTGCTGGGAGTTGTTTGAGTTAGTGGGGTTACTGGACTGCAGCTGATTGGGTGGCGGATGCTGGGGCTGGCCTGAGCCATTTAGAGGGCCGGTGGGTGACGAGTTCGGATTAGGCTGGGAGGACGCAGAGGGAGGCTGGCCGGGCGTGTTGGGGTTGGGTTGCGGGGCATCCGGATGGCCAGGGAAGCCTCCCCCAGACTGCGGAGGACCAGAGTTCGGGAGAGGCCCAGCTGTAGTGTTGTTAGGAGGGGGGCCACCCGGGTTTAAGTTAGGCGGTTGCTGCTGCGGGCCAGGTTGAGGACCTCCTCCAAAGTTCTTGCCCTCCTCGTTCCCTGGTCCTGGAGGACTTGGACCAGGGTATGGGCCATCTTGTGAGGGAGGGAACTGTCCTTGTGGGGGCATACCTGGCAGCCCTCCCCCCATGTTTCCACCAGGGCCACCACCCATGCCCCCCATCATGTTCATTCCAGGAGGCATTCCCCCCATGGGGTTCATGGGGCCATGCGGGGGTCCCCTTGGCCCTCCCCCACCAGGTAACGGCGGACTGTTGAACGGGTGGCCGCCTGGCCCATGCTGCTGCTGCTGGGGCATGCCAAAGCGAGGGTGTGGGGGTCCCCCTCCGCCAGGCCCCCCCATTCCTCCTGGAGACAGCATGGGGTTGAAACCTGGCCCAGGGTGCATGGGTGGACTAAAGTTGGGGGGCATATTGAATTGGGACGGGCCCCCTGGTGGAAATCCACCACCTCCGGGCCCGCCCCCCCCGCCTCCTCCAAAACCAGGCATCCCGCCGAAGCTCAGTTGGTGATGAGGTCCGGCATTAGATGGAGGGCCGAAAGGCGGACGCCGTCCGGGCTGCCCGCCACCTGGTCCACCCGGCCCCCCCATGAAGCCCATTCCTCCACCCATCCTGCCGCCGCCCCCGTACCCACCGCCTCCAGGCCCGCCCTGGCCGGGCAGAAATGGCGAGCCGCCTGGACCGCCTGCTCCAACGGGTCGAGATGGGGGACCAAAATCATCGTCAAACGGGTTGGAGGCCACCAGGTGATCGACCATGGGGGTGGGAGGCGGTGCGAACTCGGAGAGATGGGAAAACCCAGCCGCCTGCAGGTGTAGGGCAAGGATGTGACCACAATGAAAGGTTTTTTTTTTTCAGCAACATGATAGCAACACTGGTATGGCTAAATTGGACATAGAAATGCGGAATTAACGTTGGACACGTCACACACTGACATAAACTGATAAGGGTATTACTTACCTGAGTGTTCGATTTCCGCTTCTTTTTCTCCGGGCTCTTCATCTGTGAGGCTGAAATTGAGAGTATGAATGGAACGAGGTATTTGGGAATACCGCCAACAACAAATTACTGCCTCTACATTTTATCTACCCGTTATCTACCAACCAATAACCTGCAAACATCACATTTGAATTGGCCAATACCCCTTAGTGACAGAGTAGCAGCTTTAGACCTAGGGCCCTCTCTCTTTCCAGTCTACAAGTTGAGATGGATTCAATGAGGGGACATAGACTGGCATGAGAACAAGATGTTGAACATCCAGATGTTATCATCACCAAGGTTATGACTCGCAGATGACCCAGGCGAGATAGGGAGAGACCGAAAACAGAGGCAGGAGGAGGAGGTAAGATCAATGAGGGAGACAGGAGAAGACGAAGACATGAAAACGAGGATACAAAGTTTACACTGATAGCAGGAAAGACATGGCCCGCCGTATCACTGATCCACTTTAAAAACAACCACCACCGAGAGATAGTCGTGAAGTTTAGGAATGGGGAGGCAATTAGGGATCTGGGAAGAGCACCAGAAGAGCCCCTTTCCAGCGTAGTAATGGATGGTTCCGATCGGATTTGGAGATGGGTGAAATTTATTCCTACCTTTGCCTCGTTTTCCTTGACCTTGTCCCGCCAGTAGTCTCCCCGATTCGGTAGCCATTAGCTAATAAGAGTGTGGGTGATTTTGCATATCACCCTTCATGTGCAAGAAAAAAGGTAAAAAGGACGACAGCTATAGTCTTGACGGCTATAGCCGGGCAGGTATCGGCGTTCGCAGCGACGGCTTTATAAGGCTAACGTATTTTAACCTATTATCTCGCCTGCCCAGGTCTGCGAAATGTACTTTCCAGCTGCAAATTTTTCACCACGCTGTCTGTCACGCCGGGATTTGGTCAACAAATTGCACAAAAATGTATAGCGCTAGCTCAAGTAGACTAGCTATATAAAACGGATATATTTTAGTAGGCACAAGACAGGTTCGGCTGCCCGAGAAACGGGTTGCTTGCTACCTGGCCGGTTAATCAGAGCATGCAAGTTGAAGAAACCCCCTCCTCACTTTCTGAGATGATGATTACTAACAGATGTGAGGCTGCTAGACTAGCTAGCACCAGCTAGCTAGCCAATGCTCAGCTAACCAGCTAGCCAAAGTTCAGCTAACTAGCTAGCCACGTTATCCAATTTGAGTAGCTAGGTAGACTGTATAATTCACTGAATAACCGTGGCATGTAAATGGCTATTCAAAAACAGGATGCATAAAATAAATCAACTATTACAACCATTGTTTCTCATTGTATCCCCCTTAAAATAAAACAATCGGCGTGTACTCGGAATATGGTGTTTACCATGCTAACATTAGCTTTCAAGCCAACGTTAGCATGCTAGTGAAATTAGCTAGCCAGCTTGCAGTCTTTTTAGAGCAAACTATACCCTTCTCCGTTGCTCTGCTGTCCTTTAAAATGAAACGCTCTGTTGAGTCATTGCAGGTAAACCGGTCCACCTCTAGTGTATATCTGCTGTTTCGTTCCAACACTTATCTATTTTCGCTTAAAAACGCAAATTTTGCCATAATAATAATGGCCTTTCGCCACCGGACAAAGAGGGACAGGCAAAGGTATTGCACACCGCGGAACATTGCAACTTTGGGTAAAACGGGGGTGCCGTTAATGATTAAACCTGGATACAAATATTTTAAACATCAAAAACTAAAGCTATAATTTTCATAATATTTAAGACATAAAGAAAACACAGGGAGTCGTGAGTCTTGTACGATAATATCTCCATATGTTCTAATAATGTGTCCCCTATTTCCCTGTCATCTGCATATGTGGCACAGCCCAGACCAAACCACTTTAGAACGAAACGCTTTGGAACAATTCTTAATGAGATTAATTAGTGCCGCTGTTCGTTTTACTGTCGATATCATCACCAATTAAACATACGGTTCACGTCAATAACAATTTTATATATGTATTTTTTAAACGACCCGTTGAGTTGTGAATGTAATGCCATGGATATGTCAGTAGCCTAGTGATGGGTAGGTTCGTGTCCGCAAAACTTTCAGAAGAAAACTTCAGTTGCTCTAACTTATAGGTTTACCTTTCATTTTATTATTATGGTATGCATATAGTTAAATTCGAGCCGACTCGCGCCCTCACGAGTCCATTAGCTTTATTCGGACCATAACTGTTGCTGTGATTTCTCAGCCGCTGCAGCGCCTCTCAGAACTCCCCCTCCCCACACGCTCACACGCACGCACGCACGCACGCAAACACACACACACACACACACACACACACACACACACACACACACACACACACACACACACACACACACACACACACACACACACACACCACACACACACACACACACACACACACACACACACACACACACACACACACACACACACACACACACACACACAACCCATCCCCAGACCCAACACACACCTTCACAAATCCTCACATGTCGAAGCGCATCAACTAGCTCTCGCACGGCCGTGGCAAGTTGTAAAATAGGCTACCAGATAACATTGGAATGGGACCACAAATCAGAAGCAAGAACAACTTCCGAGTGTTTGGAGTCTCCCTACTCAAGAGGCATCTATTCGTTCAAAGAGAATAAGTATTGGAACAAGGAACATATTCTCAAGAACTACAAATGGGATAAAGAAAGAAAATCCTTTTTTCTTTGCCAAATGGCTTAAATAGCTAATATTTTTTACCAAAATATAGGCTAGATGCTTATTTGCTCATTTAGTATTTATTTATCTTTAGACCTATACTTTACATTTTACAGTATAATACATACTTTTAGAGGAATATAGGCCTAGGCACACTGCCTTAACGTGATTGGCATATTTTCAATCATCATAGATAGGACTTAAAGAAGTAGACAAAACGAAACGGACGGGTGTTTTTTTTGTCAGAAATACTTATTTGGAAAGGTGCGTCTCCTCCACATTGGTAAACTGGGTCACGGTATTTTTATTTTTAATTGTGTGTTAGTTAAGATGGCAAAGTGGTTCAAAGAATTTCCCAGCAATCTGAAGAACGGTGCCGACAGGACCCGTTCGGAATCCAGAGGCAAACTAGGGATGGTGGAAAGCATCGGTACCAAGGCGGTGAGCTCCAAAGGTCAGAGCAAGAACTCATCTGTTGACAGCGGAGGTGGCGGAGTGGGCTCTCTCTTGTCCGGGAGAAATCGAAAGAATTCTGCCCCTGACCAGGCTAAAACCGAAAAAAATAGTTCCCCTAAGGAGGCAAAGGTTTGGGATAGTCTTCTACCTGGCAAAAGTCGGAAAAATTCCAAAACGGAGTGTGTCGCTGAAGAGCAACAGCAGCGAACACCAAAGAGCTGTAGTTCAGCAAACGCTTACATCAATCGTCTGATCAGAGTGGACAAACAAGACAAAACTCCGAACTTCAACAGTGCTGCCATTACCCCTCCAGTGGTAGACCAAACTCAGAGAGAGAAACCCCAATCACCCAACAAAACCGAAACGGTAAGTGGTAATAGCCAACTGTAGGCCTACTTTATAATTACATTGACAACCATCACTATAGCCTAATTAAATACTAGTAATTGTACGTTCAAACTAGAAGTAAGAATCAATGAGTATAGGCTACACCATTATAGCCTACTATTTATTATTATAGCCTATATGTAGGTCGCCTATTGATTTGTTTTGTCTATTGCCACATGATTCTGAAACATACATGATGCAATTATGTTTATAGACCCAATCAAAGGTCTGAAAATTGATCTTGTGTCAGTTCCTCCCACCCTATTGTCCCCCGGTATTCCCCAGTATTCCCCTCCACCTCATCCCCGATGCTCTCTTTCAACCCCCCCCCCCCCCCAGTGTGATCTGACACTCAGGTGTTAACACAGGAACCCTCCAGGTGGCCTTGGGGGGAGACTGAAAGATAAAAAGAAGATAAATAGAAAAGGCAAGGAGACGACTAAAGAGAACTGATGATATGGGGGGAAGGAGAGAATTCAGTTAGAGGGTGTCGTTTTATGTTTCAAATAATGGTAAATCCCCCCGGCAGAACCACTTAGCGTGTTTGTTATAGTTTGATCTTGGAACTATTTGATATGTGCGGTTTGTGTGCATGTGTGCGTGTTTATGTGACTTTGTGTCTGTGTCTTTGTCTGTGTCTTTGTGTCTGTGTCTGTATGTCTGCGCCCCAGTGTGTGTTATCCTTCCGGCAATGTGGTTGGTTGTTCCTTTTGCAGTTGAGACATAAATCAGAGTCCTGTATAGTCCTACAACACTTACGGCCTCCACATGGTCATTTCAGAGCATTAGACCTACAGTGGACTACAGCGAAGATAAGTAGGCCGTGAGAGACTTGTATCTTAGCAAATAGTAGCCGCAATAAAAGAGAACAGGCACTTTACCACTGGGATGGGCCATGAAGCCTGCTGGACAACAGAGGTTTACAATAGAGCTGCTCAGGGTTTATTTTCGTACTGCTGCTGCTTATCTGACCATTGTTCTCCCTTTGTGGAAAGCATCCTTTTTTTTTAAAGTCCCATCAACAACAGCCAAACTCACAACACACTGCACCAATGAATACACAATACATCACAACAAGGGGTTGTGAGTTGTTATTAATCATTCCGCAAAATAAACAAGCAATTTTTTTTTTTAAATCATATTGTCTTCTGAACTCATTTTTTTAATAAAACTTCAAAACAGAACGCCCAAATGAGAGACAGTCTCATCTCACAGCAGGTCAAACCAAACCAAAAACCATGAGATGACACCTGGCTGTGTTCTCCCCTCCAAGGTGGTGATCCTGGAGGACTATGCGGACCCCTTCGACGCCCAGAAGAAGAGAGAGGCAGAGAGAGCGGGGGAGAACGACGGCTATATGGAGCCCTATGACGCACAACAGATGATCACTGGTAAGGGACGAGTACGCCTACGAGAGGACCCGGGGGACCTTCTGGGTTTTTTGTGGGGGAGATTTGACAGGGTTGGTATTGGGTACCAAGAGTAGTTGGCCCTTTAGCACATGGATGATGTGTGCATTTCCTTTTTCTCTTGATGACAACGCGTCAGCTGAGCCAGAGAGCTTTGTGAACTCTCTGTTCCAGCTCCGTCTCTGCTTCTCTGGGGTGAAGCCCACGGTACAGCACCCGGCCATAGGACAATGGGTGCAGTTTCCTGTTGCTACTTCCTATTTCCTGTCGCTGTTTCCTGGTGCTATTCTCCCAAAAGGAAGTTGGTCCCTAAGCCACAGTTCCTCCCCTCGGTTATACTGCCCCCCTCCCCCCCCGTGTTAGCCGGTCTGAGTGTTTCGCTAAACTTCCCACCATCAAGGAAGACCACTGGTCTGGCGTCTCTTGATCTCTCATTCCGTCACTCTATTGTTCTTTACCGACCAAACAATAGGCTGAGCCATAAGCCTTAACGTGAATCGGTCTTGGTTTATGAATGAGCTCTCATTCTGCTTCCAGAGTTCCTTGGGAAAGCAGAGTTCTATGACGTGACTATGATGTGGCAAACTCATTTCATGCAGCTTTTCATCGTTTCAACCATTGCCTGTGACTCATCGTTTTAGGGTGCTTAGTCATTTCCCATTATTCATTTCCTAACCATTATCGGTATCTTTTATTCTGCCACCTATTCTTCACCTTAATTCACTTGAAGTCCCTTAAATATCTTAGAACCAAGTCGGACGATCCCCGGTGTAGGGCACCACTTCTGCTCGGCTCTCTTTGAGAGATTGAGTCAGATCTTTTCTCGCGGGTCACACTGATGAAATGTGTTCCCAGAGATCCGACGACGGGGCTCCAAGGACCTGCTCAAGGTGTGTGTCCTGTCCGACCTGGAGGAGGCCCCGGTTGAGGAGGTGCCCCCCGCCTCCCCGCAGCAGATCTACGACGTGCCCTACGAGGGTGGAGGCGGTGGCGGAGTGGCGGAGGTGGCAGAGGTGGCGAAGGTGGCGGAGGTGGCGGTGTTGGCGAGGGCTTCACTGGAGAAGGTCAGAGGAGTCCGGTGACACGGCTGGAGCCGGACCCCAGGCCTCCTGCGGAGTACGAGTTGCCATGGGAATGGAAAAAAGAACAAATTGTCAAAACTCTGTCAGGTGGGGAGCAGCTGAAGGTGTTTTACTCTGTTGCTCTGTGCCGCTGCTAGAACTCTGTGTTCCTGGTGTGCAAGCTCAGAGGACATCACACTCCACAAACAGGTCTTTTATTTGCGGTGCTGGAATACCTGTGATCTGTATCCAATGACATAATGGATCACAGTAGCCCCCTGTGTGATTAACATTCACTGAAAAGTGCATTGCATTTTGTATTTTAAATATGTTAAACGGCATATAGTAGATGCAGGGCCTGTTTTATAAACCGCGTTTCAACGTTTCGTTCCCTGCAGCACAGTTTGATAGCGCTGGGCGCCCTCTGCTGGCCAGAGAGGAACCCAGCCACCACACGCTCACCAGGCACCCCCAGCACCCGCCTGCCCCCCTAGCCCTACAGCATCACGCTAAACAGAAGAGCTGGACTCAGAAGATTCTGCGCTCCACACCCACCCTGTCCACCCCCTCCCCTACACCCGCTAGCTGTAGCCCCGACACAGAGAGCTGCGCGGTGGACCCAGGGCGGCCCCTGGAGAAGCAGAGGTGGGTCTTGGATTGATGCCTTCATCCATGGCTTCCAAGAGTAGCCTATTTGTTGTTACTGTATAATTCGTGACTCGTTTGTCTGCTTTGATTATTCTCACATGTCCCTTTCGATCACTACGCTAAAAATAACTGTGTGAAATACTAAATGTAGAATGATATTGAAAATAGGAGGAAAGAAAGAGAGAAAAAAAGAAAACAAAGAAGGAAGTGTTGTCATATGTTGGTAGTCTTGTAGAATATTTTGGTGCAGGTCAGCGACCATTGTACATGTAAGCACAATAATAGTTGAGCGATAATGCTTTGGTTGACTCCGTCTCAGCTGGTACCATGGCTGTGTCAGCCGCCAGGAGGCAGAGTTTGAGCTACAGCCCTGCAAAGAGGCCAGCTTCTTGGTCAGGAATAGCGAATCAGGCACTAGCAAGTACTCTATCGCCCTCAAGTGAGTACACGTTGCAATTGCATTTCCTCTTAAAGTTTCATGTTTTCATAATTTGTATTTTTTATGCATGCAAGTTCAGTGAATGTATAGTATAATTCGGCATATTTCGGCACATAATAAAACTGTATTCGGTAAATATTGGCGTGATTTTATCGCCAAAGAGATTCTAATGGGGTCGCCACAGACACTATTGGTACCTTTAATATTCATAATACTGCAAATTCAAGATCTTTCATCAATGGGCCATAGGCTCCATCACCATGGTGTTCAACTCAACAGACATTGTTATACACATCCATTAAGGTTAAAAACTATATTCTATATACCTATATACTAATGCAGATGAAAAAGAGAATGAAGCCTGTGGGTTCTTGTGTGTGTGGCGTAGGACCAGCCAGGGGTGCGTTCACATCATCGTAGCCCAGACCAAGGAGAGCGGCTACACCCTGGACCAGAGCCGCTGCGTGTTCCCCAGCATCCCGGAGGTGGTGCACCACTACTCCACCCGCCAGCTGCCCTTCAACGACGCCGAGCACATGAGCCTACTGCACCCCGTGCCCCGCGCACACTGACTAACCCCACCCCTCTGCCTGGCCGGCATGGACGGAACAAGCTCACCTCTTAATTTGTAGGTAAAACTAACACATAACCCCCTTCCCCGGCCAAATGTTAAAGGTGGCACATTATACCACCAGGCGTGAGTGTGATTAGCCGTTACCACGGTTCACGGGTGGGCGTGTCCAGCTAGATAGGTGCTGGATAGATAACCAGCCTACCCAGTGGACTGTAGCAAACGCTGCTCATCTATCCGTCATACTAGGTGGTCACGCCCACCTCGATTTTCAAAACGGCTAATCTCATTCACACCTGGGGCTATAATATGTCCCGCTTTGACACATTTAATGAATACACTAGTGTGTAGTCCATGCTTGGGTTTCATTTGGGTTTGCTGATCTCCACCATTCACCACCTTTAGAATATACTTTTCATAAAGGCATTTTGTTGTTGGACAAACAGGTGTCCCTCGTAGGAATGGAGCAGACCCATAATAAGTATAATTAGCGACACCTGTGTTTGTCCTATAACAACACCTCTGTGGAAAGGCCCATCAGGCTGCTGCTTAATTTTTAGAGTCTGCCTAAAAAACAACATGGGTAGCTGTAGTAGATTCCTGTTATTCTAATCAGAGCAGTCTGAACGGGTTGCGTCTCACTCACACTGAGGAACCCTATCTCTTGAAACCCGGCGGTTACCCTCTGCTCTGGGCTCCTCAAACAGCAGGTGGCCTCCTGGTGGTTTAAATGTCCAACAAGGACAATGGATCATTGATTTGGTTGGTTAGTTTTAATTCAAAGATCATTGCTTAGGGAAACCTTGGTTCAAAGTGTTTAACAGAGATATATTATACATTGAGATATGATGGAAGCACAACAGCCTGGGGCATATTCCCCAAAACCTGGATTGTTGCCTAATTTTAATTGACAAGTTACACAATGTCAGACATCAGGTTACCAGACCACACGCACCCTTTAAACACCTGAGTCACCTGCTTTCACCCAGTCCCCCAACACCACCAATTTGTTTACACAGAACACACGTATCCAACATCTTACTTGAATGTTTAACTACAGCAGAATACCTTTCCCTGTTAAGCATAGGAAGGTTTTCACACGTTAATTTAGCATAGCTGGTTAGCGAAACGTTTCTTCTTCGACCCATGTTCTTAAGCTGAGAAAAATGCACCAGTTACTGTTGCAATGTCTGTTACTACACACCACCTATGTGGCTGCCACATTCCACCGATGTGACTTGGGGACGCAGGGTGGTGGGGTGGAAATCCGGTTTATTGTAGAAGTTTGTTGGTTATGATACATGGCGCTGGCGCTTAACACTTCCATGCAGGAGATCCCCCCTAGAGTGCGCGTAAAGGCTGGTTTAATGTGCATCAGGGGCCTCATTACAGAAAAAATACTAACTTCTCATCCTAACTTAAGTTAGGGACTCTAATTTCCTATTACAGAAGCAGTCCCTAACCGGTTGGCCGTTTCCTATCTTATTTTTGGCCTCCTATCTTATCTTTACTTAGGTTATCCTAACTGTTCTTTCAATCAGATTTTTCGATCGGCAATCGTCAGGTTATGTCTGTTTCTGCACTCAGAGTGTGCATGAGATTTATAGAATGAGTTACTTGTAACGTTAACAGAGACTGTTGAGGATCTTTGTTAATGACGGCAAGCTAGCAGCACTAGTACTACGG